>VZRS01002107.1:158555-203651 GCA_013398055.1 Ifrita kowaldi
CACACACAGCCCTTGGGGATGCAACATAACCCACAGCACCTTGGGATGCAGGATACAACACACAGCACCTTGGGATGCAACATAACACACAGCACCTTCTTCCCTCACGGGACGCGCGTCCCTGGGCTCCTGTCGAGCCCCTGAGCTGGGCGCTGGAGGCAAGAAGAGTCTGGAAGGACACAATGGGAAGAGGTGCCGTGCAGTGGTGGCATTTCTCCACCCCGCAGGATCGGTGGTATGGCTGTGCAGGGCAGAACCACCCCCAGTCACCATCTCTGTGGCCCGAAACCCTGAGGAAGGGTTCTGCTGCTGGAGCTGTGCAGAGGAGTCGCCGTGCAAGGCTTGTCCCCGGTGCTGGCTCGTCCCCAGGAGCTGCGTGAGCCCGGTGGGGCTGGTTCCCCCTGCACCCCTCGCTGCCTGCTGGGCCCTGTGGTTCCTCCTTGCCGTGTGCGAGTGCACGACCCGGGCTGGGAGTGCTGAGATCAGTAAGCGAGAGCTGGGCCGCGCTCGCTGCCTCCATGTGACTGCAGTTTCCGTTGGCTCCTTCCGCAAAGGCTAAATTGGTGCTCGGCGAGAGGGCGGCTGGGGCACGGCCCCGGCGGGTGGCACACGGACCCACCCTGCGGGTGGCACACGGACCTGGCCCTGGCCCCTGGACCCCCCTGAGCGCAGCTGAGGGGCCGCAGGATGGACCGTGCCAAAGCCCACGCGGTGAGTAGCTGCCCCCGACACCTGTGCTGGAGGAAACACCATGGAGGTTCCCTGTGCCAGTCTGGGGATCTGTGGTGGCTGCGTGTCACTGATGCCCACAATCGCAGAGCTGTGGCTGGTGTGAAGCGTGGGGAGCACCCCGGGAGCTCCCAGAGCGCTTGGATGTGGGCTCTGGTGTGGGGCTGCGGGTGAGGGTTTCCTGCTGGGGCTGCTGCCTCCTCTCCTGGCTGGGCAGGTGCCATCCCAGCAGCTCCAGGGAGCACTGGGAGGATGGAGGAGCTTCTGGTGTTGGAAGAAGCCAAGAAAGGTTGAGCTGGGTGAAGGAAAGTGGGAGTTTCTGCAGAGGGGTTCAGAAGCCAGAGCCAAAACCGGTGTTCTTTGGGAGCAGTGAGGACACAGCAGGGTCCCTCTCCTGCCACCGTGCCTGGGTACGAGGTGCTCCTGGGCTCCAAGGACTTGAGAGGGCAAAAGGTGCTGTGTGTCAGCTGCAGCCTGGGAAAGGGGGCTTACCTCTCCATCCCCCCCAGAGTAATAAATCCTGCTTTGATAAGGCACCAGCTCAACACTTTGGCTGTCCCAAGGAAGGAGACAGCCCAGGCCATACCCTGCTCCCTCTGTGCTGCGAGGCTCTGGCTACCTGGGCTGCCCAAAATAACCCTGTTTCTCCTTCGCACAGCAGCAGTTGTGAAAGCGCCGCGTGCCAAACACTCACCGAGCCCTCGCTGCTCATTTGCCTGAGTTTCAGCTTTCCCCAGATGCAAATGCCGTCAGCTCCGCTCCCACCAGGTCAGTAATGGGGCAGCTCCTGCTGGAGAGCCTCTGCTTCCCTGGGAGGGCCCCCAGCAGGGATGGGCACTGGGGGGACCTGGTGGGGCTGGGTCGGTGTCCCCTGGGGGAGCGTTTGGTGCCAAGAGGGGGCACACGAGCCCTGCTGGGGGGACGCCCCGCTCGAAGGATGCAGCTCAATGGCCTTCACGAGCAGCTGTGCAGCACCCACGGTGCCTTCCCCCCGTGCGCTGCCCCCGGTGGGACTGAGCTGCCACCCCCGTCCCTGCTCTTCCCCTGCCCTCCAGGCTCCAACTGGGGGAGCCCCACGAGGGCTTCTGCTGGGGTGGGCTCAGTGCCAAAGCTCTGTGCCCCTTCTCCATGGACAGCTCATGGTGGCCCAGGTCACCTGGGCCTTTTGGGGTGAACAGTTTGCAGCTTCTGACCTCCTCACCTCTGCCTCGCTCTCCACAGGAGTGCCACCACTGAGATGGAGGCCCCGCTCCCTGGTCTCTCCCTGCTTCTTCTCCTCCTGGCAGTGGGATGGGGAAGCAGGATGGACGCAGCCTGGGCACCATCTCCTGGGAGCTGTGAGATTGTAAGTCCTCTCTTGTGAACCCTCACCCCTCTGAATGCTTGGTCCTGCCTGGCAAAGCCCAGGCAACTCAGCATCTCCAGGGCTCCTCCATCCCAGCTACTGGCTTGGAGTGGACTGGTGTGCCAAGGCTATAACCAAAGAGCCACCTCCTCCCCCCTTACTCTGCTCCCCAGACTTCTCCCTCTTCATCTCCTGCCTCCCCTGGTGGTGTTACATATTCTCCTCTTCCTTCAGGTGCAGAGCATCATGGACTGCACTGGGAGATGGCTGAGTTCCATCCCAGGAAACCTTCGAGGCGATACTGAGGAGCTGTTTCTTGATGACAACACTATCCAGGTCCTTGGCAATGCCTCTCTACTCCTGTACCCCCAGCTCTGGCATCTCAGCTTGACCAGGAACCGGCTGGAGCTCATTGAGCCCGCTGCCTTCCTCAGCAGCCAAGGCCTGCAGGTACTCTCCTTGACAGACAACCTGCTCTTCACCAACTACTCGCTGACAGCAGCTGCTCTTTCTGCTCTGCCCGCCTTGAGGACGCTGGATCTGGCTGGAAACCAGCTCACCGAGGACATGGTGTCAGTTTTAGTCTCGAACCTCTCTTCCTTGGAGTCCCTGTCTGTGGCCAGGAACATCATCATGAGGCTGGACTCATCCATCTTCACAAACCTGACACAGCTGCTGGAGCTGAACCTGGAGAAGAACTACATCTTCGAGATTGACAATGCATTTGAAGGGCTGCAGAGGCTGCAGAGGCTCAACATAGCTTACAACTACCTCCCGTGTCTGGTGGGGTTCAGCCTGACCCAGCTCAGGGTGCTCAACATCAGCAACAACATCATCGAGTGGTTTCTGACCCTGGAAAGTGATGACCTCTTTGAGCTGGAGGTGCTGGACCTGTCCCACAACCGCCTCCTGTTCTTCCCTGTGCTGCCCCGGCAGAGCAAGCTGCACTCCTTGCTGCTGCAGGACAACAGGATGAGCTTCTACCAGCGCCTCCCCAATGGCACCTCCCTGGCCAACGTCACCGTGCAGTTCCTCATCATCGATGGCAACTCCACCAACATCACGACGGTCAGGCTCTGGGATGACCTCTGCCACAGCAACCTCTCCTCCTTGCACCTCCTGGACATGAGCCAGAACCAGGTCTGGGGCCTGCCAGATGATTTCCTGGCCCAGATGCCGTCCCTGACCCACCTGAAGCTCAACCAGAACTGCATGGAGGCATTTCACCTGTCGGAGGAGGACCCCTTGGCCATGCTGACAGAGCTGGACCTCAGCCAGAACCAGCTGGTGGAGCTGGGGGTGAAGGTGGGCACTGGGGACATCCTGCCCAACCTGCAGCTCTTCAACCTCAGCACCAACAGGCTGCAGGTGCTTCCTCCTGGGATTTTCACCCGCACCAGGAAGATCACTACCCTGGACCTCAGCCGCAACCGGGTTGACCTCTGTCCCCAGCCAGGCGAGGCTGAGAGTCCCCCCTGCGTGGACATCAGGGGTGTGGAGACCTTGACCCATCTCTCCTTGGCCAGCTGTGGTCTGCAGGGGCTGGGCGGCCGCCCCTTCCAGGGGACATCGCTGATGCATCTGGACCTCTCTGACAACCGCCAGGCACTGTCGGGGGACCTGCGGTGGCTGCAGGACCTTGTCCTGACACTGCAGGTGCTGTCTCTGAGGAACACCAGCCTATCTTCCACCGCCGTGGACTTCTCTGCCCTGAACAGCCTCGTGCGCTTGGACCTTTCAGGGAATTCCTTGGCTGCGTTCCCCAGCTCGCTGGGCACCCTGAGGCTGCGGAGCCTGGACCTGCGGGACAACTGCCTCCCGGCGCTGCCGCCGGACGTGGCGTGGGTGCCGCTGGGCAGGAGCCTGCGGGAGCTCTACCTCAGCCAAAACCCCTACAACTGCTGCACGCTGGGCTGGTGGGACGCCCTGCAGCAGGCGGAGGGGCTGCGCATCCCCGACGGGCGGGAGGTGACCTGCAGGCACGGCTCCCGCGCGCTGAGCCCCGGCGCGCTGCCCGAGCCCGTCCTGCAGAGCTGCCGCTGGCAGACGGCCGACCTGGCGCTGCTCTACCTGGTGCTGGCTCTGCCCACCTGCCTGACGCTCCTGGTGGCCTTCGTTGTCGTCTTCCTCATGCTCAAGGAGAAGCTGCTGAAAATGGTGAAAACACGGTGCGGGGTGTCCAGCCCTTACTGATGGCTGAGGAGGAAGAAGGGCTCGGGAATGGTCAATATGAGCAGGTGATCAGAATTACAGGTGATAACCCCTCCGAGGTGGTCAAGATGGAAAACTGAGGGATGCAGGGCAGGAGATGCTGGGAGAGCTGCCATTCCTGTCCTTATGGTACCCAAAGGGTGAGGGCCGTGTCTGGTGATGGAGCGCTGGGAACCCTCAAGGAACATGTCTTCAGCAGAAATCTTCAGCTGGTGTTGGTGAGAGCTGAGTGGACACGACATCCAACATTCCTTGGCTGAAAGGAGAGGTTGCCCAGAAAATCTGTGGCTGTCCCATTCGTGGAAGTGTTCAAGGCCAGGTTGGATTGGGCTTGGAGCAACCAGGTCTAGAGGAAGGTGTCCCTGCCCATGGCAGGGGTTGTAACCAGATGGGTTTTTAAGGTCCCTTCTAACCCAGACAATTCTGGGATTCTGTGACTGTTTTCTCCAGTGCTGCTTTTTCCCCCCTTCAGGCAGTTCCTTTTATTTATTCCCACCTGTAGCCAACTCAAAATGTCCTCCAGATCTGCAACCAGCCTCTACAAAGTGCCCCAGGTTGGAGCAAACATCACCTGGGCACTGTGGAGGAGGATCTCTGTAGCCACAGCTTTCCACACTGCTCTTGCCGGCACTGCCAAACTCACAGGCAGCCCTGGTCGTGCACCACATGCGTGTGCCGATAAGACAGGCGTTGTCAGCAGGGCTGAAAGACGCATTTTGGGGTGTTGTTTCTTCACTAAGTCACAGTCTGGGTTAGAAAAGTCCATTAAAAACAGCCCAAGTTGCAACAACATGAAATATTGATTGAAAAGTAGGAGAGTAAATTATATCCCTCGGTGATATTTTATCATGGATTTATATTCCTCCAGTGACTGCTGGATTAAACACACAAAGGAAACAAGAGAAATCCTTCCTCCTTGTTGTGCAAGCCCCGCTCCCGTGGGCAGTCACTCCAGCAGTGCCTGGGGGTTTCCTCCACCCAGCTCTGCTCACAGCACACTCTGGCTCTCCCAGAGCAGCAAGCACTACCTGGGGAAGTGCTGCTCTGTTCCTTGGAGGTCACTCAGGGGAAAGGAGAAGTGATGGTGGTTTGTGCTAACTCAAAAGCCCTGCTGAGAACTGCAGTGGCTTTATTCCTGTGGCACTGTTGGGATTTTTCTAGTGAAACACGTTCAACAGGAACGGGGCACAGGGAGGTGCGCAGCAGAGTTGAAGTGGGAATTCTGGGGGCTTGTCCTTGCCAGGGTGTGGGCGGGCTCAGCTGGTGGTGTGGGGCTGAAGCCCAGTGGAGTTGTCCTGGGAGGTGATGGAGGGAGATGCCCGAGGCTGGCGTGGGGCTGGGAGGATGCCGGGGATGGTGCAGGCAGGGGGAGCCGAGGCTGGCAGCAGGGCAAAGCCCTCCCAGGCACAGGTGTGGGACTGGGGTCATGGGGGACCATGGTGGGGCTGGTGGCTATGCAAGGCTGGGAAATGGTGTGGGTCAGACCCTGCTAGACCAGCTGGCAGCTCCACTGAGGGGGCTGAGTGCAGTAACGGCTCTGGAAACCCAGCTGTCAGATCTGGCTCAGAAACAGCCGCTTTCTGCCCCAATTTTAGACTGAGATAGCCAAAACCAAACCAGGCCCCAACTGGGGAATCCCTTAGCCTCTTTCAGCCCTTCTTTTGCCCGTAAGCTGCACCCTGGGGGACAGCAGTGACCTATAAATACATCCCTGCTCTGTCCCCTGGCTGCGTTCCGGCGTCTCCCCGCTGGCACAGTGAGCGGGTGCCCTGTGAGCTCCCCTCTCCCTGGTGCTGGGGCTGGGCTTGGAGGGGGAGGTGTGCCCTTCCCTTCCATGTGGTGTGGGGTGCAGGGTGCAGCCATGGGAGAACACGTAGGGAGGAACCCGGGCACCTGGCACTGCCCAGGGCATGGATAAAAAGGGGGTGTTCTTAATTGTATGGAGCTGATGGGGATACTGAACATTCCCTCATCACGGGGCCTGGAAAGCTGTGGCTCGCCTGGAGCTGTGATGTGCATGGGATGTCGGGGCAACAAGAGGAGATTCTGCTTTCTGAGCGGTGCGTGCCCTTACAAAGCTGCTCTCACCATCTTTGCAAGGCCATGGTGATCAGGGAAGGTCCTCGGTGACTGGGGAACCCAAGGGTCCCACCCAGCTTCAGTAAGGGCCAAAAGGCCATCCCAGAGTCACCTTCATGTTGGGAAAACCATGGAATGAATGTTCATTGTTTGGAGCACAATTCTAGAAAAAGAGGGTGGCTGGGAGAAGTCAGCTTGGACTGCTGAGGCTGTCATGCCTGCCCAGCCTGCTTTCCTCTCAGGATGAAATGGGTGGATCTGTAGGCACGGGGAGAGTGGTGGGTTCCATCTGCCTCAGCAAGGCTTTGGACAGTGTCCCACAGCATTCTTCATCCAAGTGCAGATGTCACGGTCTGGGTGGGGGAGCAGCCAGGCAGGTCAGGATCAGTGGGAGTGAAGTGCAGAGCGCTGTGGTTAGTGGCATGTGCTCTACAGGAGGCTGCTGAGGGGACTGTTTTGGGACCTGTCCCATTTCATGTCTTCATGCATGATCTAAAGGTGGCTGTGGAGTGCCTTCCTGTCAAGTTCACAGAGGATCCCAAACTGGGAAGACCAGTAGGGCTCCATGCTGGAGGTCTGGGGTGGGCTGGAGGAACGGGCAGCAGGAACCCCATGATCCAGGCACTCGTTTGGCCTCACACAGCCCTCACTGGAGAGGAGGCCATGCCCAGGGCTGGGCACAGGCCACATCCTCTGAGAAGCTGGGGGCAGGCTGGGAGCGGAGGAGAGGTTCCCAGGGGCCCTCTCCTTCCCAAGTGGGAGATCTTTGTTGTTATGTTGCAATGGTTGAGGCAAGGCCTGTGCCAGACCCCTGCACACCATTTCTGGTCCTGGGAGAGCTGAGTCAGCCTTTACATGTTTTAAATTTTGGCAAGTGCGGCCTCAGCTTCCATTCCTCTCCTGACTGGAGACCCCCTTGGCCAAGCATGAGCTCCCTCCTCCTCCCTAGTGATGGCAAAGCACTGTGGTTTAACTGGCACTTGTTCCATGTTTTTCACAGCAGAGACTCTTGTTTTGGGATGTAGGAGGAGAGCTCTTCCAGCTGCTCCTCCAGCCACCCCTCTTAGTTATGTCAGGCAGCAGTTTGTCGAGGCCCCTCAATTTGGGATGAAGACCCATCTCACCCACAGCCTTCACAGCTGCCTGGGTTCAGAAAGCCAAAACCCAGGAAGCTTTTGGAGTTGTAAAATTTCCCAAAGAATCCTAATCTTAGTCCTCCAGTTCTTACATGAGAGCAGGACTGATCTAGTACAGACAGTTGGATTAAAACCTTCAGTGGGGTGAGTTTGTCTTACTCTAGAACCACCTCCAGACTTTGACCTTCTACCACTCTGGTTTTTCCGGATACTTTAAGCACATTCTCCCAGAACTGAGCACTTATGAGGAAGCCTCATCCAGGAGTGTAAGGATCCAACCATCCCACTGCAGCAGTTTGAAATCACTGTGTTTTCAAATGCACTTTCAAGACTAATTCATTTGCAAGATATTCCTTTTCTTACATGTGAGGATTTATTTTTGTGTAAGCTAAAACTGGAGATTTAAGCATTGCTAGGGAAATGTGAGAGTGATATTCTCAATGCAGAGTTGATTTATCCAGAATGACTGATACATATTTAACTTCCCAGCAGGCAATAATAATCACCCTATTTGTACAGTACAGCTTTAACAGTGTCTTCAGGACATGAATATTTAACGTTTCATTTTCAGCCAAAGCTGACTGAAATGTAAAAAATTGAAAGATTAAATAATTTAAAATTCTTTTATGTAGGAAAAGACTAAAACCACCCAACAATTTCAGCTGCCCAGTTTCCATTCAATCAAGTCTGGCTTCTTAAACAAAGCTTACTTAAGCCTGGGATTGCTGTGGCCCCTCAGGTTCTCCTGAGCCAACATGCATCAGTTCTGTGGGGCAGAACGTGTACGATGACACTGTTCTCTCTGCTGGGATGCTGAGATTTGTCTCTGAACTGCCCATCCAGGACATCTTTTTCTGGAATCAGATTTCTTCATCTGACTCAATGTCCCAGCCACAGGACTCCAGCTGCTCATCCTGTGGGAACTCCACCTCGACGTTGTAAACGAAGTTGGGGTCATCCTTCTTCTTCCTGTTCTTTTCGAAGAGCTCATCCATGATGCTCTTCCTTTTGGCTAGTTCCTTGTCATCCAGTTTGTTCATATCCTCCTCTGGGTCAATGGTCTCTTCCTGCTGAAACTTTCGCAAGCTTTCAGCCAGGCTCTGTCCTTTCAAATGACCTCTCAGCAAAGTGTAGAGCTTCTGGAGCTGACGCAGCGAGACCCCTTCCAGGTAAGCCTTGTGCCGAGGGTTGTTCTTCAGCTCCTCGGCAGCCCTGCTGCAGTCTGGGGAGAGCCAACACAGGCACCCGCAGCTGCAACAAACCTCTTCCCACACACACATCTTCTCCCAAACCCTCCCCAGGGGTCTCTCCAAACTCTCCAGGCTCAGAGAGCCATTGCTCAGGTTGGGATGTAGCCTTGACCTCCTTGGGGAGACAGCACTACCCCAAAACAGCCCCTCCCTGCACGCTGCTGGGAGGGTACTCAGTGGTTCCTAACAATGGTGTCACCAATGAGTTCCTCTCCGTGGGTCTGGGGGGGACCAGACAGGAATGAATGCAGCTCACCTGAGAACTTGGAGAAGTTCCTGATGGGCATGATGCGCTGGCGAGTCTTGTCCTGGCTGTTGTCTTTGTAGATGAGGATGATGGATGGGGGCTGGAAGCAGACCCCGCACTTCTGCGCACTGAAAGTCATCGTGGTGCCAGCTGGGGCTCCATCAGAGTCCTCAACAAGGGCAACGCTCTCTGGAAAAAAGGAAAACAAGTGGGAGAGTCTCTAAGTGCTGGTCTTTTTGTCAGGAGTAGGGTTCAGCAAAATCACAGACTCCCAGAGTGGTTTGGGTCAGAATGGACCTTAAAGCCCATGGAAATGAATTATGAAATTAAATTAGAGGGGACTTACAAATCCAAATCTGCTGCGGATCCTGCTTCCCAGCTCAGTGGACAGCACTGAGTGCAGGTGTTACTTTTATTTTGGTTTTAAACAAGTGAAAACATGTCCAGCGTGAAGGTGATCTCCAGATGCCCTACAGACTGCAGTACAGCAAAGTAACATATTTTACCCCCAAAAAATCAATGTATTTCTCCAGATCAAGAAAAATCACATTAACGTTCAAAAGCTTCTTTGAGGCAGAATTGGAAATACTTCCTCCTCTGTAAAAAATCACATAGGAAAGAGTTCAAACTCGCAGTAATGTCCTTCATAGGGAAAATTTCCAAGGCCAGGCTGGACGGGGCTTGGAGGAACGTGGTGTAGTGGAAGGTGTCCCTGCTCATGGCAGGGGGTAGAACGAGAGGAGCTTTAAGGTCCCTCCAACCCAAACCATTCCAGGCTTCTACGGAGATGAGAAATAGAAACGTGAGCAGCTCTTTGGATCTGCGGGAAAGAGCGTTTGGATCTCCTGCTAAGCCGGGCTGAGCCCTTCGCTGCCGGCGGTTCGGCAGCACAGCCCGGGTGTTTCATGGCCGTGCCAGCGCCCGGGGCCGCTCAGAGCCGCTCTTCCGCCGAGGCCCGAACTCCGAGCACGAAGGGCAGCGGGGCAGGACCGGGTGGGTCCCTCCTGCCCCTCCCAAAATCCCAGGATGGGCCAGGCTGGAAGGGACCACAGTGGTCACCTGGTGCCACCTCCCTGCTCCAGCAGGGCCATCCCAGAGCACAGGGCACAGATTGGAATATCTCCAATGAGGAGACTCCACAGCCTCTCTGGCGCTGCCCAGGAAAGTTCTTCCTCATGTCCAGGTGGAACTTCCTGGGATCAGGCCCTGCCCGTGGCTCTGGTGCCACTGCTGGGCCCCCGGAGCAGAGCCTGGGCCCTGCCCNTGGGAGAGGTGGCGGTGTTCCGCCTGGAGGAGAGAAGGTTTCAGGGAGACCTCAGAGCCCCTCGCAGTGCCTACAGGGGCTCCAGGAGAGTTGGGGAGGGACTTTGGACAAGGGCCTGGAGTGACAGCACAAGGAGGAATGGCTGCACACTGCCAGAGGGCAGGGTTGGATGGGTTATTGGGTGGGAATTGCTCCCTGTGAGGGTGGTGAGGCCCTGGCACAGGTTGTCCAGAGAAGCTGTGTCTGGAAGCGTTCAAGAACAGACCTGGAGCACCCCGGTCTTGGGGAAGGTGTCCGTGCCCAACGCAGAGGGTTGGAACAAGATGAGCTTTAAGGTCTCTTCCAACCCAAACCGTCCTGTGACTGGATTTGGGAAGTATGGCTCGGCCAGTGAACCAGGAAACCTCTTCTGCTCTTTGATCACAGTCAGACACTGTTTCCCTTCTGCTGGGAGAGGGTTTGCAGATGAGACATTCGTGAGTTATAAAACTGCGCTTGTTGAAGTTGCCAGCCCCTGTGATCAGGGTGCTGTTACACTGTGGGCTCTGTGTCACCTTAGATGTGCAGGCAGCCTGTCGGGACACCGCTGTCACGCAGGAGCTCCTGAAAGAGGGGTTTCACAGGTGAGTCCTCACCCTGCCCTCCGTCAGCGTAACGTGCCACGTGGTTTTCTGTGGGAAGAAGCTTCTCTTCCTTTCATGTGCAGCTGTATCACCTCTCAGAGGTGTGATCCCTGGGCACGTGTCAGGAATGTATTACCCGGATCAAGGGATTGACAATCTAGTGGAGGGAGAATAGGAGGCCCCTTTCTAGAGCTTGTGTGGACGCTGTTGGTAGTTCTTTAACAAAGACGTGAAGCTTCCTTTTGGCCATGGATGTGGAGTTGGGGTGAGGAAGGCTCGACAGGGAAGCATGAGCAGGATTAGTCGCACACAGTGTGAGAGCTGCCTCTCATCTCATCTGAGGAATGTCTCTGGGGGGTCTCGTGCCAGCTTTTGAAGTGTAGGTATAAATGTTTTGCTCCTGTTCCTGTTTGGAGGGACCTGCTGGTGAAGGTAGAGCTCGGGGAGGATGCAGGAGGATGCGCAGTGGCAGCGAGAATGCGTCTCCCGCCGGGAATCTACGTGGATCCCTACGAGCTGGCAGCGCTGCAGCAGCACAATCTAACAAAGGTAATGGCCCCAGTGCCAGGAGATCTGGCAGCCACTCAGAAAAGGACTCAGGGGGTTGTATTATCTGGTCATTATCTGGCTGGTTGTACCGAGGTGATTAATTCCTGGAAGCAGGTGCCAAACCTGATCATCCTCCTGGTGTCTCCTTGTAGCTCAGCTCGCTGAGCATCCCCTGGCCCTGTGTGCTGATATTCTCACGCACAGGTGATGTGCCAGGGAGCTGCTGCTCCTCTCTTAGCCCCAGGTGAGCAGCTGTGGTAGAAGGGCCTCAGGTTGAGAAGGTGGCAGGGAAACCCCCAAAGAGGTGCTGGTGAGCTCTAAGTCATGTCCCGTGTGTTTGGACTGAGCAGCTTCCCAGCTTCATTTCTATCCCAGCTTTCTGTGCTGCTTTCCAGTCTTTGCTTCACATTTTGGGTAGAGAGATGTGCAAAGGCTGTGCCTTTTATCTCCTTAGGTGCTTAATTTGGCTAAAACATGGATGCAAAGGCTGTGGGCAGCTCCTGCGGTGCAGGTCTGGCCTTGCTTACACATCATTGAGCTGGCACCTCACAGGTTTGGCTGTAGGCACAGTGACACCGTGAACTTTTCACACGTAGGAATCACTCATTAAAGACAGTCTTGAAAAGGTATTTTGGAACAGCTCAAGGCTGGAATTCCCATCTTGATCATCCTGACCACAAAATGAAGCTCAGCATTAGAAAGCAGAATGAGCAGAATGAGGTTTTCGATTCCCATCACAACTACAGCTGTCTCTCTCCCCACTTGCAGGCAGTGTTAATTCCTGATGTCGTTGACCTGGAGGCTCCCGAGTACTTAGCCAGGGATCTTCTCCTGCTGCTGTTCCTGGAGCCGGACGCGCGCTGTTCCCGCTGCTTCCGAGCTGCCGTGCCCGTGCACGCGCGCTACCACCGGCCGGCCGAGGGCACCCAGGAAGCCTTGGTTGTTCTGGAGAGCCCAGAGGTGCTGCTCTGCTGCTGCCACAGTGAGGTTCTCATTGATGTTTTTGGGCAGTCCAGGGCTTGGAATGTGGTTGTGTCCGAGATAGAGCTCTTGGTAGTTGCATGGACACAAGCGGAAGGCGTGGCCCTGATAAAGACCTCGTTGTCTTCCTCACTGAGTGCTCTGCCTGGCCAAAGGCAGGGGGTGCTCAGAGGCTGCTCTGTGTTGTGCTGCTGCCACTGTAGCCCTGTGCTGGCTGCTTGGGCTCTTCCAGCTGGAGGATGTGGCAGTTGTCACGATCCGTGTTTGTCATGATCCCAGCACTGGTTTGCCACAGGCCCCATGCCCTGACTGCATTTCCCTTGGCAGCTGGAGCTGTGCAGGGTGTATTCAATAGCCACTGTCACCTATTTAGAGTAATCAGAGTGTTCAGAGGGTTTCTAACACTCTGTTGCTGCATTCCTTTTATATAAAGGGGCAATGTAGGAAACTGTGCCTGAAGCTTGGAATGGTCAGAGTCTCAAACTCAGAGGAAACAAGATCCTGATATCCACTGACAATGAATGTTTCAAGTTATGTGAACAATGAAATCCTGTGTTTTTGTAACAAGTTTCATGTCCCTTCACAAAATCATTCCTGCCAAGTCAAGCACACTAATGATTTTCAACTCCTTTTTCTTTACTTGTGCATCATTTGAGCAATGATTTTCTGGGATAAGCACAGGGGCAGGCAGGACTACCAAGTCATTTTAGAAAGGGGTGTTAAATCTTCCTGGGTTTCTGCCACATTTACTACTTACGAGCAGGGAAAGATTTATTATTAATGGGAAAGGATTTAAAGTATTGGAAGGGAGATCTTTTATGTCCTGACAGGACGCCAAGAAGAGAACTGGAAGAATGACTTACTTATTTTGGGGAAGATTCTAACTACATGGCTAAAGTTGAGGGGTCTGCAGGCTAACCAGGAATTCTTTGCCCTGTTAAGGACAGAAAGGCCAGGTGAGATTCTTTCTTGGGTACCTGTTGTATCAGGAAGGGAAGAGTTGCAAAGTTCACAGCAAGGACTGCCCAGCCTCCCTTTGACCACGCAGAGGTGTTTCACCACTTGGCTCCCAAGGAGTAGATTCTGTCGAGCTGTTGTGGGGGAAAAGGTCCCTTATTTGGAAAAAAAAAACTTGCAGGCCAGATTGGTTGTCCTGCCTGGCTCCTGGTGATGCAGGAATGCCTTCCCTAGGTCACCTGTCTGCAGAGTGCTGGGAACCTGCTGAAGTGGACACTCCCTGCTCATCCGACAACACCGGTCCCTGTCAGTGGCACAGCACAAAACACAGACCCGTGAGTTCTCCTGGTTCTTTTTAACAACTGCTGCCTTTTTTCTGTGATTAACACCTTGGCAGGCTCCTTTCTTCCTTTCTGACTGGCTTTTAGTGGGGGTCATCCTGCCCTTCTGCTGTGTTTACAGTCACTCTGTGCTCTTCTGGCCCTTTAGCATGGCTGCTCTCCTGAGCATTTTTTTCCCCTACTTGGAATCCTAGGATATAATTGGCACTGGTCAAATCAAGAGAAGTCTTCACAACCTTGGTGCTTCAGAGGAGTAGCAAGGTGGTAAATGATGATCTAACTAAAGTATTGGTAAAACTGCAAAGATTTAAGGAGTAGCGTCCTAAAAAAAGGCCACTTCTATTTGTTTGGTTGTTATCTGGTTGGGTGAGTATTTAGGAAAAGGTGAAGTTTCTTATTGTGTTCAAAACCAAGGAAAGCTGGATCTTTAGTGTGGCCAACAACTGTCTTTAATGCTCAAAAGTGCCACAGTAGTGTACAGATTCAGAAATTAGACTAATTTATATAATAAAATAATCTGTTGTTGTTGTAACACGTGCCTTTCTATAGTTAAGATACCTGCAGACCACTGGGACATCTGTAGCTCTTGTCCATAAACGTTTTGGAGCTTCCTGTATCCATGAAAAACCAAGTAATTGTTCACTTTGGAGAAGCCTGTCTCCTTAGTGATCTGAGCTCACTGTGGGAGCTGCTCTCCGTGCAGTATTCCATACACAGCCTCAGTGGCAAGGCTGCAGCAGGAGCAGAGATTCAGGGACACAGATGGCAGCAGATCCATTTCCTGAGCTGTGCAGTGCAGCAGAGGCTGGCACTGTGTTAAAAGGGATGTCCCATCCTGGTTCTGATCTTGAATCTCAGAGGAAGCTTTAGCCAAGGGCTAATTAAATCAGGGTCTGGTTCCTAATCCTCTCGGTTGCAGTCAAAAAAAGAAACAGCTGGTGAAATATGTGCTATATATTTATTTTTCTTTGTAGGTATATGAGGAGTCCATGCTGAGGGTTCCTGTGGGGCTCAGGGAGCACAGTTCCCTGGTGTGTGCCCTGACCCTGCTCACCACGGGGCTCTGCTCTGGCCTGATTCTCGCTGCTGCCTGCAAGTACGGACACTTCTCCCAGTGACCTGAGGAAATATGGAATGTCTGACCTCCATCCAGCAAAACTGACTGGATATTACCCTGGATTCCTGAGTGGATCCTACTCTACTGTTCTTTATGTCTTAGGGGGTGCAAGGGTCCCAGAATGGATTATAGTTCCTTTGGCTCATAATGCTTACAAATGCCTTCCACAGCCCAGGAGACATTTTGGATGTGTTGTCGATATCCAAAGCAGATGGAGGGTAGGAAAAAGCCTCAAAAAGCTGAAAGCACTGGTGTGGGCAATGAGGCAACAGTCAGGAGTGGATTTGGGGCTCCTATTCCCTCCTGCTGGCCCAGAGCCTGCTTCCAGTACAGTGCTGCCTCTTGCAGAGGTGTTTGTATTTCTTGTCTCAGGGATTGGTTATTAAGGGTGTGAAAAACATTGTCGAGTCATTAAAGTTTCTGAATTTTCAGCTTGTTGTGCAGGTGGGTTATGTATGGATTTGTGAAGAGACATTCTGTGCATAGCTGGGGCAGGTCAAGAGCCTCTAATAACTGTGAGGGGTTGTCTGCTCTTGGTGAATATAGAATCACAGTCATTAAGATTGGAAAAGCTCTCTAGGATCATGGAGTCCAACCATTCCCCCAGCGCTGCCAAAGCCACTCCTCACCCATGTCTCCATGTGCCACATCCACACATCTGTTAAATCCCTCCAGGGCTGGGGACTCCACCACTGCCCTGGGCAGCTGTGCCAGGGCTGGACAGCCCTTCCCAAGACGAACCTTTCCCAATATCCAGTTTAAACCTCCCCTGGCACAGCCTGAGGCTGTTTCCTCTCATCCTGTCCCTTGTTTCCTCGGAGAAGAGCCCGACCCCCACCTGTCTGCCCCCTCCTGTCAGGGAGTTGTGGAGAGAGAGAAGGCTCCCCTGAGCCTTCTTTTCTCCGGGATGAACAATTGGTCAGAGTTGAAAGAATTTGAGAATATTTGAAATTTCACCCTATTCCATGAGTGGAAAGAGACCCCTTGGAAGATGAAAGTGAGGGACAGGATAGTGACTAGAAGCAAATATTTAGAAGATCTACATTCAGTCTCCAGGACAGTTGATAAATAGAAGGAAATGGGGAGAAAATTGCCTAACGGAAAAGCCGAAAGGCTCTGGAGCGGCGGAGCTCGGGTGCTGTCTGCAGTTGTCAGTAGGTGGCACTGGGAGCCCACGGTAACCCCCGGGTGGAGAAAATAGATTGTATTCCCGATAAACCTCGAGTAAATTAGTCAAAACAGGTAATTTGGGGGAGTGCGTATGAGGGTGTGAATGAAAATTCCTTTCAAGGGCTCGGTGTGCAGCCTTTCATCGATGTCCAGCTGCAGCTTCAGGATCCCTGGGGCATCTTTTTCCTGCTGGAATTCAACGGAGTGAATTCCTTGTGACTACTTCCACGGCAGGTTGGAAACAATCAAAGAGAGATTTGGGCTGTTTAACCCTGTCAGCACTGGGACCAGCACTGTATCATTCGTCTCCTAGTGGGATTTTTAACTCCCAGAGCTGAGTTTGTTCCTCTGCTCTGTCTTATGTAGGTAACTCCGTGTTGTAGCCTGCCCCTTGGAATGGCAACATCCCAGATTGCCAGAGCTGAGTGACAAGGACTTCATCACCTGGTTTTTAACACCAGCTAACACCTGAAAATCACAGGCTGAATCCCTCAGCTAAATCAATCTCCCTGACAAAACCTAGGGAAAGGGAGTGGGAATGTCCTCTGGGTGAATGAGAAAAAATTATTTCAAGTGGAAAAAATATGGAAGTAAAGTATGTATCAAGATTTCCATCAATCACCTTCTCAACTGAACTTAAGTAATTGATTCTGATTAATGTAAAATATGAGAGGAGTGGCAGAGCTTCTCAAGGGGTGGTTTTTGTTGTGGCAAATACTTGCTGTTTTTAAATCCACAGCACTTGCATCATAAATACAGCAGACACATTTTTCCTTGCAAGCTGTAAATAAGTCTGATAACTATAGCAGTGTTAATTACAAAGGAATTTGCCAGTGAATCTCTCTCTCAAAGCACAAACTGCTGTCACCAAGCCAGCACAGAATTTAGCAGGTGTACCATGCAGGAGGATTCAAGTGCCAGGCGCAGAGGGATCACAGAGATCAGAGGAGGAGCTGTAAGGCTTGTGCAAAAATTCTGGCAGTTTTGGAGACAGGAATGAGGTGTTCAGGAGTTCTTGGCAAGAAAGCACCAAAGCAGGGAAAGAAAAGGGGATGGGGTGTTAAAGGCCGTGTTGGGAATTCTGAATCACAAAGAAATGGGTATAACAAAAAAAAAATACAACAAAAAACCCCTCCTAGTCTATTTAAAAAGCTGTGCCTGGGGAGGGAGACAGAAGGATGGCAGGGGGGGTCAGCATTCTGCAAATGGAGCTGGAGCTGAGAAGGGTTGGGGTACGAGGCGGAGGCAGCAGGGAGAGGTGAGGAGCCTCACAGGGATGGGGAGAAGGGATGAGGGAAGGGTGAAGCCACAAACCTGCTGTGGATCCTCCAGGGGTGGGTGATGCAGAGGTGAATTAGCAGCGGCTGAGCTGAGTCAGAAAGGGAAAACAGCGAACATGGAAAGAGAAGTGAAGGGCCGGCTGTGCCCGCAGGGGGTCGGAGCGGAGCCGCCTCAGCGCCACTTGGGAATACCGTTCCTGGAAAACGGGCAGCAGCTCTGTAGGGACAAGCGTTCTGTGCCTCTGCAGAGGTTCTGTGGAGACTGAGGGGGCACACAGGCAACAGGTAAGCTGGAAATTCACAGGCTGGAATTTCCGATGTGCCTGGACCTGCAGGGAGGATTGAGGTGTCCGCGGACCCGTTCCCCCAAGAGCTGGGGAGGAGGAGCTGCCTGGTGTGTGTCCTGCTCCTTCCGAAAGGAAAATGGGATGTTGCTTCCAACCTGGGTGGACAGAGGAGGTGAGATCCAGCCCCCAGGGCAGGTGGAAGCTTGGAGAAGTCATGTGGAAGATTAAATGGCTCACAGGAATTTTGGGGGAGAAGCCTTGAGGGCACGTACGCTGCTTCCCCAGCTGTGTTCCTGCTGGATTCCTTGGAAGCTGCGTATCCAGCTGGGGGCTTGTGCCACTGGAAGTGTTAGCACGGAGAGCTGCTGTGTGTCCTGCTGCTGTGTGTCCTGCTGCTGTCACCAGCGCCAGCTGGGCTCTGAGAGGGACCCGAACGCTTGGTGCGAGGAGGGGAAACTTCTTCTCTGCTGTAGCCACACAACAGAGACAAAACGAGCCCTTTGCAGTGCAAAAGGAAGGGAGAGCGGAGCACGGAGGAGGAGGAGCAGGAACAGGGTGCCCAGAGAAGCTGTGGCTGCCCCTGGATCCCTGCGAGTGCCCAAGGCCAGGCTGGGCTGGTGGAAGCTGTCCCTGCCCACGGCCGGGCGTGGAACGGGATGAGCTTTAAGGTCCTTTCCAACCCAGGCCATTCCATGACTCCACGAAGCCCTGTGGTGTTCTGATAGCCCCACTCCACTGGAGCAGGGTGGGCTGCACCTCCGTGAGCCAGCACAGACCTGGAGCAGACACTCAGGCACAGCAGGAAAGCCCCTGTGTGCGGCTGAACCGGCTTCACTCACAAAATAAAGCATCGAGGAAATAAACTCTAATTTAAGCACCGCAAGACGGAAGCGAGGGTGGAGGACAGCCAGTTTAGATGGATGCTGGATTTGATGCTGGGTTTTTTAGGGTGGTGGCCTTTACCCCCTGCAGCTGGTTGTTGTCCACAGCCAGAAAAAAATAGGAGATCCAAACAGCCTAGAAAAAGAGAAATGTTATACATAAAATATATATTTTTATATATAACATATATAATAAAACAATATATATTACATGCTATATAATATATAGAATATATGTATTATATAATAAATGCGACAACACTTATTACGTGTAATATATTATGCATAACATTCATTACATATAATATATATAATATACTATATGTTATATGTATATTAAATAGATGTATTTTATAGATACAGTATATATTTTTATATCACATAATATATATGACATACATAACATTTATTATAAAACACGTTATATAAATTTTACTTGTGTATATAATATATATATAACTAATTTTTTGATGCTATCAGGCTCTTTTATTTTTCTCTGGCTCTGGTCAGAGAAATATAATATTTTTTATATATAGATAGAAATAAATAACCATAAATACTAGATTGATCTTATAAGAGACATTTCCCCTCAGCAAAGCGCNCGGTCCCCGGTAACCGCGGGGCCAAGCCCCGGTGACCGCGGGGGCAGCGCGGCTTTGCTGGCCGCCCTTGTGCGGTGCTGCGGGAAAGCCGCGCGTCGGGCCCCGCGGGCTGTCAGAGCCCCGCTGGCCCCGCGTGTTCGCGGGTCCCATCTTTCCATCCCTGTGGAAAGCTGCTGCTCCCTGGGCCCCGCACCCGCCCGCTTTTACAGCTCCCTCTGTTTCTGCCTTGTTGCTGTGGCTGCTTTTTGTGTTTATCCCGTCAAAGCCAAGCAGGATGGGTTAGAATCACAGAAATGCAGGATGGTTGGTGGTGGAAGGGACCTTAAAGCCCATCCCATTCCACCCCCTGCCATGGGCGGGGACACCTTCCACTGTCCCAGGCTGCTCCAAGCCCTGGCCAGCCTGGCCTTGGGCACTGCCAGGGATCCAGAGGCAGCCACAGCTTCTCTGGGCAACCTGTGCCAGGGCCTCACCTCCTTCACAGAGAACAATTTCTTGCTAATATCTGATCTGAATGTACTCTGAGTAGGTTAATGGCAGTGGGGAGCGAGGAGAGTAAAGTTGGATTTAGCCTGGTCCGTGTGGCAACTACCCAAAGGCTGATTTGGGAGCAGAGAGTTCATCAGCTGCTTTCGAGGAGCAAGGCTGTGCTTTGCTGGAGCCAAAATAAACCAGTTTACGAGCTGCCCTACGGCCAGTGATGTCTGGATATGTAATATAAACATTGCTTTGGAGGTCCTGCAACAATAGCAGTGTGAGGTGCAATTCAAACATGGTATATTGTGAAGTTTTTATCATTTCTGCCTTTCTCTGGTTTTGCCTTTTTTTGGACGGTTTTTTAATACTTTGAAAAGCAGGGCCCACTCTAGAGTGTGGGATTTGCTTTGCAGTTGGAGTGTCCTCATACTGTGAGTCCTGGGGTGGTATCTCCCTAAAAAAAAACAGGGAGTAGCTACTTTGTGCTTCAGTTTCTTCGTTTTAGAGACAAAGGTAATTAAACTTACAGGGATGTTGTGGAGGCAGGTTAAAGCATATGTTACCAGGGAACTGGTTCATCACTACAGACTGAAATAAAATAGGAGGAAAGTAGAAATACAAGAATGCAAAATCGTTGTTTTATGAGTTTTTGAGTAGAATGTTTGAGATAGTAGGAGCACTTTAAACAAAATGCTCTGGGTGATGTATTTTAGAGGCAGGAAGCATCTCACTCTAAAGTTCACTGGTTGGATATTGCAGTTCTGGAGGCCAGAACTGAAATGCTTGAGGGAGAGTAACTTGGATTTTCTGTGCTAAGTTACATATGGAATTCGCCTCATCTTTGTACAGATGTGGTTGTTAAAACAAAAATATCAGGCTGTTAACTGTGGAATGTTGGCTCTGTCTGTGTATTTTGCACTTTTTATCACTGTGCAGCATATTCAGTGCATCTGAGGCTTGTGCTCTGCTGGGCAGCCACTTGTCAGAGGCTGATTTAGTGGGATGAAATTTGTGCTGGGATCCAGCTTGGACCTTTGGCCGACAGTGGGAGTTCATTCCCAGAGGCACCTGCTTGTGCTCCCTCTCTGGGCTGGATGCTGGGGTAGGTGGGTGGATGCTTCAGCCACGTAAGGCAGCTCCACTCTTGGGCATATTTTAAATTAATCACCTTTTAGAATCCCAAGTGTGCTTGTGTTGCAGCTCGACATTTTGGTTGTGTTTGAAGGGGGCAATTATTCAAGCACCTTTGGTTTCAGAGTAACTTCAGAATTAAGGGTGTTGGTTGATGCTGCAGGGTAAAGGGTATTGGTTTTCTTCTTGTGACAAGAGAAGCCGTAGGGATCCCAGTCTAGGTCTGTGTGTTATTAATAAGATACTTCTGCTTCAGAGCTCTCGCATCTGTCTTGGGTTGGTTTTGTTTGGGTTTTCCCCCCCTTTTATCTGTTTTCTGCATGAGAAGGTTTCTGGGCTCTGAGGTTTGTGCCAGTATTTTCTCCTTCCTCACAACACACACAGTTGCTGATGTGTCTGTGAAGCAGCTCTTTGTTCTGCAAACAACCCCGAGTCACAGAGGCTGCTCCGGATGGCCCGGCCCAGGGACAGCACCAGCAGAGCTCCAAGTCCTGGCTTGCACACCGGGACACGGCTTTGGGAGGGAGCTGAGTCTCCAAGGCATCCATAGGGAGATGGAAGCAGAGGCCTGGTGATGGGGAGGGCAAGGGGAAGGAGGGGACATGAGCAGCCAGGCACCGTGGATTAAGTTCATCCTGCTGGCAGCTGGGAAAAGGCTGAAGTAAGGTGGCTGTGGAGCTTTCCCTTCTTTTCCTAGAAACGTGATCAAAGCAAACGCACTCCTTAGGGCTCAGATTGATTCAGCACGGCTGTAACATGCTCCATTTTCAGTTTCCATGCAGGCACCTCCCTCCTAAATCTAAATGAAATGTGACGGTCTGGCCCGGGGCTTGGAGGGCACAGTGTTCTCTCGGAGAGGTTTTTGTACCTGTCGTGCCAGGGACTGAACCTTTGCAGGTGCCTTGAACGTTGCCACTTGCCCTCGCAGAGATAACCAGTCACTGGGTGCCAGGCTGGCTCCAAGAAAAGATAAAAGTCCAATTAATGCAGAGCCTGATTGGTTCTGCCTCTTGGCAAGGCCAGCTTGACCAGGAAAGAACCATGGAGGAGGCAGCATCTCCTCCCAGCTTTCAGGAGTAGGTGGGGAGGAGAGAAGGAGTCCAGAGCACTCACCTGGGGGCAAAGGACAAGAAACTCTTGGGCAGGGCACTGGTTCATTTTAGCAAGGAAATACTGCAGGGTTCCCTACAGGCCTCAGGATTCTTATCATGCTGTGCCTTCCTGTGTCTTGAGCTTGACGAGACTTTAGAAAGCTCTTATTTGCAATTAAATGCAGGTGGTAGGAGGTTGTAGTTGTTCTCAGGTGAGAAGAAATCTCCTAGTGACCTACCAGGTAATTTGCAGTGATGTGCAAATGGAGCTCAGCGTTTATGTTCAAGCCTTACTTCGCTCTTCAAGGTTTGTGAGAGCTCAGAGCATGATTTTACCTAAAGCTGTTAAAGTTGTTTCCTTTAAAGGGAAAATACACCCTTCAGTGTTTGTGTTTTGACTGATATAGTGGGCAGTGTCTGTCACTGAGAGCTGGAAATGCTGGTTTTGGTCCTAGCTCTCTACCTGACTTGCCAGCTTTTTAAGTGGATCATTCTTAATGTTTTCTCAGCTTCTTTCTATTTTCTCAGCTGGAAATGGGGATTAACCAGGCTTTGAAAATGTCTCACCTGGCAGACCAGGATGTAAGTGTTAAGAAGATGACTTAAAACTGAGTTTCAGTTTTTCTGTTGAGATAAATCTTGACTAGATACACTGTGAATTCATAGCAGGAATTCCTCATGCTCTCTCAAGGTTACAGTACATTGAAATGCTCCAAAAATTGGTGAGGCCGCTCTTTCCCTTCAGGTGAAACAAGTGGATTTTGAAATTCTCAGATGGATATATCTAGTTTCTCTTTGTGAACTTGAAAATGCTTTTAAAAAATCTTCACTTCAGCTGCTAATGATGTATTGGTGCTTAAAATTGTTTGAATGAATACACCTTACTAGGGAAATACAGTATTTTTAATACTCATGGAGGTACTGGGGGCTTTGTATTATTCATAGGTCATTGTTTCCCAAAAGATCTGAGCCCAGCACTGCTGTTGGTGTAGCCCAAAGCTGAGTGATATTTGAGTCTTAGGTCAGGGCTGTTCTCTCAGCTAATTAGCAAAAGTTATTTTATATCTTTAGAGGAGTTATTTCGATAAGACAGGTTTAATTATTTTTAATTCTGTTGTTTGATTTAACACAGAAACAGCTGCAGGAAGGAACCAACATATTGGGGCAGTGGTGAGTGTGATTTAAGTGGTGTTCAGTGTTAAGAAAGGGATTTAACATCGTGTGAATCAGAGCGAGGGCAGGTGTAGTAAGGAATGGAAATACATTGAAAAGTTTTTCCAGTTCAACTTCTACTTTTTTTTTTTTCCCCCTAAAGTTTTCTGCTTCCTGTTTAGGTGCTGGATGTTTGACTCAGTGTGTACCCACTGTCAGCTTTCCCACAGCTTCTCTAATGAGTAAATTAGAGTTATCTGATAGTGTGGGGTTTATTTTAGAAATGGGGTGTTTTCTACTCCACATTGCATTAGTTTTTCACTTTGAGTCATTTTAGAACTGCTTTAGCTGGCAGAGGTATCTCCTGGACAAGAGCAAGAAAAAGCTGCTTCTGGAAGATGCTTTTTAAAATCACCTTTGAATATTTAACCCATTTCCTTTTGAAAAAGGTCTCCAGTAAAGTGAGAACCTGGATGAATGACAGTATCTTTCCCCAAAACCTGTCTACAGCAAAAGGCTGTTTAAAGGGATCTGGGGATTTGGGCTCCAGGCAGGACCTGGCTGGGCAGATTCCTGTGGAAATAGCTCATTGGCAAGGGCTTCAGCTTGTGAATTATCTGCTTCAGTTGTTTAGTAAGTTATGGCAATGTTTGCAAGTGAGCAACTTTTAAAATTCAAAACCATTACTTAAAAGGTAAACTTGGTATTTTATACTTGTGTTAAATAAGCTGAGTGCTTGAGATTTTACTGGGACATTAAATCCACCTGCTGGCATTAATTTCAGCAAAAATGAGACCATAAAGTTGTTACTTGGGGCCACCCGGGCCAGTGGCACCAGGCACAGTTTGGGTTTTGCCCTCCCCCAGCCCCAAACCAGTTGTTCCAGTCATCCCAATGTCCCTCTGTGGCACCCCCACGTGTGGGGATCCACAGTCAGGGAATTGACTGCTGGAAAAGGAATCCCTGATGTTAAACTTGGCTTGGGAATGTTGCTGAGTGATCTGGCACTAATGGTTTGTAACACTGGGAGTGTGTCTGGCTTTCTGCTCCTCCTGCCTTTTTCACGTGTTTGCTGAGCTTTTGGGAATGCTGCTTCAGATCAAACACAAAAATGAGCAAGATCTCACAAAATCCTGCCATCGTTTGCCGTGGCGTAGCAAATAGGTCTCTCATGTTGTTAAATGATTTTTTGCTTTGAAACAGCCTTTTATTTTTCAATGTGTGAAATGCTAGCTGTCACTATGACAGAAATAAATTATGTGAAATCTTTGATTTGTCAGAGCTGGGGCATTTTCACCAAGTGTGAAATATTTTCTGCTTCTACTCCTGAGTGGAAAAAGCAAAGGGAAGAGTGAAGTCTGGGGTTTTCAAAGCTGTTTAGCAACAAGAGCAGTTAATTTAATCTGATGCCAGCATGCTAAGGCTCTTTGATACCAATGTCCAAGCTTAGGAAGTAATTCTTTGTGGTAAAGAGAGCCTTGACTGCTGCAGCCAGGAAATTCAGGGAAGTACCTCTTCCTGATTTTTGGGATGAGGTTATTTCACAGTAACCAAAGTATGTGTTGGCTGAGGACTCATTGCTTTTGTGACCGCTGCTTTTTCTTTTTCAGCCCTTTTGGGATTTTATATATTTATTTTTTTAAGAGGGACTTGGTGTTGAGATTTTTAGATGTAGATTATTTTCCCAGGTAGCTGCTGGAAATGAAAAATAAAAATTCAGAATAGTTTAGTAGAGCTGGTTTGGGTGGTTTCTTCACAAGCAGGGCTGTGTGTTTTAATGTGTGGTTGTGATGTCTTTTGTTTTCTTATTCATTAATAATTATTGCATTGTAAAATATTTTACTTCTGAGAGGCATAATTCTCATTCTCCTTGACTTGTGTGCGTGCTCGAAAGTCTTTTTGCAGCACAAGGAAATGTACTCCTTCTTGGTAAAACTGGATGGAGTTTGGCTGTGAAAGAAGTTAAGACTCCAGGTAAACCTATACATCCACATCAATCTGACTAGAACTTGGAGTATCTCATATAATAAAGTTTTAGTGTCTTAAAAAAGATTAGAAAGAAGGGCTAGGGAATAAACTGAAAGAATGAAGGATAAGTGAAAATACTGAGATGAAATGATTTTTAATTTGGTTTAATTCATGGTAGTGACGACTTCGTTACTCTGGCAAAACAAAATTTTTACAAACACCACCAGGATTTAAATTACTTATATTTTCATTCCCTCATTGCTGCTAAGAGATACTTGTCAGACACATGTTTGGCACTGAGTTTTATCTTGTAACACTTTGGGCAGGGCTCCTTGGAGATCTTTCTTGCTCTGGGATTGAAGATCTTTGGCAGCACCTTTTTGCCCAGTCGTACTTGGCTAAGAGACTGATGGTGGATGCACTTTACTTCCTCAGCACTTCCAAAGCCCATGGACCAAAGCAAGATGCCAGCTTTCTAAATTTAGACACTTCTGAACTGGAGAAATCTTCATTTCAAGGATCTTGGTCGAGATTGGAAATAGATGTGACTTTCATTCCATGCTGCTCTGCTTTACAAGAGTGACCATGTTTCCTGCACTGCTGAAGCAGCTTTTGCTGCCCAGCCCTGAAAGGTTTTGTCAAATAATTTGTCAGATAATCCTCAGTACTTGGGGTCTTTATTGTCCCTTTCTCTTGTCATGTTTTTAATTTCCCAGATGAGATGTGGGTGCCATCAGTGCTTTCTTCTGGTTTCTCGCTCGCTGCCTCTGTGCTCACACGAACCTGGTTGTAGAATCCCAGGATGGTTTAGGTTGGAAGGGACCTTAAAGCCCATCCAGTGCCACCCCCTGCCATGGGCAGGGACACCTCCCACTATCCCAGGGTGCTCCCAGCACTTTCCAGCCTGGCCTTGGACACTTTCAGGGATCCAGGGGCAGCCACAGCTGGTCGACAGTGGATCATGGGCCATTTCCCAGTGAGCAGAGTGGGACAGACTGGTGGCAAGGGGCTGCTCAGACTGATATTCTGTGGGCTCTATCTTTGCTGCCAAGTTTAATAGAGATCTTTATCTCTGCTTTACTCTATTGAAATGGCTTACTGAAATTTGCTTCCTGTTTTCTTAACAATTGAAAGGACCTGAGAAAATTTTCCTTTAGATGACAAACTCTTGGAAAGCTGACCACTTCTAAAGGTATGGCCTTCTTCCATAGTTACAGTAAAATTTATGTAAGGAGAATAATTGTTTTGTTTTGTTTTTAATTAAAAAATATATGTATTTGGATTTTCATAAACACAAAAAGTGTAAGTTCTCCATGCTCATTTGTTGCAGCAGCAACGTTTTATGCCCTGGTTTCTGTGTTCACCCTCACTGGTAGCAGCTACTGGTATAGTGAATTAAAAAGAGGAAGGTTTGGAAGGCATCAAATTGTTGTGCTGGGTGATGTGAGCTGCCCAATGGTGGTGAGTGCAGTGTCATTGTGACGGATACCAGCTTAGTAGGAGGACTCTGTTACGTGGGTTTTTGGAGCTGGGATGTAGCCCAGGATTTGCTTGGGCTGCTGTTTGTGTTCTGGCTCAAGGAATAGATTATGAGTGCTGCTTCCCCTCACCCTCCTGTGATGAGGGCTCAGGGAGGCTGGAGGTGAAGGCAATGCTGTGATTTGTCTTCATTTCTTGTGCTGATGGCACAGCACGAGCCATGTCTGATGTTTTTCCATGATTACCATCATGCACCCTTGCAGTGGAATTAGACCCCTCAGATAAGTGCTGTCTCTCTTATTTCTGTTAAAATAAACAGCTTTCATGTGGAATTGGGGTGGGGTGTGTGTGAGGACCTCATGGACAGACACCTCTGTGTCTTGGTTGAGTTTGTGTTTTGTGGGTGTCAGACATTGGTCTTGGAGGTCTGTTTTATGTGAGTTCAGTCTCACCCTCACAAACATCTTCATCTGCTTTATAATTGCACAGCTGTTATTGGGGCAAGATAATAAGGTAGAACTAGATCTGACAACTGCATCCTTTTGGTGTGTAAATGGCTGAGATTTGTGAAAATGCATATTATGGAGCTTTACTCTTGCTCTGTCATATTTCACTGAAATCTTCTAATTCTGCCTATAGGAATGACATTCATGGTTTAATGAACAGTCACCTGTGCTTATGTGTTAAACTCAGAATTTGTACAACAGTGTAAGCAGGTTTTTTCAAGCCTTTTGCAGCTTTTTAAGTGCAATATTATGTTTTGTCAACTGTTTTAATATTAACTTGACAGCTTCCTTTGGAAGCTCTTCAGATTCCCAGGGTGCTGGTTATCCAGCCTGGTTGTAGTTTTCACAGGCCTTTTGTCTCTTCAGTTGGTAACTGTGTTCCTCATTTTGTATTTTTATTTTTTTAAGAAGTATTTCATTCTTGAGCTGTACAATCAATTTTTGTGGCTGTGGTGCTGCCACATGCTATATAAACAGCCATGGATAGTAACTCCCTCAAAGTGTACTAATATTGGTGGGGTGTATTAAATCACTCTGAAAATTCAATTTGTTTAGCCACTTACAATTGGAGTTTAGACCATTGTACATTTATTTAACTATTTATTTTTAGGGTATTTTTATCATGCATTTGATTTGCGAATTGTAAGAGGTGTATGGGATGGTCATATTAACACAAATGTTGGGGCTTTTCATATTTTTTCCCTGCTTACTGGCTCCTATACTTATCCTGTAGGCTTGGCAAAAATTAATCTCCACATCATCTTAAGAATTATTTATATATTTTGAGTTATGATATAGTTTCATGCTTTTCTGGCTCTTCAGTATATTTTGATTTGCAGCCTGTGCACCAGTTCTAGTTGGTTTGGATTAGTTTTCTTTGGCATTTTAGATGAAAATCTGTTTATGGGAGAGAAGAGGGAGAGAGGTAGTTTTACTAGGAATGACTTAAAAAAGAAAAATTAGGAAGTTAGTTTAAAAACTCAATCTTGGCAGCCAGTATTTTAAGTGGAAATTGTTATTTCCAGTGTCCAAATGAGTGCTCTGGCTCCCTGAAAGGCATACAAGAACATTAGCCCAAATTTCAGGGAGTTTGCTGCATTAAGCTGTAAGTGAATGTGCTGCTTGTATGTGTGCAAGTAATTTTAAAGTAGAAAATCTGTAACAGCTCACAAGGAAAACTCGGGCAGTGTCACAGCAGGAATATTGGAGAGTGAACTGTGGCAAGTGATTTCCAGAGCACCTCTGCCTTGCTCATCTTTCACCTTTCTTAAGGAAAACATTATCACAGTGTTTTGTTTTTCTGTTGAGGAATCCAGGTGTAATGTTCAGAGCTGGATCTGAGTATTCAGGATAATTTGAGTTTGTGGCAGCTGTGCTTTGTACTTCTTGTACTGTTTATTTTGTCTTGAAATAATGGGGAAGGGGTTGCCTGGGGTGCTGCAGTATTGGTTGTATACCTCATCTAGGTACTTCACCTCTCCTAATAGACCTAAATATGCCAGGAAAAAAAAAAATGAGGGCTTGTGTCCTTGCATAAAATCTGTAAACCTTCAAACCTCATCAGTGTAATGAAGTTCTCTGTGAATGTGACAGTCCTGCAACACGCGTGCAGATGCTGTGGCAGAAGTGTGAGTGAGGTTCCACCACTGAGCTCTGTGAGTATTTTACTAAGATCTGATTTCATCCTGAGCAGCTGTTGGGAGGGAAATATTGCGGTGACCCTTCCTGAGCTTTCTCATTTAATTAAAAGATCCCACTGGGAATAATGCATCCTGCTCTGGAGTCCTCAGCAGAAGTTACCTGTTGAAGTAAGTCCAGAGAAGACTGTGGAGATGCTCTGAGAGCTGGAGATTCTCTGCTCTGGACACAGGCTGGGAGAGCTGAGGGTCTCCAGCCTGGAGAAGAGAAGGCTCCAGGGAAGACCCTCCAGTGTCTATAAAGGGGGATTATGAAAAAGAGGGAGAGACTTTTTACACAGGCAGATTGCAATAGTACAACGGGGAATGGTTTTACAATAAAAGAGGAGCGATTTAGATGGGATATTGGGAAGAAATTCTTCCCTGGGAGGGTGGGGAGGCCCTGGCACAGGTTGCTCAGAGAAGCTGTGGCTGCCCCATCCGTGGATGGGGCTGGAGCACCCAGGTTGGACCAACCTGGGCTAATGGAAGGTGTCCCTGCCCATGGCAGGGGTTGAAATGAGATGAGCTTTAAAGTCCCTTCCACAAACAGCTTTCCCAGCTATCAGCAGTGAACTTCCTGGTGCAGAAGTGAGATGCTGCAGGGAACCCTCCTCCTGTAGAAATTTCCGTGTTCGAAGAAGTCAGCATAGTCTGTTGTGGCACAAATGGAATATAACTCTCCCAGGAGAAATGGTCTCTAGTTTCTGTGTGATGCTGCTGGAATACGCTTGGGAAATGAGCTGTGTCCACTGAAGCCATCTCTGGGGGGGATTTGTTTTTGCTGTGCTCAAGTGCTTTTGGTATTCACAGCTCCTGCATTTGATGTCTTGGAGCCTTTGCTCTCTCTGGCCGAATTTGTGTCCACTGTGGGTATAAGAAAGGAAGCATCTTGAGCTTGGGTCGTGCAGGGGTTTCAACAACCTGGTGAACCTTTCCTAGGGGCTGTGACTATCTGGTCAGCAGCTGTACTGATGTCCCCTGGGATTTCCCACCCCCCCATGGCATTTTGTGGCAGGTTGGCACTCCTGTAAGAAGAGTCGAGGGTTTGGCCCCAGGGCTGCTGAAGTTCCCATTATCCACTGGCTGACAGTGGTTGGAGCAAGCCTTGGGCAACCACTAGAGAGAAACAAAGACCTCTATTCTGAGTGCCCGTGAAAAAGAGAGCTCTTCTGGAGGGAGACATTTCATCTTTCCCCTTTGTCTTTTCCCTTATTATTCCTTTTTCCCTTAGCTGACATTTGGCAGCTCTACCAGGATGATGAGGGAGTGCCAGATCCCTTAACCTTGGATTCTTTCTGGTTTTGCCACCCTCACATACAATTCCTGGTACCTCTTCTCTTTCCAGTTACCTCTAATCCGGATGTAGAAGCCATGGCCTTGTCTTACCATTGCCCAATAATATTTCTGGAGTTAAAAAAAAAAAGGTTATAAAAGTGCTTTCATTCTGTGTTGGGATTACTGGTGACCCTTCTGTGCTTTGCCAGCAGCCTGAGGCTTTTAGAGCTCTGTTGCGTGGTGAATCTCCAGGTTAAAGAGCTGGGAATGCTGTTATTAACACAGAAATGCACCAAGCTGTACAGGTGCCTCGTGCAGGGCAGCCTTTAGTCAAACAACTTTTGCTCTGGAATGCGTGGTCCCTCCCTGCCTGTAAATGTCAGCTTTAATTAAGAGAGAATCTCAACAATGAGATGCAGACTATTTTTTTTTTTTTAATTTTCTTGTAAACTTTCCCTACTTGCCCTTTTCCCTATTCTCCTTTGATGTTTAGAAAACCTCAGCTATAAAAATAAAGGCAGAAAAGTGTCTGCTAGGTGGTGAAATATGAGTAAGCACAAACACCCTGACTCACGGATTTGCATGCACTGCGCCTGCCGCCGGCTGCCTTGTCTGCCTTTAGTTGACTCAGGATTTTCAGGAGGCAGAACAAGGATAATTTCCTTATTCAGTGCTGAACAGGCTGGTTCAAACACCTTGGAGCACGTGTTATCATTATGCATGTTTGCACAATGGTTCCTTGAAGGAAAACTCTGGCTGCAGGCTGGATAAAGCGGAGCGTGGCCTGAATTCGGTGGGTAGGCAGCAACTCCCCAGCCCCGTGGCGGAGGGTGTGAATGGATCCCTTGGATCCCTTTGGATTTCATTCCTCCTCCACCATGCTCCTTGACCTCTGTGTTCCTGCAAGGGCTGCCTCAGAGAAAGGTGGGAATGGGCATCTGTGTCCATCAGCTCATCCCTCTGCCTTGTTTCTGTGTGCTGCTGTCATCAGCTGCCTTCCAAAGTGAGTTTTCCTGCCAAACGTAGGGGAAATGGGAAATCAAGGCAGTTGGGAAGTCAATTCTGAGGCCCATCTGGTTCTGTCATCTATGGTGTTTGAGGAGTTTCAGAGGTGATAAAGCAGAGAAGAGGTTCCTGGTTTGCTGGTGGTAAAATGCCACCACAGTTCAGTGGAGCCACATTTATTTCATGAAGCAGAAGTGACGACTCGGGTGGGCGTTGAGGGACAAAGTGCAGATGAATCACAGCTTACAGGTGGCCCCACTATTCAGTGAGCCAAATATTCTTAATTTGCTTAAATTTTCTATTACTAATGGGCTTTTACCAGGACTCTTGGACATCTTGGCAGTAGTCTGGGCCTACTCAGATTTTCCCCGTTTATTTTTTGCAGTCTCCTCAAAAGACTGAGATCCCTTTTGTTTTCAAAAATGACATTTTTGCAGCCCTGTTGCTCATTTTCAGTACAAGACTTTGCACATCTCCTCAGTGCCTTACAGAGCCAATAATTGCTCCAGGTTGTAATAGACTTTGGCAACAGGTTTGAAGAGTATTTTCCTTTAGGGAACCTTAGGAACCCTTTCAAATACCCTTCAATAGGATATTTGTCTTGTGTAACTCAGTTCATGGTAAGCACACCTATTACGGTTTTGGCTATTCCTTCTTCTGTGCTAAAGATAATTTCCTCTCTGCTTTTTTTATTCCTTCCACTCAACTGTGATTTTTATCTTCTTTTTTCCCCCAAATCTCTTTATCACTTGGCAGTTAAACAGCAGTTATTTGTGCTGTGTTTCCCTTCTATTTGTGTGACTCAGCAAAAATTGTAAGGAAATTAAGGGATTGGAAAAAGACAAATTGGAAAGAATTTAGCTGAGTATGTTCTATGTGTCATCCAGTCTGACTTGCCAAATCAGGCTGAGGTTCTCCTACATCCTTGTTAAGAGTGGGAATATTATATTTTTCCTCTGCCACCTGTAGCAGTAAAGGGAAGATGATAAGGAGGGACCTGACCTGCTTGTAAACTTCATGGTGGTTGCTTTGGTTGCTGTGTCCCTTTGTAGATCTTAATGACAAATTGATTTGGCTCAGATATTTTTTATTTCTAGGGTTTTTTTTCAACTGTTCTCTCAACTGCATCATTTGAAGGGCGAGTATCTTTCCCATTTGTGGTTATAAATTAGGGAATCTGAGCTTGTTTGGAGTATTCTAGGTTAGCGTAGGTTCCTCTGCGCTCCCCATAAAGAAAAGCTAAATAAAAATAACTTGGTTTTTGCCGGTGTGTGGTTTGGCATTGACCAAATCCTGTTTTCTGAGACCCCCTAAAGCTGGAAGGAGAGGTTCCAGCACGTCCCGTGGAGGTTGGTACCTGCCTTTCCAGAGATGGGATGGCTCCAAGCGCCGCGGGTTGCGTTGGAGCGTCCGCAGGTGTTTCCAATAACCGTCGGTGGAACAGATTATCCCGCTGGCTCCTCCTGGCCGCTATCACAGTTACTCTTGTCCGTGCTTTTGCACGAGTCCTCTCTTGGCAAGCAGAAGATCTGGGACTACGTTTGCCAAGTCTGCAAGAAAGCAATTCTTTGTCTGCCGCTGCTGGTTTTTTTTTTGCACAGTTTTCTCAGTTGAAATGATGAGATAAGTATTTTCAGTCTCTGAAGGTAGTCTCATTCTGTTCCAAAAACCTCCTTTTTGGATCTCATTAAATAAATCTCGTGGATCCAAATGGTTCAAGTTGGAAAGCTAGGCATCCCAAAAGACTTGTTTTGTTTTTCATGGAGAAGACAGTCTGAGATGTGCTGGTTTTGTGAATTTTTCTGCAGCGGTGAAATAATTTCAAGCTGTTGAGCTGCTGCACTAAGAGGCTGTTAGTGATGGGGCAGGAAGCTGTGGCTAGGTAGCACCATCTGAATAAAAACTTGTCAGAAAGCTGCTTTCTGCTAATCCCTGGGAGGAAGTGAGCTATAATCAGCACTGAGTGAGCTAATCACAGGAAATCTATTGCTCAACAGGAGCCTTTGAAAAAAAATAAGGAGGGGGGCAGGGAGAAAACAAGAATACGCATGGAGACTTTTCATTCTGCTTTTGGACTCCAAGATCTGTTTGATCTAAGAAAATCGAATATATGATGAAGTGAGCAGCCCTCCAATCTCCACTTAAAAACTTCACCTTTTTCCCAGAACAATGAAGCATCAAGTCTCATCTGTTCCAGTATTTTCAGGTATTAAGAGGTGGTGGTGTGGGGAGGCTGTGTATAACCAAACTGCCAAACCCACTGCAGGCCTGGGGGCAATGGGAATGAGTCTCCAGGCATTTTCAGCAAGGATTTTTATAATCTAAAGCAAGAGTGGGACATAACTATCTTAAATCTGCCTTGTCACACCAGTCTTTTCTTGCAGCATCACACACTAGCTCTTGTATTGTTCTTACTGGCTCTGTGCTCTTTTTCACGTGACATCTTCTGCCTCAGAGATTTGTTTCCCGGACATCTCCTTTGCTCTTTTCCTCTGCTCTGGCTGTCCCGGATGCAGTGACAAGTGTTGCCAGTGGCCCCATAAGGCCCCCGGGAAGTGGTGAAGCCGCTGCCTGGAGATGCTGCGGTGGTAACTCACTCTTCTCAGCCCTGGTGTCCTCTGCAGGGACTGCACCCACCAGCAGCCCTTCCTGCAGTTTTGTCCTGTTCTCTTTTCTTCAGTTCCTTCTCTCAGACCACAGACAGTTTTGCTATGTTGCCTTCAAGCTGTTGTCTGTGGCCCAAGTGTTTTGTAGTTTCAGGTGTTGTCCCAAAAGCACCCTGCAGCTGTAGTGGCACATCAAAAGCAAAGTGGTCGTGTTTCTTAATGTCTTGCTAGCCTCAAATTTGTTACTCCTCCTTTTTACTCGGCCCTGCCAAATGGACTTAAATGTGACGTTTGTGCTGCTCCTTCTGTGTTGTGCTGCTGATAGTAAATGAGCTGAGTAATTTTTACCTGCAGTTAAGAGCTGCATTCAGTTGGCAGCTCTCTGAGGCTCCTGTCACAGGTTTATTTGATGTACTTCACTGCTTCAGTTTGGCTCCTCAGAGATCAGTGGCAGTGTAAAGCACAGCATTGTGTACCAGCAGCAGGAATTTAGGGACATGTTGTCAAGCAGCTCTGAGCTGGATGTGTTTTGTTTTGATTTTTTTGTTTTCCAAGCAGTAGTCCTATGTAGTTTTGAATCACATCCCAGGCAGTGAAATACAAGTGCAGCCTGGACTGCTCAAATACATTAATTTGAACACCTTAAGAAGACAAATTCAGGTCATCGTGATGTGAGAACTTTCTACACCAGCTGTTTGGTTTGACACCTGGTACCATCTTCCTACCCCTGCTCAGGGCTTTATGAGGCTCATGTGTGTGCACTGTAATCCGGATTTAAAACTGAATCTGCTCAAATACAAGTGCTCCAGGGAAAATGTGAGCGTGCACTGTAGCAGATAGCAGAATGATTGACTTCTATTTTATTTTATTTCCTTTCATCCTTTTATTCCTGTTTCCCTTTTATTTCCTTTCCTTGTCTGGAAACAAGTTTGAGAGGAGAAATGTTTGTCCTTTTCTAGCAGTCAGAGGAGCTGAAGAGCAGCGCAGAGCTTCAGCTGTGCTGGGAGTGCGTGTCAGGCTCCATCCGTGTCACGAGGGAGCCGGGGCCGGCACAAGAGCCGTGCTTAGGAAGTCCTTCAGGAAGCAGCCCAGCTTTATGCTCACACAAGGGGAACTGGGGGGGACAAACAACAAAAAAGGGCAAGTCAAAGGCAAAGCATTCAGACTAACGTGCTGCAGCAGTGTGTGTTTGTCAGCTTTCTGAAAGCACTGCCCAGTCCTCGCTTCAGCTTTTACTCACTGTCGGGGTTACGTTTCTCTGGGTGTTTTCCCAGCAGTGGCAGTGACAGGAACGGCTGTGCCTCTCCTGTGACCTGGCTGTGACCGTGGGTTCTTGGGCCCTTTCCATCCCCAGAAGAGGAAAGCCAGTGAGCAACAGGGTGTAGATTGTAAAAATGCAGCTCGGCACAGGTGAACATGGTGGGCAGGTCTCTTCAGGGGCTGGGAGGGACAGGAGGTGGCTTAAGCTACCCAAGGAGCTCCCTGTGCGTGGCTTGCCTCAGCCTCTCTGGGCAAAGGTGGAAAGGTTAATGGTGCTGAGTTAACTGTTGGACTCAATGATCTGAGAGATCATTTCCAAGCTAAATGATTGAATGGGAGAGAGGAGTTGCATTTTGTGAGGAACCTGGTTCCAGGTCTCCCAGCATTGCTGGTGAGGGATTTAGGACACTCAGACCCTGCTGGACACTTGCTGCTGCCTCTGCAGAAGAGCACATTTGTTCTTTGGCTGTTTAGGATGGAGGGAGCACTGAATTTTCACTGCCCCAGTGCAGGGCAAGAAACCTTTGTCAAAAGGAGGGGACAGCATCCAGGAGGAGTGTGATGTACTGGGGGTGAGGACTGAGAATCAGAGCTCTGTGGTCACAGCACTGGCACCCGTGAATGTGTTTTGTGGGTTAAGCAGCAGAACTGTGGGGAGAAAAGCTTTTAGCTCTTCTTGTGTCTGTTTTTTTGGGAGTGTGATGGGCTGCACTTGTGTCCTGTGGTGGGACTGAACCTGTCTGAAGGCTGTAGTTAAGTAGTATTTACAGCTTCTCAGCTTGTCTCTGTGGTTCAGTCTATTGCTTTCTAGTTCTTGTGTTAAATGTCATGTGAGTAGTGGTTGTGGGGGAGCTGCTGATGTGCTTGAATACATTATTATTACTGGTATTTCCTTCCCTGGCAAAGATGAAAGTGAATCCCTCTTTCATGTATTACCTTTAGCATACTTTTGTGAAGCTGCTCAAACTGAGGTGAACTATTTTAGTAAATGTCTTTCAGCCAAGCTAAAAAACCTCACCATTACTTGTGTTGTCTGATTGTGTCAGAGAAATACGAACCTGACATCCCCTTTGCTGGGTTACAGACTCCCGGCAGGCACTGAAAAAAAATTTCCCATGTCTTTGCAATTCCCTGCACAAGGAATGAATCAGCAGGGCAGGCACGTGGGTGATGGTGCAGGAGTGATTCCATCTGGCTGCTGTGATCTGAACAGGCTCCTTCTCCTCTTTGGGGGCTGAGAGAGCAGAAGCAGAACTTTGGTGGGGGGGGGTATTTGCACTCTTCTTTTTAAACTTTTTTTTCCTTTTTTTAAAATCCCTGCTCCAGTCATTGCTCATAATGCCAAACCTCCATAGCCATTTCCAAATAACTTCCTGACGCTGTGGAAACTTTCCTTGCATGATGAAGGCAGGATAAGGGTAAAGGAGAGGGGAACTGCTCTGTTCTTCAGCTGAGTGCAGAAGAAGGAGAGCTGTCTGGATTTGAACCTGGACAAAATGATCAATTTTTCACTTCTGATGGTGACTGAAGGATTGGAACTGTGCTTTGTGACGTGCTTGGCGTGAGTGGAGCCGTTGTCATTTATTTAAGTGATGAATTCAAAGCTGCCGTGCTTTGAAATGGGCTTTTGTGCAAACTAGGTTTGAATTCAGCACTTTATTTTAACAATGATCTTTGGAACAGCCACTCAGAAATTCTGCCATGTGTCGTTAAATAAATCACAGTTTAAATTCTTCCTTAAAGCCGAGGTTTTCCTAGACCACAGATTTAATGAGCTGGAAGGATTTTGGTGCTGGAGTCAGTCCCTGAGGTGGGAAGCTGATGCCTGAGCTCTTTCTGTCTCTCCAGTTTGCTCCACCAGCCCCACAGGTTGTTTTCCTGCTGTGGAGCTCCTGGGCTGTACTTTGAGCGAGGTCAAGGATCTCTGTGAACGCTTTGAACAAGTCAGCAGCTGATCAGAGCTGCAGCTCTGAGGGTTCTGCTCAGATGCTGCTACACCTGCATCTCTTGTTCACCAGTTCCTTGAAGTGCCTGATTTTCCTTTGAAACAGATTTGGATTTCCATATCCTTCCTTCCAACTTGTTACTTCACAGTCTCTTCTCTGGAGCACACGAGATACTAAGGAATAATTTGTTTTGGATCAAGACTGAGTATGTGATGAGCTGCTTGTGTCACTGAAAATGAAGGATTTTTACTAGGGTGAGAATTTTATTTTAAAATTACATCTGCAGAAGTGCAGGTGGTTGGGTTTTTTTGGTGTGTGGGTTTTTTGGTTTTTTGGGGTTTTTTTAATCTGTGGCCTGAATACCACATGACAGTGTTGTTAATTTAGTGACTGGCCTCTCTAAGGGAGTGTGTGGGGGTTTACTGTGGATTTGGAGGGCCAGGTCTGTTCATGTCCAATTTCAGATGCAGGTGAGTTGTTTATCCTTACATCCTGCTCTTGCTCTTATCAGACAGCTCAGAAAAACTGCACAGATGGAGGAAGTAATAGGGTTTGCTTTAGAAAAGTACAAAAGGCTACTCATGATGTTGCTTTCTTTGCACAGTGTGTCATTTTGGCAATCAAGTTACGTGATGCACTTATTCACCTGCTATGGTTTATTTAGCTGTCTGGTTGCATTTGTTGCAAAGAAGGAATGTTTTGTTTTACCTGTCTGTCCCCATTTGGATGCCTAAGGACCCTATATCCACCCCTTTTCTGAGGTTTGATTAACAGAAGGGACACAGATTATGGTCCCCTGCACTACCATCACTCCAAACCCTACTTCAGTATTTATCTGTAGATATGAATATACATGTATAGGAATATATACATATATATGGGTATATTAGTTTGATTTGGTGGATCTATTGTACCTATATGTTTATAAGGCAAATACCTTATTTGGTTTATACATCTCAAATGGGTGGCATGTACTTACTGCAACGTTTTGTAAGGGAAGCATTTGGAATTCAAATCCCTGTGGGTTGGCTGGTCAGGTCTGCTGTTGGGTTGCAGGATACTTAATTTTTGTCCCCCATATTACGGTGCGGGTATTGGAAAACAAGACAATCTTGGAAGTGACTTGCAGCATGTGAAAGAGCAATCAGTGAGTGGATTTGGAGGAGTGTTGGGAATCACAGCCTGATTCACAGCTGCACCCCTGCAGCCACATTCAGGTGGCAGGTCTGTTCATAATTCCATCATCAGAGAAGGGCTCCGAGGCAGAGCTGTGTAGGTGGGTGCTGCACAGCTTGGGGTGCTCTTCCTCCTGGCCTCTAGGTCCTGGAGCAACCAGCTCATGTCCACTTTCTACTGCACTGCCAGAACATTGTGCTGCTTGTGCCTCTCATGGTGTTTTACAGAAACTGTGTTCTTTCATGGGCATTTTTGGGGATAATTAATGTTAATCTCCCTTGAACTCCACAACACAATCCAGAGTGCTGCTCCAGTCCAGGCTGCTGGCCTGACTGGCGTCCCTCTGCTGGGGTTTGGCAGCATTCGCCCACCCTGTGAAGTGCCAGGGAATGACAGCCCACATTGTTTTTGTTCTGCTGCTGGGCAGGATGCAGGTGTTGTGTTGCTGGGAGCACAATAATTGAGAGGGGATTGCACTCCTTGTCGTGGCTCTTGTGAATGACACTGATAAGGTGAAATGTGCCTGGAGGTGTGATGGGAAGCTGGTGGGCACCAGGAAGCCGTTCATTTCCCAAACTGTTGTGAGAGGAGGAGGAGGTGAACACAGATGTGTTGGCTCCTGTTCCAGGAGGTAGCTTGTCATTTGAGTGAACAGAGGAATGGAGGGTACATCTGTTACTGTTACCTGTGGTTGAGAGGTAGTTTCTCTACGTCTTTCTTTGTACTCTGTAGCAGGGAGGCTGCCTGTTTCCTGGTGACCAGAGAAAAATCTCCAAAATACTATGAGGAGGGAGGAAATGCTAGCAGAGATCTTTTTGAATGGGGAATGTGTCACGTAGATGTTTTATTGTGTTGTGGTTGTAGCTGTAGCAGCTGTTTGTCCGTGTTTTCGCTCATGTTTTTGTTGAGGATTCAAAGAGGATTGTGGTGATCCTATATGTTATTTTCTGCAAGTGGAGAAAGTTTGGCACCAAGTGGGGAAGCAGCATAAGCCTCATTCAGAAGTGGAGAGCATCCTGAGGATCTCAGTGCTGTGCTCTTTAATGCAGGCTGTGTGATTTGGGTAGAGATGTTCTCAGTGCGACTTAATGTGGATGGTGTGCTGAATTATGGCTTACAAACATAAGCTGTTCCTTTGTCCCTGAGATCTTGTGTGATGAATGACAAGAAGGAAAGCATCGAAGGCTTTTAAAGCTGTTTGGTACTAGAACATGAAGCTTTTTGGACTAGAGCTACCCACCAAAGGATGTTGTACTTAGGCTCTTTGTGTGAACACAGAACCAGATCTGGGAATTGTTCATTTGGTCTGGATTACTTTTATCACTGGAAATGTTTGTCTCTCCATCCCACAAATGCTGCTGCTGGCACAAATGAATGGGTGGCCCAGAAGTGGGAACGAGGAAGGGCTTTGCTTCCTTTGGTGGAGGCGTCAGTGTCTGCGTTCCTCAGAGCTGAATTCACTCCTCCTTCCCCTCTGCCAGCAGAAGGAATGGTACGTTCATGTATTCCATGCTCTTTCCCTGTGTTCAAATCCCATTTCTCTTCCAGGGCTTCCCCTAGCTATTGAGAACCATGTCTGACAACGGAGAACTGGAAGACAAGCCCCCCGCCCCTCCCGTCCGGATGAGCAGCGCTATCTTCAGTGCAGGGGGCAAAGATCAGCTGGCGACCAACCACAGCTATAAACCCCTGCCCTCTGTCCCAGAAGAGAGGAAACCCAGGCATAAAATCATCTCCATATTCTATGGCAATGAAAAAGGTAAGATGCCTCCTTTTTTCCACTTGCATTCCTTTACTCTCCTTGTAAGTTTTGGTTGTGCTTTAGATGTCAGAGTCCAGCCTGTCCAAGTGTAGGGGATTGGAAAACCACCCCTTATTTGCTGCCCACTTTGAAGTAATGCATTTTCAAACAACCCTAATCAATGTTTGGCATTCCTGGGGATCATGTTACTTCAATGCAGATTTCTAGTTTAAACTGGGCACCCAGCTGGTTTAGAGGTTACTTCATGTTGATGATCATTTCTGTGGCACCTTGAGGAGAAAAAAAGTCAGTAAAGAAATAGTGGTGAAGGTGCAGTTGCATGAGGGAAAACTCAGAGAAGTTACATCTTTTTTGTCTGTGGAGCTGCACTGTTAGGATTGATTACTAGTGGAGATAAACTTGGGTTGCTGTAAAAAAGATTATTTCTGAGAAAAAAATTGCTATAATGAAGACTATATTTGTGTGTTGTTTGTCCTCTTTTCTGTATGCATGTACAGCAGTGGAGCCCTTCATCCTGGCTCTCCAGAATGTGTGTCCATGTACAACAAAATAGTGCATAGCTAGAAATACCTTCTCACATCTGGGATGGTAAAACTGCACAGGGACTTAAGCCTGACCTGAATCTGCTAAGCATTGGTGTGCTCTACTAGTTAACATTGCTTTTAATATGCACCTTGGAGAAGACCCTGCTGCTCTTGATGCCTTCCTGGTTGTGCTCTTGGCTCCCTGTGCCTCGCTGCTGGTGTGCTGGGCAGGACTGGTTCGCAGGTCTGGACACAAGTTTGGTTGTTTGAAGAAATTTTGCTCCTCTGGTTGATTATTCTCTTGGCTGAGTGTTTTCCCCAGGGCTGGTTTTTGCTCTCCCTCGGCTGTGTGAGCAGCTTTGCAGCCGTGCCTCTCCCTGGAGACCAAATCCAGAGAGACAGGCTTCCCTCTGTTCCTGAGATCTGGCTTTCTGCTCTCAACAGTAGGTGTGTTTCCCTTGTTGGAGGATGGAAGGATTTGGCCAGTGTAGCTCTTGGAGGCAGAATAGTTATTTCACAAGGTCATTTATTGTGAAATAGCCTGTCTGTGGCTGGGCTATGGCAGTAGCCATGGTGGTCTTTTGCTGACATGGCTGAGCCCTAAAGACCAGAGTCTGTAAGGAGAGCATGAGAAGCTACTACAGGTTGGTGGCAGCACCCCGAGAGACACTCCAGCCCTCTGAGGGTGGCAGGTCTGGGTGCTGTCAGCTCGGTGTAGTGCCCTGTGTCTGGAGGAAGTTCTGCCTTAGCCCTTCAGTCCTGCAGAAATGGTGTTTTACCATTTTGATGTTGATCCCACAAGGAAATACCCAGAGTTTGTCACGGTGAGTTCTGCAAGGAAATCTCGTGGAAGGATCAAATCTGTCCATCTTCAGGCAAGGAGAACAGTTTAGGAGCTGGGATGGCACTTGTCTTGATGCTGTTGCATTGGTGGTTCATCTGAGCATTTGAGCCCTTTTACAGACTGGGATATAATGAAGTAGAACATAAACCCCACGTGAAGGAATTACTCTGAATTAGTAACAAATAAATTATGAATGCCAGTGGGTGCAAGTACAGCTGGAGAGCTTTGTGACATTCCACGACACCTTTTTTCCTCCATGGACATTTTCTCTTTTCATTTTGATGGGGGGTTTGTTCGTTGCTGGAATGGGGAGGTGGTTGAAGAATTATCTAAAGTTGTATTGGCTCATCTGAAGTTTCTTTGGAGTCCTTTGAGGCTTCTTCAGACCACTCTAGGTATTGATATGTACCAAATTTAGGGAAATTAATCTGCATATTTGTTTAGCATCTACCTTCTGATACTTAGTGTTGCAAACTAAAGATAGAAGAAAGAATTTCTGCTGAGAAAAGTACATTTTAGAGGAAATGGGTGTCAGGTTGTGTTTTCTAGATGTTAAAAAGTAATTCGAGTAATGTCCTCCTGAAAAAAAAAAAGCAGGCTTTCCTGCATGGCAGGGTATTAGGTAAAATGGAAATTGAATTACCTAACTTAAAGAAACTATCTGAAAGTTGTATTTTTTTAATTTGGAAGAAACTTTTCTATTGGGTGAGCTGCAGCAAGGCTAATGTAAATATCCAAAGAAGGGATTTTGGCCCTCAAGTCTGCAAAACTGGCTGTCAAATGTAAGCAGAACAGAAGTGGGCACAGTGTCTTTCTGGCACTCACACAATAGTCAGATGTTAGTTGTTTTGTTCATTAGCATGGCTGGGACGCACCCTCCCCAGAAATGCCCATTTAAATCCTTTGATTCTTTAAATTAATCTGCTGGGAAGCTTTACAGAAATGCTAACTTCCTGCTCGAATTTAAAAAATACATTGGGACTAGATGCAAAATCATCTGTCAGCCTGGGGTAGAAGTTTCGTCATGGGAAAAATGTCTCCAGGCAGCACAAATTTAACAAATCACTACAAAAATGTTCAGTTTTTCTTTTCAGAAAAATGAAAAAATCCTTGCCATTATCCAGAAATGTTGTTTGGCTTTGTCTGCACGTCTCTGTCCATTGGATTTTGCAAGGTCCCTCCTGGCCAGCCTCATCTGCTCCTGGATCCTCCCTTGGGAGGTTCTTGTGCTTTGGGGGACTTGCAGATGAAGAGGTTTAGCAATCACACAGTTTCTGTCCCAAGTCGGAGCTAGTTCTGTGCTGAAATAATCGTAAGGGTTGGAAGGGATTATTTAATCACCACTCATGGAGGGTTTTTTCCCCCCTGGTTCCATTGTTTAGCATAAATGAAATGATACTCATCTTCTTACTAGAGTACTTTATTGCCACGAATTTTCTTGGCTTGACTTCTGAAGTCAAAGGAACCTCTGCGTGGTTTTGGAAAGCTTTAAAATAGTCCCCTAAAACCAGAAATGTTTGAGCAGAAAGGAGTGAAGGAGGTGCTGAGGGCATCACCCTGATCCTGCATGTCATGTGCTCGGGGCACATTTTGGTGTGGTTTCAGCTGGGGCTCAGCAGCTCCAGGTGCACATCTGGAGTCAGCTGCCTGCTACCTCCAGCTGTGGGGAAACAGCTGTGTTTCTTGCCTTGTGTATGGAATTTGGCTGGTGGGAAGCGAGGGCAGCCTGAGGATGGGTTTGCCTTGGGAAGTACCGAGGCTGGCACCTTGCTGAGTGCCTGTGGCTTCACTTGGGGAAGAGTCCGGTTGTGTTTGAGGCACCTTCTTAATCAGACAGAGCACTTCTCCAGCTCACCAAATCCTTCCAAAGCACCTGTGAGTCTTCCCCTCTTGGGAACAGGGGGACTATGCTGCTTTCTCTGCAGGGCCAAGGGCCAAATTCTGAGTCCCGTGACCAATAATAAAATGGTAAAACACCCATTTCTGCAGGATTGAAGGGCTAAGGCAGAACTTCCTCCAGACATACTGCGCTGCACCGAGCTGACAGCACCCAGATCTGCCACCCTCAGCACCCAAATTCAGCACCCTCAGAGGGCTGGAGTCTCTCTTGAGGTGCTGCCACTAAGCTGAAGTAGCTTTGGGGCTCACCCACATCGGTAGAAAGACCACTATGTGCAGTTTGAAAGGAGCATTGCCCTTCTCTGAAGGGATTCCCGTCTCAGTCCGGAGCCCGAGCCAGGGCCTGGGAGGCAGCGTGGCCTCACCGTGGCCTTGTTCTCGGAGCTCGAGGATGTCCTGCCAGCTCATGACTCACCGGGCTTGCCTCTGGCTGGGGCTGTTTGTTTGAAGTGCTGCTCTGCTGTTCCTGTGGGCAGAGCAATGAGTTTTAGTCTCCTCGCCTTGCCTACTCATGGGATCTGTGTATATTTGGAAGGAGTGGGTTTATTTACCCGGCACATGCTGGAGGGCTTGAGCACCAGCTCCTGTTTCACTGCATGTCAAGTGCTCCCAGACAGGAGCCTTCCTGAGGAATACAACTTTTTAAATATATATATATATATNGAAGCCTCAGGTGTTAGAAAATATCTTATAAATTCAATTGAATCTATGTTGGGCTGTGCATGTGATCCTTTTAATTAGCTGTTCCTGCTTCTGGTACTTATTATGCTTTTCCCCCCCCTTTTAATTTAAATTAGGTAATTGCTCTGAGGCTATAAACTCTTATCTTCATCACAGGAAGTCCTAGTTTGCATTAATTACCTTGAATTGAAGCAGTGAGGCAACTGAGTTTTAAGTATCTTTAGGGTGAACTTGAGGTTGAAATGAAGTTGCCTTTTCTGCTGTTCTTAATCTGTATTAAAATGTCCTTTTTTGCATTGTAAACATTTAATATGTTTAGATTTCATTAGCTCAACAGAGCACTCTGGTGCTCTTAATCTCTTATTTTCTTGCTGCCATAGTATAAATTATTTGAATGGAACAAGGTGGTGGTTCTTGGAGTCTCAGAATTCCTTCATAGTTGGGGTTGGAAGGGACCTTAAAGCCCACCCCTGCCATGGGCAGGGACACCTCCCACTATCCCAGGTTGCTCCAAGCCCCATCCAACCTGGCCTTGGACATTTTCAGGGATCCAGGGGCAGCCCCAGCTTCTCTGGGCACCCTGTGCCAGGGCCTCACCTCCCTCACAGGAAAGAATTTCTTTCTAACATTGAGATCTTCGAATGTCTTTTTCAGGAAGCAAGAAGAAGGAAAAGGAAAGGCCAGAAATCTCCCCACCATCGGATTTTGAACACACCATCCATGTTGGCTTTGATGCTGTTACTGGAGAGTTCACTGTGAGTATTCCTGCCTTGGAACACCTCAGGAAACACCACAGGTCAGGGCTGCAGTGAAGCCAAAGCAGAGCTTTAGAATAAAGTGCGAGTTAGTCTTTGTTTCTACCAAAGAACTGTTTTTCCTGTGTGTTTGTACAGCACACTGTGACCTGTTAGTGCTTCTGCAGTGCCAGTGTCACATCTGATGCTTTGTGTCCCCTGGGAGAGCCCTCCCTGACAAACCCTCTGCAGTTTGCTGTCTCTAGTGGGTAACACTGGACCTGTTGAGTGTTTCTGTATTCTCACTGCTCACACCTGGCCCAGCACTCCTGGAAGAGTTGTGTCAGCACTGTGATCTGTGTTTTCACCTTTGGCTCCCCATCCTACTTCCTNATATATATATATGTTCCCCCTTGCTTCCACATGAAAAACTGCAAGAAATAGGGCAGAAATGGTGCTTTCCTTGGTGCTCACAGCAGCCAGTTTCTCCTGTTGTGTGACTGAGTGCTGTTAACGACACGTCTGACAGCCCTTTTGCTTTTTGGCTCTGCCCTGTGCAGCCATATTAAAGATATCCTGTTTATAACAGCCGTGTCTCTCCACGGCATTGTTCAGCTGCAGGCAGCCCACATGGCTTTTCGTTCGGGAGTATTGTCCTCGCTCCCCGGCCTTCCCTTCCCGCCAGCCGAGGGGATTTCAGACGGATTCCTGGCTCTGAGCAGCACCATCTTTGCTTGCTGTGTAGTAACCAAGAGGGTGCTGCTTTACCTGCTTTTTCTGTGCTGAAATGAGAGGACTTTTAAGGTGAATTTAAAAACAAAGCAGAAAATAAAATAAAAATTAACCCCCCCC
>VZRS01002107.1:204242-243300 GCA_013398055.1 Ifrita kowaldi
GAGCCGCCCCCTGAACACTCCCAAAACAAACAAACAAAAATCCGAAGCCTCAGGTGTTAGAAAATATCTTATAAATTCAATTGAATCTATGTTGGGCTGTGCATGTGATCCTTTTAATTAGCTGTTCCTGCTTCTGGTACTTATTATGCTTTTCCCCCCCCTTTTAATTTAAATTAGGTAATTGCTCTGAGGCTATAAACTCTTATCTTCATCACAGGAAGTCCTAGTTTGCATTAATTACCTTGAATTGAAGCAGTGAGGCAACTGAGTTTTAAGTATCTTTAGGGTGAACTTGAGGTTGAAATGAAGTTGCCTTTTCTGCTGTTCTTAATCTGTATTAAAATGTCCTTTTTTGCATTGTAAACATTTAATATGTTTAGATTTCATTAGCTCAACAGAGCACTCTGGTGCTCTTAATCTCTTATTTTCTTGCTGCCATAGTATAAATTATTTGAATGGAACAAGGTGGTGGTTCTTGGAGTCTCAGAATTCCTTCATAGTTGGGGTTGGAAGGGACCTTAAAGCCCACCCCTGCCATGGGCAGGGACACCTCCCACTATCCCAGGTTGCTCCAAGCCCCATCCAACCTGGCCTTGGACATTTTCAGGGATCCAGGGGCAGCCCCAGCTTCTCTGGGCACCCTGTGCCAGGGCCTCACCTCCCTCACAGGAAAGAATTTCTTTCTAACATTGAGATCTTCGAATGTCTTTTTCAGGAAGCAAGAAGAAGGAAAAGGAAAGGCCAGAAATCTCCCCACCATCGGATTTTGAACACACCATCCATGTTGGCTTTGATGCTGTTACTGGAGAGTTCACTGTGAGTATTCCTGCCTTGGAACACCTCAGGAAACACCACAGGTCAGGGCTGCAGTGAAGCCAAAGCAGAGCTTTAGAATAAAGTGCGAGTTAGTCTTTGTTTCTACCAAAGAACTGTTTTTCCTGTGTGTTTGTACAGCACACTGTGACCTGTTAGTGCTTCTGCAGTGCCAGTGTCACATCTGATGCTTTGTGTCCCCTGGGAGAGCCCTCCCTGACAAACCCTCTGCAGTTTGCTGTCTCTAGTGGGTAACACTGGACCTGTTGAGTGTTTCTGTATTCTCACTGCTCACACCTGGCCCAGCACTCCTGGAAGAGTTGTGTCAGCACTGTGATCTGTGTTTTCACCTTTGGCTCCCCATCCTACTTCCTTGTGTGTTTAAAGCATGTTATGCTTCTATAGAGGGAAAAATTTGGCTTGCTTTTTAAAAACCTTTAGAGTACAAAAAGGATGTTTAAAATCCCCTGTTTTTTCAGGGAATGCCAGAACAATGGGCTCGGTTGCTTCAGACCTCAAATATCACCAAGCTAGAACAGAAGAAAAACCCCCAGGCGGTACTAGATGTGCTGAAATTCTACGACTCCAAAGACACAGCAAAACAGAAATATCTGAGTTTTTCTGCTCCAGGTGAGAGCCGAGTGTGCAAGACACTGGAGTTGGGTATTTGGAGCACAGTCTTCCTCTCTGTCAGAAGAATAAATCAGATTCAAGTGCTAAAATCAAGGTGCATTTCAATGAGGCACATATATATACAAAGATGGATTTAAAACTGACTGGAAACTGGCGTTGTCCAGTTAATTTCCTGTTTTAAGTGGAGAGGGGAAGAAAGGGAACTGGATCATTCAGAACAGCAGCCAAAATGAGCTTGAATGAGCTGTGTTTATCAAGCTGGGGCTCTGGGACTGGGATGAACTGGTTTCGTGCTGGAGACCTTGCTCCTCACAGCTGTCTCTGAACTTGCTGTCAGCAGCTGGTGGCATCAGCCATGCAGAATAATTTGTGACTCCTAGATGGGGGCCTGTGTTGGGGGGCTGAGAGAAGGACTGTCCCACAAACAGGTGCAGTTTTACCTACTTTTCTTCCAAATTCTTTCTGAAAGTAGATAAGTAATAAGGCTTTGTAATATTTTTACCCTGTACTCTACGAAATTCACTTTTTATTATTATTTTTTTTATGATGATTTGATGTATTCTGCTCTTTGTCCTGTTTAGAAAAAGACGGTTTCCCTTCAGGAACACCAACGGTGAGTGTGACCACTATTATTTGGATATTCTGTGGTGCATACAAGTTCAGGTCTTCTCTACTTGTTATTAGGATTTTTTTTTTTGTGGAATAAAAACATAAATTTTGGTGGTTAATGGCGTATCTCACTGGAGCAACAGTATTTGGGTCTCATAGTAAAATGTAATAACTTCAGGTTTTGCTGAGTGGTTTAAGTTATTTTGACATCAGTAAGAATTCTTTTATCTTAATGTGAAGAAAAAAACATGAAGTCTTTAATACTGTGGGAGAGACAATTGATTTATCTGTCTTTTTCTAAACTTTGGTAAAAATGTAGACCAATGCCAAAGGTTCAGAACCATCAACAGCTGTGGCAGATGATGATGAGGATGATGAAGAGGTTCCTCCTCCTGTGATTGCTCCACGGCCAGATCACACAAAATCGGTGAGCAGCTGTGAAAACTGACAGACCTGCATCTCTCAGCATTGCAGAACTTCTGCTTTTTAGGGAGGTGTTTTATTTGGGCAACAAGCTGCTGTTATGTTTTTTGGGGAAACTTCTGTTGTTTGAATTTGCTAAGAAAATACCTGATTTCTGAATATCAGTTGGATTAGAAATCCTGTAGTTAATAGAATCATAGGATCATTTAGGTTGGAAAAGGCCTCTCAGATCATTGAAATTTGTCCATTTCTTTGTCAGCTTGTGTTGAAGACATCCAGTTATGCTTATCCTTCAACCCAACACGTGAGAAGGAGGCCTTTTATTCCTAAATAAAACCTGTGAGCAGTTTGTGTAACTTTGCACAGCACAGTGATCCAAGTGTAATTTATTTACTTTCCTATATTTGATTGGATTGCAGTGTGATAGCCTCTCCAGGTACACCACCTAAACCCCAACCAGTGCAAATTTTAGATTTGAAAACTTATTTCACTCACAAAGTCAGCACTACAGGAACAGTGAAATGCTTGAGAGGTTGTTCATTAAGTTTTAGGGTAGCCCTCATTTACACACCTTGGATCCATGATGTCCCAGGGATCCCACTTAACTCCAGCTCCTCCTTTTGGCTGTGGGAGCTGTGCATTTTGCCTCTCTGCTGCCCACTTCTTCCAGGAGTGCAAATGGGAATTATGTTTATTTGTCTGGGGATATTGCTTTATCATTTCCCACTCTTGGGATTTAGACATATAAAAGGTGAGAGGACCACAGCTGGATATTTCTAGAGTAGCTGTGTATGTCTGTGAACAGCTCAAGAGGAAATTAAATAAAGCTCCAAGAAATTAAATCCCTTAAAAAAACCCTTAAATTGGGGACAACTGGGAAATAATTTAGAATCACATCCTTCTTTTCATGGCAATCACGGATCTTTTTCCTTTAGATCTTAGTAGGAGTTGATCTCACTATTAAATAGTGGTTTCTGCTCTGTTAACTTGTATGGGTTATAAAGAATAAGCAGATAAAAAACTGAGAAACCCACTGTGGAATGTGCTGGCATCCAGTCTGTTCAGAAGGTGCCTGGGTCTCTTTCAGAGGTCAGTAATGTTGCCAGCATCTTGATCTATGGAACTTTAATGTGTCTCAGGTCTAATTTCTGCCTCATAGCTGTTACAAAATGGTGCTTGGGGATCTTTGCAGAGCTGTGGTGGGTTCCAGCTGAAGGTCAGTGAGGGCAGAGCAGGTGCTCAGGTCTCTGGTGTCCCTTACAGATTTACACCCGCTCTGTCATTGACCCCATCCCTGCCCCAGCCGGCGACACCTGTGCCGACAGTGCCTCGAAAGCAGGGGATAAGCAGAAGAAGAAAACCAAGATGTCAGATGAAGACATCATGGAAAAACTACGTAGGTGCCTTCATTTCAGATAAACAAAGGCTTCAGAGCTGGGGGAGGATTATTCCAGTTTTGCCCTCGCCCTTGCTTTGTGTGCAGTGCCTGGGTGGCTTTGTGTCCAGCAGCAGCTGAGAGCACTGCACTGGCTCGGGTGGTTTGTAATGCTTGGGGTCCTGTGGGGTGGGAAACAATGATAGAACAGGTTTGAGTTTGTATCATACAGTATCACAACTGAACTTCACTCAAACGAGAGTAACACAAAACAGTTTCTGCTGTTGCTTGTTCCATAACCATCTTGATGACGATTTTTCACCCTGTTAATGTTCCCATGCAGCTTTGGCTGTTGGTGCACCAGCTTTGCTACTTGAGCTGACCCACTCTTGGGTGTATCTTGGCCAGGTCAGCCCTGCTACGGGGGGACAGTGGGATTGGATTGACTTTTTGATTGGGTTTTTTTCTATTTTCAGGCACTATCGTAAGCATAGGAGATCCCAAGAAAAAATACACCAGATATGAAAAAATTGGGCAGGGGTAAGTATTGACTCTGACTTTTAATCCCAGTGGGCCAGTGTTAGCAGCAGGGTGCTGTTCTCTCCTCACACCACTTACTGTGCAGGCAGAGATGTTGGCTTCCATTCAGCAGTGATAAATCACAGAAGCCCACCCTGCTTTGGGTGGGAAGGGACCTTAAAGCCCATCCCTTAAAGTTCCACTCCCTGCCATGGGCAGGGACACCTTCCACTATCCCAGGTTGCTCCAAACCCTGTCCAAACTGGCCTTGGACACTTCCAGGGATGGGACAGCCACAGCTTCTCTGGGCAATGAACAGTAAAGTAAATAAACAGTGAAGGTGTCACACAGTGGTGGAAATTCTGAATTGAAAATTGAAACAATTTTGTGTTTGTGACTTGGCTGTCACATTTGTGTCGTTACTCAGGGAGATGCAACTTGCTGTAACATTTTCCTTTCTCTTCACAGGGCTTCAGGTACAGTTTTCACAGCTATTGATGTGGCAACAGGGCAGGAGGTAAGATTCCTGTGTTCATTTTTTGTTTAAATGTTCTTCTGTAGGTGGCCAGAATAATTTGACTGATTTCCTTCAGTGGCTCCCATCGCTGCTATCACCTCTCAGATCTGTTTGTCATAGTCATTTGTAACAGTGTGTGCCTTGTTCTACAGTAATCAGATGATGAAAGCTAAAAATAGAGATTTGTCTTTCCAGTGAAAAGCAGAGGGAGTGAGGTGTTCCAGATGTGAGTTTGAAAAACGGTTTATCCTTCAAGAATTGCAGGCATTGGCGTCTTGTGTTTTCGGAAGTAAAATTTGGTTTAGTCTTTGCACACTTGGCTGTGTCTGTCTCTAGGGAAGCAGCTTGTCTCATGTGATGCCCTGTTGGAGTCAGAATGTCTTCTCCATATCCTGCTCTTTGCTTTTATCCCTTGGTTTCTCCAATGAAATTGGTGGCATCAGCAATACTCTGCATGTGTGTCATCCAGTGGCCATATCTTGGGAGACAACCCAGAGGGCTTCTGGGACTCAAATTTCAGGAATTATTTGTCTCTATTTAACTTCAGATTTCCTTAATTTTCTTGTAATGTTTTTATTTCTTTCCTAAAGTTTCCTTTAAATACCCACAAGTAGGCGGCATTCCTTAGGTCACTGATAAGTAAATGCCCATTCAGCAGTCCTGCAGTGGAGCACCACATCTTGATAAAACATGAGCCTTGCCATCATCTCAGGGTGTGTCTCTTAGTTTGCTCTCTACAAACTGCAGTATTTCATGTCCTCTTACTGACTGCTGAACAAATTTTGGGGTCCAGGGCCTTTCTTTGACCTCCTCTGCACTTTGCCAGGCAGCTGATGACTTGCAGCCTTCATGCAGTGCTTGGGCTTCCTCTGCTGATGCCTGAGGACAGAGTTAGGTCTGTTCATCTCCTCTTAGAGGTACACAGTGACAGGACAGAGGGAACAGACAAAAATTGCCATAAGGGAAATTCCAGTTAGATATTAGAAATGTTCTCCCTCCCAGGCAGGATGATCAGGCATGGCACAGGAGCTCAAGAGGGGTTGTGGAATATCTGCTCATTGAGGTCTCCATTCCAAACTCCCACAAGACCCTCAGCAACCTGCTCCACCTCCAATCACAGTTACTTTGTCACTCTGTGCCACAGAATGACGAGAATTTCTTCCTTTAATGTCCCTGGAAATATAATAACAATAATTTCTGCAGGATTATGTTGGTTCTTGTATTTGGTTTTGGAGTCATGGGCAGGTTGTCTTGCAGAACTCCAAACTGCCTCCTCAGTGTTTTGGGGTTAACAGAGCTGGGACAATTATTCTCCATTGTAAACTCTGTAGTATTTGTCCTTGTTAGTTTATTTCCTGGATAAGGTAGGCCTTTATCTTCCCTTTTCTCTCTGGGATAATTCACTGAGTTAATGGCTTTGAGAGGAATTCTTTCTGCCTCCCAGCATTCCTTATACCCAAACGCCAATTTGGTCAGAATAGAGGACAACAAATTGCCTCACCTTGCATTGGAAGGCTCAAGTTTTCTCTCTGAGTTGCTACAGGATTCCTTCTGCCTTTTCATTGTATTAAGAGTGACTGAGAGGTTTGGGTACTGAGGTTTGAGATTGCTGTTTTATTTTGCCCTATTCAGGTGGCTATTAAACAGATCAATTTGCAGAAACAGCCCAAGAAGGAGCTGATAATTAATGAGATCTTGGTAATGAAGGAGCTAAAGAACCCCAACATAGTCAACTTCCTGGACAGGTAAATGCAGCCAGCTGGCTGATTCCTCATCCCAAGGGTTACAGGAGGTTATCCCTTACACAGACCTGCTCTTCCTCTACCTAAGGGTCTTGGAAGCAAATGAGGCTGTCTGTAAACTGTCACCCTGATGGCACAGGGCCATGCTTTTGGTTTTCTCTTTGTAGTTACCTCGTAGGGGATGAATTGTTTGTAGTGATGGAGTACCTGGCTGGAGGCTCCCTAACAGATGTGGTCACAGAGACGTGTATGGATGAAGCACAGATCGCTGCTGTCTGCAGAGAGGTGAGTGTGGAGCTGCTGGGTTGAGGAATGAAGGTGCTGCTTTCTGTTCCCCTAATTTGTATTTTAGGTTAGCACTGATTGCCACCATTACTGCTGAAGCCATTGAGTAAAGAATGAATGGTACCATGAGCAGAAATCAATATTAAAGTTGCAGAAAATAACAAAATTAAGTTAACTCAGAAAACAGGGGCTTTGCAAGTTGTAACACAAAAGAGCTACAGTGGTGTTTGGGAGTGTTTGGTGATGGAGCAAATAAAGTCTGTGGGTTTGGTACCTGAGGTGTCTGTCCTGCTGACAGTGTGGACAGAAAGATATGAATAATGTGGATTATTATTAACAGAATAATATGAATGAAGTTCAGGGAGGAGCAATAGAGAAGTTCAGCAGCTGGAAGGAGTGGCTTTTTTAACTTGGACTAACAAAGAACATTCAGAGGCACTAAGAAAAAAAAATCTGCATAGTCATGTATGGGTGATGTAGAAAGGAGGAGAAAAAAGAAGAGAAAGAAAAACTCCTGAAAGCTTTGAAGTGTTTTCCAGAAGGAAGAAGGGGAACTGTGTTTGCTCACAGTGTGAAGGTGGATCTGCTGAAAGAGGAGTACATTGAGAAACATGTGCTAAAATGAAGATGAACTGAGTGCAGACTATCCCTTTCCCACTTCAGTCATTCCTGTAGTGGGTGACATCTGTAGTTCTGTGCCAGTTAAGCTTTCTTTATGGATTTCTCTGGAAAATAATGCTCCAGAATGTTGTAGTTGGAATAACTGGGAGGTTGCAGTAAGATTTCAAATGAAAATGTTAAAAGCAGCTGATACCACAGCTTATCAGTGGTTTCTGCCCTGAGCAAGTGCCAGTATCCAGCTCAGGTTTGATTTTATCATGGCAGAAGGAGAATTGTGTTATCTGCTGTGCAGGAGAAAGGGAGGCTTTTAAAAAACCCATCTGACTCCATCAGTATGAGGAGTGTTTTTGTGACTCACCCCAAGGGAGGGGAGGGAAAGCAAACCAGCACAGTAACGTGTATGGACAGGGAATGGTTTCCAGAGAAACCAGAGCTGGGAGCAGAGAACCAAAAGAGTAACTGTTTACTGTGACAGTCATGAACTTTTCTGAGGAAGAAATCAAATACTGAACTATTGTATTTCATCAGAACTCTGTTGCCCAGTGTTTTAGATACATTTAATTTTGCAAATCAGTGTCGCTTTGCTAAAACAAACTAAGATAAAAAAAGCTCAGTGGGGACATCTGTGCCAGGCTGCAAATGGCAAATGTTCTGCTCAGATGGAAAGAGAAAAATCTGGCTTTTTTTCTTTTGCCTTTTATTCTCAAATAACAAAAGTAAATTTCATTATGGTTTTGGGCAGAAACTTAGTGTGAAAGGTTTTCATCTGAAAACAATGCAAACCAGTATTAGTGCCTTTCAGAATGAAGATGTTTTACTGCCTTCACTGTAGAAGTGGTGTGGATGTTGGGCATGAAGCCTCACCAATTCCTCTTGGTGAGACCTCAGCCTTAAAAGCTCTCACTCAATCCTTTATGGTTCCACTGTGGAATCTGTGGGATGTACCAAAATTAACACCAGGGATTTCTGAGAGCATCTTGGGTGATGAGGAGTTGAAAGGATGCATTTGTTAAGATAGGGAAACTCCATAGTGAAATAATTTTTGACCTTCTGAAATCCAGAGTGGATTTTTTTAGCCCAAGAGCTTCCTCTGCTGGTTATCTTCAATAATACCTTTCTATTCTTGCACTCAGAGCTGGCTGAGGGTGTGAACATGGCTTTGAATTTGTGTTCACATACAGCAGTTGTGTTTCTGGATGCTGAATGTTGGTTTTTTTCTCTCCTGTCCAGTGCTTGCAAGCGCTTGAGTTCCTCCACGCCAACCAGGTCATCCACAGGGACATAAAGAGTGACAACGTGCTGTTAGGAATGGATGGATCAGTGAAACTAAGTGAGTAGCAGGCAATTGTTTCATGTTCTGTTGTCCCTTTTCCAGGAATCTCTGCCTCAGAGGGTGTAACTCTGTAGAAGGAGAACTGGCAGGGAAATTTGAGGTGGATTTTTATTGACTACGAGTCACAGAAATCAAATCTGTTATAAAATATGTGTCAGACAGCAGGTACTGATATTCTGAGGGCCCCCAGACTGGGGCTGTGAACGTGCTGGCCCGGAAGGATGTTGAAGCAAACCTGTGGCCCCATGAATAAATGGTAAATAGGAAGTAACTGGCACAGACAGTGAAGCAAAATGGGAATGATTGCAAGAGCAAAGTTGCAGCAGACTGCAGTGGCTTTGTTAGGGTGCTGTGACTTGGTATTAATGCTTTGCCCCATTCATTAAAAGGCCACTAATAAGAAAATTGGGCACTATTGGTCATTTATTGCAGTCTAGTCTTACCCTGTACCTTTTGTTGGACTGGAAGTGTAACACCTTTATTAATATAATCATGACAAAACAAATTACTTGCTTTTCAGGTAATTGTTATGCATGCATGGGCTCGTGCAGTAAATCCTTTTCTGGTGTGGGTAAATAAAAATGATCTGAAAGCACTGGTAGCTGTCAGGACTGTTGGGAACGAGGTGTATTATCTGCCTTTCTGCTAGGTAGGAATGTACAAAGCATGTAACAATCAAAGAGTTAAGGCAAAAAGGTGTGAAGTAAAAAGTGTTTTTGGTAGGAATGTGAAGTGCCATGAAAATGTGCCTTAGCAATATTCCTAATTCTGGATGGTTTGCATGTCATTTTATTTATGAGATGGAGTGTGAGGAAAGGTTATGAGCAACCTGATCTGCCTACCAGCACTGTTGGATGCGCTGCTCGCTTGCACAGGGAATTTTTTTTTAAGGATCTGTGCACAAACTGTGGATTCAGAGGCTGAAGAGAAGTGGACAGCTACAGCAGAGGATGTGGCTGAGAAGAGTTAGCTGGAGAAGGATCAAAATTGCAAAAGAGGTGTCAAAGCAAAGTGGCCAAAGGACAGAGTTAGCAGCTGAGTCAAAATCATCACCCCAGCAGATCGGGGGAGGATGAGGAGGAAGGAGACACAGGAGACAGGAGTCAGCTGCAAAACGCCCTGCATGAAGGGGAGGTGGTGTAATCAGTGCTGAACAAGCTCTTCTGGGGCTGTGTGATTACACTGCTTCAGCAAAAGTTTAGGGTGGGAGAAGCTGCACCTTCTTTTTGAACTCTTCCCTTTCTCTGAGGGAGTCTGGTGACAGGACAGGTGTCACCACTGCAGCTACACATGCTGCTGGTGGGTGAAACTGGACTCCTGCCTGTCTGCTTCCTCTGTGCTGGTGGCTGCTGCTGGAGGCCTGGCTGGGAGGTCAGGAGAACACACTGCAGCTGCTTCCCTGGGCTGGTCATGGAAATGGGCCATGCTGGGAGGTGACTGTGGCACCTTGATAAGGCCAAAAAGTGCAGGAGGAACTTGGTGACTCCTATAGGGTTTGGTTTTGTTGTTTGTTTTTTTTTTTTAAGGCACCATTTTGACTGTCAGGGTGGGATAGTTCTTTGTTAAATGGTCTTGGTACAACTTGGCACCTCCATGACTTGGCTCTTCCCTTAGCACTGCTTGGCATAACACTTCCAAAATCACCTCAGAATTTAAATTTCTCTCTCTTCTCTCCCTCTCTCTCTCTCTTTCTCTAACTTAGTGTCAATGATAAAGTAATATCTGTCTCCTGCCTTAACTGTGTTCTTATTGATGCTTTACATGCCTGGGAAGTGGGAGTGCTGCAGCTGGATAAAGTAACATGATGGGACATGCATTGCTGCTGCACCTGAAGGCTATAGGAATAGGTGACTTTTCTCGTTTTCTTGAGTGTGGTTGTTCTCTTTGGTAGTTACCTTGTGGAAAGGTTTGTTTGTCCAGGTTCCTGCTGCTGCGTGGGGGTAGCACTGCACTTCCCTGGAGCCTTGTTTCCGTGTCTGTCGGCTGTAGTACCGTATAGATGGCCAAAGTGCTGTGAAGTGTTGACCTCAGTAGCTGCACAAGTACAAGCTGTTTAGCAGGGCAGAAGCCATGGATTGTGGATGTATTTCTTCCAGTTCAGGCTGTGTAACACGCCACATGCAGAACACTCTCTGCCTGTGCTCTGCCTGATTGCTTCTTCTGGCTGTTACCATTCTGGGTACTCTTGAAGGAAGGACTGAGCAAAACACCATTCTTCTACAGGGTAATTCTTGTTTCCAGAGGACAAAAGCTTTGTCTTCACTCCACGGAATTCTGCCCTGCTTAAGCACAGTCAGGTTTCGTATCTTCATTGCACGTTGGCTTTTTTAATACGGAGAATGTAGTGGGGGAGGAAAGAAGAAACTGCCCCCAAGCCCCTCTCAATGAAATGTATGTGTAGCAATAGAGAAGTCTTCTAGGAAAGCCACTTCTTGGGGTGCACCAGTTTAACCTCCTCAACTTGTGTTGTCCTGCAGCCGACTTTGGGTTCTGTGCCCAGATCACCCCCGAGCAGAGCAAGCGCAGCACCATGGTGGGAACTCCGTACTGGATGGCTCCCGAGGTGGTCACACGGAAAGCCTACGGCCCCAAAGTGGACATCTGGTCCCTGGGCATCATGGCTATCGAGATGGTGGAAGGAGAACCCCCATACCTCAACGAGAACCCCCTGAGGGTAAGAAGCCCGTTGCTGGATCTGGGTGTTCACCACTGTCAGTAATTGTTCATTGATTGTATCTGCAGTAAAAGGAAAGTGAAATGAAAAAGCCAACAAGCTTCAGCAGTACAAGAAAATTCCTCCAGAGGAAGAAAGCTGTCTTGAATTTGCAGTCAGCCTTACCCTGACTCCCCATCCCTGGAAGTGTCCAAGGCCAGGTTGGACGGGACTTGGAATAACCTGGGATAGTGGAAGGGGTCCCTGCCCAAGGCAGGGAGTGGAACAAGATGGGCTTTAAGGTCCTTTTCAACCTAAACCAGTTTGGGATTCAGTGATGGCACTTAGAAGATTTGCCTGCCTGTAACTGAAACACAGGACTCTGACCTCAGGCCTCTGTGATAAGTTTAGGAAAGTAAATCCATGATATTATGGAAAGTGTCACAACCTGATACTTTCTTTGCTAGGGTCAGTATCTGTTGCCACAAGATCTTGAATATTACTTTGCTGCTAGCAAGAATAGGTCATGACTGCCTACATTTGTGGCATTTTTACAGTTCTGCTCTCTGAAGCTGAGGAGGAATAGGCTGCAGAGCCCTCTCATCTGAGGGCTTGCCACCAGGCAGGTCAGTTTGGCATCTTTTAAAGCTTGGTTTTGGTTATACCTTATTCTTCATTTTACAGGCTTTATATTTGATAGCAACTAATGGCACCCCAGAACTCCAGAACCCCGAGAAACTGTCCCCGATATTCCGGGATTTCTTGAACCGATGTTTGGAGATGGATGTGGAGAAAAGAGGATCAGCCAAAGAATTGCTACAGGTGAGACTCAGCTTTTCTCACAGGGTGAGGTCCAGAAGGCAGAGTCAGGTCAACCACACCACAGACTGGCACCCTTGCTTTTTTCCTGTGTTTTCTCCTGGGAACTGTAGTGAGAGCAGTTGGTAGGAGAGATCTGTAATACACTCCAAAGTTGTTCCATCATAATCTGTGCCTTCACTCTGCCACTGCCAAAGTTTAGGAACTCCCTTCAGGAGGTGGCCAATTGATAGCATTTGCATTGTTTTTCATACTTCCACTTGAAAATGTCCCCCTCAGAACTCCTGATAAAATAATCTGCTGGTCTGACATCAGTGTTCAAGCCTTGAAAAGTTTCCCTTCTCCCCAGGGTTCTGCCTTACGAGCTGAGCAGCTGCAGCAGTGTCCTTGCCATCGTGCCACTGTTTCTCCCTTTATTTTTGACTTTAAATACCTTCTGTGCACTGGGAAAAAGCTGGTTTGTTAAATGAGATCTGCTTGTAGGCAGCATTGTGTGAAGGAGTGAGAGAATCACTGATGCAGTTCCTGGGGAGAGCAGGAGTAGCTCTGAGGCAGATGATGTAGAGGCTTTCCCAGTAAAGCCAGCTGCTGCTTCTTATCTTTCTCTGATTATTTCTTGTTTAGATCTTTGTTTTGCTCATTGCAAGGGCAGCTTCAATACTCACCTTTTCCAAAACCAGTGAGATATTCCAGGAGAAACTCCATTGGGCAAGGCAATGTGATCCCAGCCAGCTTGGGATCATTTTGTCCTTGTAGCCATCAGGAGAAACACATGAAACAAGTCAGCAGTTAAAATGCAGAGTCATTCCTGCTTTTAGCTCCGTGCAACCATGAATCCTGCTGGAAATCAAACCTTTAAAAGTGTGTCTTTCACTGATTCCTTTGTTTGTGTCTTCCTGGCAGCATCCTTTCTTGAAACTGGCCAAACCTCTGTCCAGCTTGACGCCACTGATCCTGGCAGCCAAAGAAGCCATGAAGAGTAACCGCTAACATCCTGCCACAGCCTTCTTCCTTTTTTTGTTTGTTTGTATTTTACAAATCTTTATAATATATGAAATTGTTACACTTCGGGGGGGAGGGAAGGGGTTTTTGTGGGGGTGGGAAACGTCTGCAAAAGGGAAGAAACTCTCATCCAGAAGACACCCAAAACACATTGTGGCGACTCTAGAGATCCCTGACTGGGGTCCAGAAGGAATTGAGGGCTGAATTATTGGCCTTTGTGGGGTTTTTTATTCTGATTTTTGTTTCCCAGACAGCCCAGAAATGCCACTTGCTGTGCCCGGGGCTTTAAGGGGTTTTAACGACTTAGCTGTAACAGCTCCCGTTGTACCCTCTGGGTACTTTCAATACTTGAATGACAGATTCAAGCTTTCAGAGAGCAGTACTAATTTTACCTGCTGATCTGTTTGACTCTCCTCTTCCTCCCCTCTACCTGCAATCCCTGTGGGAAGCTCCCAGTGACCAGTTCACGGCAGGTGTGGCGAATGTGAAGGTACATCTTGCCCCTCATTCCTTTTTCGGATTAGCTGTCGCTGTACTGTAGAATCAACAACTCGGTTACTTAAGGAATCATAATGTATGGAGATGGTTTTCACTTTTTAAAATTATTAAGGAGAGAGAGAGGGGGGGAAGAGAAGTATTCAGCTGTTTCTCATGCCTGTGCTCTGTGGACATTTTTTTAAATCAAAAACGTGGCCTCTTTGTAGAACCGTAATGATCGGTCAAGTCTTTGGATGTGGATTATGGATGTGTAGGTCGGGGTCAGATACTTTATTTATGATCAAATGATCAGTTCTAGTCAGGGCAAGAAAAAATTCCAGCTGTCTTCCTGTCTGCTCTTTTTTCCCTGTTAGACTTGCTGGCCAGAAGCTTGAGGGATAACGTGCTTGGTGCAGTGGGAGGTTCACAAACATGTATCTGTGCTCTGACTTGGGCTTTGGAAGTTATGCTGGTGCCTTTGACTTTTTTTATTTTACATTTCCCTTCTTTGTATCAAATACATTTTTGTATATGTTGTAATTTCCCCTCCCTTCCCCCCTGCCAAGCAAATAATGCATCAACCTATGGAGTTGTCAGAGTTTAAAGTATTAGAGCTATTTTTTTCCAGTTTTGTATGTGCTCCATTTGTACTAATGAAACCAGAAGAACAAATAACCAGATCTGAGGACACTGACGATACAGGATTTTGGAAACATGATCTGAACAGAAGATGATGAACACCTGGACATGCCAAAGTTGTGAGATGAAGCAGAGGGGAAGCAGTGCTGTCAGACCATGGTGGGGCCTGCTGGACTGGCTGGTGTCACTGATCCTTGTCACTGAGGATGTTGGACCAGCTAGGATGGCTGCAGCCAACCCTACAATGCAACAAGAAGTGCCTCCTTCTGAAGGACAGCGACATCCTGAGCTGTTGAGTTCTTGGGGTGTTGCCAGGGGTGAGTTTAGCAGAGCCTGTGCCCCTTCTAGTGCTACAGTCTGTGCATTTCAACCTCCCCAAGTGTTTAGGCAAGAGCCAAGTAGTACCAATGTGCCAAATGAGTCTGTGAAAGAACAACCATGACTTCAGTGGGATTGTACTGCATTCCCATCAGGACACAGCCTGGGACAGACAGAGCTATGGATGGGTGTGGACAGAGGACCCTGAATAAAAATTTTTGCACACTTTCCCAAACATTGCTGGCAGGGGATAGAAGTAATTTTCAGAGAATTTCAGTATCTGTATAGAGAGAATGACATTTTGGGGACTGGTAGCCAAGGTATGACAAAACAAACTTGCAGGTAAGCAGGGACAGCAGAGGCAGTTTGGGAGGGGATGGTGGAGGGGAGCAGGGCTGGAGTCTCACAGCTCCTGGGGATCGTGTGGGGCCAGCAGGGTGCCTTGTTGGGCAGGTTCAGCTCGTGTTCTGCTCCTGGGTGGTGGTTAAAATCTGTGTTGGGTGAATTATCTTAACTGCTCCACACAGGGATAAATCTCTCTAGCTGTAGGTGTAAGAACAGTTATGGCTTTAAATTTTAAATTCAAGGAAGTGTCTCGTTCCAGGTAAGGAAATCCAAGTGCATTTCCTTGGAAAAAAGTTTATTATGAGCCATGGACACTGCAGTCACCCTGGTTTGAGTGTGTCCTGGCTCCCTGGTCAAATGGAGCAGTGAGGAGGCTTGGCTGAGGAAAAAACCTGTTGTACCAGTGGTTTGTCCATTGCTGGCAATGGACTTGGTGAAACTCCTTGTGCCAGAGTTAAACTGGGAGCTTTTCTTTCTTTCATCTTTTTGTTTTGTTGGGTTTTTTTTTTTTTTAATGGCACAATCTAGATAAATTTAGCTGTTTTTAATAGAAAACAAGAAATCATAAGTAATTTTAACTTATTAGTTCACTTCTATTGGTGTATGAGAACGGTTTAAAACATATGTTGCAAAATTTGTCCAATTTAGTCTGCTTAGGAGACGATTTCTGAAGATTCAGCCATCCTAATGCACAAAACTTGGCCCAATCCCGAAATTCCCAAACTGTGTGTGTGACCTGGCTGTTCAGCTCCGAGGCTGGGAAGTGCCAGCATCTCCCAGCTGTTCCGTGGGGAGGTTTCCATGGGGATCAGGGGTGGGGCTGGCAGGAGAGGAGAGCCAGGAGAAGGTTTTTGTGCTGTGCTTTTGTGTCTGGAGGGTCGGGCATCGCTTTTCTGAGGGTGTCTGCAAGGTGGGAAGCTCCGAGCCGTGGGTTTTCTCTGGTGGGAGTCCTTGAGTGGGTGCAGGGCTGTCAGCTCTGCTGTGTCACTGGGGCAGTGGAGACCAGCCAGAGCTGGAGGAAAGGATGGGAAGGGACGAGCTCCATCCCAATTTGGGGATTCCTGTGCATCCCTCTTGGGTTGCCCACCCAAGATCCTGAGTGGGGATCAGCCGTGCACGTGATCCCTGTGAGGTGTCAGTTGGGCAGCTTGTGGCAGGTGTGCAGGGAGTGTGAGATTCCTGGGATGTTGTTATCATAGAACAAACCAGAGTTCTCGTTAAAAACAGCCATGGGAATGTGCACTTTGCCCTGCCTTAGGTGTTAATGAGACTAATTGGAGCCTCCCCCCCGGCTCTCCGTGCAGGGAGGTCCAAAGGTTTGGCTACAGCAGATGGGTCCCGTTGTCAGAGGGGCTGGGGAGGGAGCAAAAACGTGATTAAGGGTCTCTGCAGCTGGAATTGAGTCAATAAATCTCTCTGGTCTGTTTTTCCCTCTGTTCCTTATGCTGTTGATGGGAATGGAAGTAGGTGCAAGCTTTCTTTTTATTTTTTTAACTGTCTTCAGATGTTAATGTTGCCTTTTGTGTAATTTAATCCCATTATGTTATTTAATTGTTACTGCAATATTAACTACTGTATTTGTTGACTTCGTTTAATAACTGTTCTTTCAGGGCTAGAAATAAACTTCTAAAAAACATTTGGGGTTTTTCCCCCCCTTTTCCCTGTCATGAATTTACACCTTTGAAGACAAAGAGTATCTCAAAGAGTTCACGTGTCAGTGTTTTACTGAGATTAACAGAATGTATTTGTAATTAAGCTTCTTAGGAATGCTTTAACGATGGTGGATATAATTTTATGCTATACCAGCCTGTTGCTTTTAAAGATTTATTATTCATCAGTGTCAGTACCACCAGCCTTGGGATCACCATGAGCTTTCCTTGCTGCCCTGCACTGCTGGTGGATGTCTGTGCCTCCCAAAAAACCTCTGGATCGCTGATGGGAGGAGAGCAGCTCTGGAACACCCTTTTCACCCACTGTGGGAGAGAGATCCCTCGCCCTCCATGCCAAGGGAGCAGAGCAAACACCAGCCTGGCCCGTCCCAGCTGCATCTTCCAGCGTCCACTGACCAGTGCAGGGGTGGCACTGACGGGCCCAGTGAATCTGGCACCGTGGTGATGATCCAGGAGCTGTTCCAGCAGCTCTGCTGTATTGCACCATGGCTCCCTTCCAGTATTCTGGGATGGCACAGGATCCATGGGAACTGAGCTGTCCTGCTGCCTGCTGGCAAGATCTGGCTCCTGGCTTTGCACCGTCGCCGCTCATCAGCGTTTGACCATGGCAGTCAGGGCACCGGGTGCCCACAGCTCTCCGAGGACTTGGGATGAGATCCGTGGTTCCTCTTGCCCTCCAAGGCTGCAGAGAGCCACTTCTGTTTTCCACTGAACCTACAAAAAGGCTGTGGGATGTTGGCCTGCCAGTCCAGCTAAAGCCAAGGACAAGGAGGGATTTACTTTGGGGTTGAGTCCGGGTCAGTTGGTTCTGGGTGAAGTTTCTGCCTCAGTCGTGAATGGTGAGGACTCGCCGTGCCCTGTGCTCCCCTTGTGCTACTGGAAATGGGCTCTTCCTCTTTCTTGCATGTTATACAGGCTTTGCTCGTACCCTGACACAGGGAAATGAAGAAACCACTCGTCCCCAGCAGCTGCTGCACCCAGCCATGAGAATGTTGGTTTGCACAGAGCTTGTCTCTTCAGGGTTATCAATTTGTTGTAGTATCTTTGTCTTTACACATAATGCACCCTTTGTGCATTTAAACTGGTGCTTTGGCATTTCATTTCTGGGGGAAAAGGTGGACAGGAGGAGAAGGTGCTCAGTGGAACTCAGGATTATCAGGATTTTGGTACTTGAAGGACAGCACGTTTGGCTGATTCTGGCTTGCATGGCTGAAAGTTGCAAGTCCTTGATAAATCCTCCAAGGTCCTGTGTGAACTTGCTCATCCCTTGCACGTACCTGCCCGAGACTAAACCCAAGGGCAGCCCCATCTTTTGAGATCAGTTTATTCACGATTGGGTATTTACAACATAGTTCTCGAAGGCAGTAAATTTGGGGGCAGCGATTTGTCCCTTTCAGGGCTGCTGCTTGGCTGCAGTGAGTTACTGCAAGGCTGAGCTCAGCTGTTGGGACTGCACCAGTAGCATGCTGGTGAAAACCAGGATGGCTGAAAAGTGAGGATCCTCATGAGCAGAGAGTGTTTTCTTGGCATGGTTGGCTTTCAGTGCAGTTCCCATGGCTCCTGTGCTGGTGCACGGTGGTGTCCGTAGATCCCTGCTTCCAGGGATTTGTACAGCTGCATTTCCCCCCTTTTTTCTTGCATTTTGCTCCCAAGGTTATTTTTAATAAAAACAGCTGTCCTCAGTCACGTGAGAAAGCGATGTGAAAGTTTGCTGAGCTCAGCCAAACTCTGGGAGTTGCTCTCCAGATGTGTGGAGGAAGCAGCTTCTTCCAAGAGCTGTTTTCCCTACTGTGAATCTGGCCTAAGGAAAGGTTTCTTTTCCTTGAGGGAGGGCAATACCACCAAGTGAGAGAAATTACTTTCTGTGACTTCTCTGCCTGCAGCCTGTCAGGAGGGAGCAGGGCAGTGCTGACACAGCTCCTTGTGCTTTCCCCAGCTGGTGCCTGCAGTGGGAATGTCCTCCAGCACATCATCACTTAAAATCATGGAATCAGTAAGGCTGGGAAGGACCTTTAAGATCATCAAGTCCAATCCATCAGGATTTCCAATCCCAGCTGACCTGAGTGTTGAAACAGCCCACAGGGACCGATGGTTTGGGTTTTTTAATGCGATTTTCCCAGGGGGAAGTTGGGGGTTGCTCGTTCCCTTTCAGACACGTACCAGGCCCCCAGACTTGTGCTTTGGAGCTGTGTTGGGTCAGTGCAGAGGAGGCTGGGATGGGAAGTCTGTGTCAAGGCATGGATGGCTCAGTGCACAGGCTGCAGGTCCTGGTGTTTCCTTGTGAACAGTGAATCCAGCTTGGTACAACCGTGGGTCAATGGTGAGGGCACTGATGGGACTCGGGGCAGCTCCTCGGAATGGTCTGGAGGGGAGCCGTGCCCACACCTTCCTCAGGACAGATGCCTCCTGCAACTCCTTGAGGTTTCTAGAGCCAAGGATGACCCATCTTTGTTATGTTTTCCTCTCAGGGAATGCTTGTTCTAAGGATTCAGGTCTTTTCACGAAGCACAATTAACTCTTGGATCTCCTGGAGCCCTTTTCCCTGCCTGACCATGAAGTTCCCTGCCCCAGGTTCCTGCTGCTTTGTCACAGCAGCTGGGAACAGCTCCTGGAAAGCTCTAATCCACCCCCTGCCCAGTGAAACTCCCCTTAAACAACTTTATAACTCTTTTTTTTCTGTAGCTGTTGCCTCTTGGAGGGTGAAAATAGCGAGGGAGCTCAGCTCTTGTGACCCTTCAGTGTTTTTGGGGAGTGTTTATCTTGCTGAACTCTGGAAGTGCCAACTTGTTTCTGTCCTGTGGCTCAACCCCCCACTTAAAGATCTGCTTTTGAAGCCCTGAAAGCAAGTTTGGTTTAGAAAGACACTGATGTTCTAGCTACAAAAAAGGGGTTTTTGGTGGGAATATTGGAATTTTTAGATAGTTTTTGTTCCTAGAAGAGCAGCCCTGCAAAGCTGTGTGGAGTCTGCTGTCAGCACTAACACAAATGAGGGAATGAGCCCCTGGCATTGTTTAATCCTATAGTTATCCTTGGAATCAACAGCTCCCAGCTCCTCTCTCCAGCCTGGGTTAAATGTCCCACAACTGCAGGATGTGCCATGGGCAGAATTACATGCAATGTGTGGGAAATAGCTTTTATACCTTGGAATGTTTATTTCCTAAGGCCCAACTCTTACAATGCTTGAAAATAAGGGAAAAATCCATTTCTGGGGGAAGGAAAAGATGTTGGGGTTTCTTTCCCAGTTTTACCAGTCTGTTTCCTGTGATCTGGTGGTTCTCTTCCAGGGGCTGGATTTGGGCTGGGTCCTCGTGAGGTTTTGTTTCTAAAGAGAAAACTCTACTGGTTTCTCTACTCCTGAGAAACACAGAAGGAGGTGAAAAGAAAGGAGGTGGATTGTGATATCAAGTATTTTGTGGTTGGTTCTGCAGTGATGAGTAGCTTTGACCAGCACTTTGTTGCTGCCAGAGGTCAATTTTCATGAGGACAAAGTTACTAATTTATGAGACTCCTAAAGAATGTTTCATCTTCTGTCATTCAAGCGAAGTAATTTGTTCATTTGAGGTGAAAGATGGGTGCTTGTCCTGTCAGCTGGAGGGAGAATTGGGGTAAAAAGAGGAGAACTGGGGTAAAAAGAATTAAACTGGGGAGGTTCTGAGGCAGACTGACCAAAGCAGGGCAGTTTGGGGGGGAGGAGAGGAGGGCTTGGATGATGGATGGTTGGCAGCGTGGTGCCTCTCCTTGCCCAGACCTCCCATGGTTTCCAAAGCAAGGGCTGTGAGCAGCAATCCCAGGGACCCTTCCCAAAACCACTCTGGGGTGGGCACTTGGGGATGGAAAGGAGAGGGGAAGGCAGATGAGAGGAGGGATGGTGGTGCAGGGGGAGATGCTGAGCTGTGGCCTTCACAGGCATCCCCACAATGTTGTGTTTCTTCTCTGCTGTCCAAGGCTCTTGGGGGAGAGGCTCCATGCATTCGGAGCATCTATTCCTGCTTTTCGTGGCTCAGGCTGCATTGCTGGAGGGAGCTTGAACTGTATGAAGAGCCTCATCCCTGCTCAAGTGTGCTTCAAACCTGTGTTTCCTGGTAATTCCTTTTATAAATGGCACAGGGGGGAGATAAAATGGCCCAAATCAAAGCTGTTGGCTCTTTGTGTGTGATGGGGCAGTGAGAGGAGCTGGGTTACCCCCAGCACTGCCTGCCCTGGGGGGTGCAGGAGAGCCTGTTCTGCCTGAAGGGATGGGAAGTGGGGGCTCAGGGTGGTGGTGGCACTTCTGCAGAGCAGGGACATGTCCCAGAAGCCACATCATGGATTGTTTACCATGGAATCCCAGAGTGGTTTGGGTTGGAAGGGGCCTTAAACCCATCCCGTTCCACCCCCTCCATGGGCAGGGACACCTTCCACTATCCCAGGTTGCTCCAAGCCCCGTCCAACCTGGCCTTGGACACGTCCAGGGATGGAGCAACCACAGGCATTGGAGCCAAGCAGAAAGAAGATGAAGTTTTTTGTTCCTTCTGGAAGAGCTGTCAGCTCCAGGGGGCTCCTGTGGGCTCTCAGGTGTGACTGCTGGAGATAACTCTGGGATTTGCTGGGACAAACACCTTGGTGGTTGCTCCAGCTGGTGTGAGTCCGGCAGCTCCCTGTGGCACCGGCATTGCCCGCGGGGGCCACACGTGCGGCCTTTCCCAGGCCTGTCGGGCTGTGCCACGTTTGCTTAGGCTTGGCTTTATAAAGAGCAGCTGCAGGAGCTTCCTCTGCCCCCAGCACAGCCTTCACTATGGATGGCTTGAATGTCTCCATTGCTTTTTTCTTCCTGGTGGTTGGGCTGTGCCAGGTGCTCAGGTGGCTTTCCAGGAGGTTTCTGTCCCCCAGAACACATGGCTGCCTTGCCAGGGAATTTGCTGGCTCCTTCCAGTTGTGCATGAGCTGCCTCGAGCTGAGGATGCTGATGGAGATCGGCCCCTGGGGTGGTGGCTTTGGCCTGGACGTGGTCCTGACCCTGCTCTTCCTCCTCTCCGCTGTCCACGCCGCCTCTTTTGATGGCGCATCCGCCAACCCGACCGTGTCTCTCCAGGAGTTCCTGCTCCTCGAGTCCAGCCCGGCAGCCACGGCGGCCAAGCTGCTGGCCCAGGCTGCGGGCACAGGGTCGGGCTGGGCTCTCACCCGGCTCTACTGGTCCTGGGAGCTGACACAGCTCCACTTCATCCAGAACCTGATCGCGCCGGAGTGCAGCTCCTCCATCCGCGCCTCCCTGCCCCACGCTGCCTTCGTGGAAGGCTCCTGCTCCTTCCTGCTCCACCTTGTCCTGCTCAAGGTGCAGCAGAGTCACCCCCTGTGCCGGGTGCCTGCGCTGGCAGCGACTGTCACCTTCCTGACCTACACAGGTGAGCAGCACCCGCGTTTCTGTTTCCGAGTCGTTTGGGAAAGTACCTCATTTGTGGGGGAGGAACAGCCCCTTTTTCACCTTCCAGGACTGGAGAGGTAGGGATTAACAAGGTAACGACTGCTGAGGTGTTTGTTTTCTGTTATTTTGGGGAGTATTCACTGTGGGATGAAGATGGCACTTTAGGGTCTCTGGGCTCACAGCCATCACTCAGGACCGGGATCACTTCCCTGGAATGTCCCCTACTGCAATCCCTTGGTCCTGCACTGAGCTTTTCTGCTTCCCACAAAGTTCAGGGTGATGAGGGTGGGATTTCCCTGGTCCAAGAGCTGCCCCAGGCAGGCAGGAGGGGTCACAGCCCTCTGTCAGTGTTCCAAAGGATGCAGTGGGACTGTTGGCCACGTTTCTCTTCCCACACAGCCGGACCGTTCACAGGGGCCATCTTCAACCCTGCCCTGGCCACAGCCACCACCTTCCACTGCTCGGGGAACAGCTTCTGGGACTACATCCAGGTCTACTGGCTGGGGCCCCTCACAGGTGAGATCTTCCCAGGGGCCAGGAGCTGGGATGGGGGCAAGGCAGAAGTGCTCAGCGTAACATGGACTGCTCTGGCAAAGGGCTGAACTTGGGGGTTGCCAGTGGCAAGTGTCATTTTTCATCCTGCCTCATTGTCTCTGGGGTCATCTCTTTGCTATCCCATTTTTTTTAAATCCACCTTCTGCACAGTGCAAGGGCAGAAATCTCCCTGCAGCCAAAGCCTGGGGGAGGTTTAGTGAAGGTGTTTTAGTGCAGTGGCAGGCTGAGGTATGCTTTGAGGTTATCCTCAGCTCCAGGATGGTTGTGGGGAGCTGGATGTGTGCTGAGAGAGGAGACAAGTCCCTGAGGGTGGAGCCGGGTGGGGGTTGGGATCTGCTCCCAGAGAACAGCGATGGGACAAGAGGAGACAGCCTCAAGCTGCCCCAGGGGAAGTTTAGGTTGGATACTGGGAAAACATCTTCCCTGAAGGGTACTCAGGCACTGGCACACTCTGCTGAAGGCAGTGGTGGAGACGATCCCTGCAGGGATTTCAAAGTCATGTGGATGTGGCACTTGGGGACATGATTAATGGTGACCTTGGCAGCACTGAGGGAATGGTGGGACTCGATGGGCTCAGAGAGCTTTTCCAACCTTAATGATTCTCTGCCAGAAAACCACTGGGGTGGTTCATGGTGGTTTTGGGTCAAAACAAGCCTTGTTTATTATGTTAAGGACACAGTGGTTAAATTCCCCTTAAAGCAGCACAGCGAGCGTCCCTCAGCTCTCGGTGGGGACTTCAGTGGTGCTGAGCTGCCTTTTGGTCATGGTGAAGGTTGTGACAAGGACCCAAAACCGCTGCTGAGCTGCGGGGAGGGTGGAGGTGCTGGACACAGCGCTCGGAAGGGGTCTGTGCTCTCATTCCAGGGATGCTCGCTGCCCTCCTGCTGTTCCAGGGCAACATCCCACGCCTCTTCCAGAAAAACCTCCTCTACAGCCAGAAGAGCAAATACAAGGTGCCCAAGGCAAAGGTGACAGCACAGGTGGAGGGTGACAAACCCCAGCGGAAGAGGAAAGCAGGGAAGAGCAACTCGGAGCCCCGTGCCTGAGCCCAGGGGTCCTGGCAGCCCTTTTCCTGGGAAAGGGCTTCCTGGTGTGGAGGATTTTGCTGCTCCTTCAGTCCTTAAAGCATCACAAAGGAATCCCTTGCAGGATGCCTGAGCCCTCGAGCTCCTTTGGGAATTGCTTTGAAAGCCTTCCTGGAGAGCCTGGAATGTTTCAAGCCCACATGGCTGCCTCAGAGAGAAAACTCTGAGCACTTTTGCACAAATTGCTGGTGATCTCACGGAAAGTTGGGACCATTCCACGGGCAGGCTTGAGCAACTGGGGGTTATTGCATCGTGCAACGCCTGAAATAACCCCACTGGGTCTCTTGCAGCCCTAAAAACAAAGTATAAACCAGTGGTTGCCTTGGGCACTTGGGATGGGGAGGAAACAGGCTTTGAGCTTTCGAGTTATGAATGGGTACTGGTTAAAAATCGGTGGGTTTTGAGTTAAACTTGACCTGAAGTCCTTGAATTGCACAGGCTGAACCTGGCAAATCTTGGAGAGGAATTAAAAATGTTCCAAGGCAAGAGAGTTCACTGGCCACGGGAGACCCTGCTCCTCTGGGGACGTGCTTAGCCTGGGTTTTGGTACTGTAAAGCATCAAGAAATGGTGCACAAAGGGTCTGTGGTTAGGAAACAAACAAAAAAGAGACCCAGGCAGCTGCTGTGGTTGAGCAAGTGGAGCCCTGGGCTCTGCTCCATGTCGACGTGAAATACTCCTAACTATAAAATTACGGTCTGTGGAAAAAAAATAATAAAAATAAATGCTGTGGTTGGCATTTGGGTGAGTGATGTCCTTCCTGTGAGCCCTGCTGGGGGACACCCCTGAAAATGGGAGTCACTGCCACACCCAAACCACCTCTGCTCTGCCTGCTCTGGAAAGGGGGGAAGTGTGGGGGAAACACCTGCTGGGAACAGGGATCCCCCTGGGCTGTGCTGGGGCCAGGGCACCCCATGGGAGCTGCACCCTCAGGGAACAGCACGGGGACGTTGTGATGCTCTGGCTGTTCCAGTGTCTCTGCCCTGGGTCACCTTGGCAGGAGCTTGAGCAGGAATGACCTGCTCCTATTTCCTGAGGTGCAAGCAGGGAATGAGGAAGCAGCACCCAATTAAAACCCGGAGTGGAGGTGTCAGATGCAGGTTTGGTACCCAGTGTCCAGCCCTGCTCTTCCCTGCGCTCTGCTGCGTCCGTGGGGGACAACCCCAGGGTGCTGCATGGCCTCTGGGCTGCCCATCCCAGTTGATTTCCTCTGGGATTGCCCTCTGGAGGGACCTGCAGGTCCCCCAGGAACCCCAGACCTCTGAACCCATCAGCCCACCCCACATCCCAACAGCAGAAATGAGGGAAGGGACCAACACAGCAATACCTGGATGTGCCTCAGAGATGAAACTTCATGGCACACGCAGCACCCCAAAACCGTGGAGCAAAATCCCCAAATGGTGCCCTCTCCTTGTCCCTTGGCACTGCCCCGGGAAGGGCACTGGGAGCACAGTCTGGCTTTTTTCCTGGCTAAACTGAGCAAGAGATCTTTGGGTGGAAACTGAAACCTTTGAGGCTCTTTGCACCTGCCCCAGGGAGAGTCTGGGATGCTCAGACCCCCTGGGCAATTTTTTGGAACCTCTTTTGGTCTGGAAATCGTGCTGAAAAACCAGAGATGGGGCCTCTGTTTCTCCCAGCTGATTTGCTGGTTCTGCTTTTGATTCAAGGAGAAGTGCAGGATGAGAAAAGTCAGGCTGAGTTGCCCTCCACAAGCCGTTCCTGTGGGATCTTTCCCTGGGCAGAGTGTAGGATACTCGTGGGTTGGGATATCTGACTGCAGAGAGGCTCAGGAGGTGTCTCCCTGTCCCACAGGGGTGGAACTTGAATCTGGCACTGCAGTGTTTGTGTCAGCTCCAGAGTAGGATGCTGATCCTATAAATGCAGCATCCAAAGGCAACCTGTAACCACAGAGTCAGGGCAAACAAATGCTGGGGCTCCCTTTTTTCCAGTTTGGTGGGGTTGTTTTTGTTCGGTTGGTTGCTTGGTTGGTTGGGGTTTTTTTTTGTGGTTTTCTTGTTGTTTGTTTGGGGTTTTTTGGGGGTTTGGTTTGGGGTTTTTTTCTAGGTTTTTTTTTTGCTTTTGCTTTTCAGGACATTTTCAGATGTTTGGGGTGTGCTTCTGGGGCTTCTAGGGAGGTCATCTACTGGGCAGACTGATGTAATTAAGGGGAATTTAAGGAGTGACAGTGAATGTTATTTTTAATTAAGAGGCTGCTTTTCCAGCACGGTAACAGAGCAGGGGAGAGGTGCAGCTGCACAGACACACAGACCCGTTCCCAAGCTCTAAATCAAACTCCACAGCTCTGATTTACAGCTTGGCCCTGTTCTGTTGCAGTCTCTGGTGCGAGGCCGAGGATTTGGGCTGCCCTCCTTCATCTGCTCCTCACTGCTGGACCCGGTGCTGTGCTGAGGAAATCCGGGGGGGGATTTCCCTCTGGAAAAGTCCTGTCGAGCCCCTGCTGCAGCCCGTGCTGCCCCCGGCACCGGGGATGCACGGACAGAGGTGACCGGGCCGGCGTGGGCAGCACCCCCAGCCCGCCTGTGCCCCCGGGCGGGAGGGCTGAGCCCCGCTGTCCTCAGCAGGGCCGGATGGAGAAGGATGCCCGGAGGGGCCAGGGGGGCTCAGTTTCGGGTGGCCGCCTCCGAAGGGGCACGGTCCGGCCCGGGGGTCTCGGGAGGCTGCGGGGGGAACTGCTTCTTGTACAGGAGGCTGCTGTACTGCAGCTCCGGCGTCACCAGCCGCCGGCACGTCCGCTCCAGCTCCTGATCCAGGCCCTGCTTGAGGTTATAGCCCACGATCCGGGCCGCGCCGTGCTGCAGCGGCCGCAGGGAATTGTCCTTGATGTCCTTGGGGGCCACGCTGCCCGTGCCCTGCAGACAGGTCCTGGCCAGCTCCGCCTGCCGCTCCCGCAGCGCCCTCACCTCCCGCCGCATGCGCTCCCGGCCGATGTCCCGGTCGATCCTTTCCCAAAAGGTCCTGTTAAAGTGGGTGTAGATTTCCCAGTCCAGCCTGTTCCAAGCCTTTAGCTTCTCCACCACGCTGTCCGGGAGGGGGGACTTGGTGCTGCTGTCCCTGGAGTTGAGCGGGAAGGAGATGACGCTGTCCAGGTCCCAGCACAGCATCTCCTTCAGCAGCACCATGGACTCGTCGAAGTACTCGGAGATGAGCAGAAAGTCGAAGGACGCCTCGATGGCCTTCAGCATGAGCTGCACGCGCTCAGGGGACACCTCTCTGTCGGGGTTGAAGCCGAAATCGAAGGTCATGAGGTTCCTGGCGTAGTGGCGGTCGCCGCTGGCGGGGTTGTAGTAGCGGTAGGGCTGGCTGAGGAACTCCTCCAGGCTGCGGACGCGTGAGAAGGCCGACGCTCCCTTGTAGTACATGAAGGAGGACTCCATCAGCTGCACAGGGTTCCTCAGGATGGAGAAGTAGACGGCGGAGCTGGGCACCACTTTCTGCACCTGCAGAGGAGAAGAAGGAGGGTTTAAAGGTGGGGTAGGGAGAAGGGACGAGCTCACCCACAGTGCTGCTGAGCAGAGGCACCCGCTGGGGCTGGAGATGGTGGGTGCTGGCGAGGATTTCGGGGTGCAGCTCATCAAAGGAGCTGTGGGGAGATCCAGAAGAGTCACACGGGGAGAGCAGTGACCAATGCCCCCCCACAATGGGCTGCCCCAGCTGCATGGCCGGGCTGGGATGGAGATACTGCCCGTCTCCTTCCCTTTCCCCATGCCCACCTGTCCTCAGGTGGCATGCAGAGGGGTGGATGCTGGGCACGCTGACCTGACCTGGTGCACTTTGGATGTTCTCCTCTTGCAGCTGGTCCCCACTGGACCTGTCCAGGGAGCAGGACATGTCCCAGGACCCACCAGACAAGAAAGAGATGAGAGTTGCTGACTGTTACAGATGCTGTCTCTCATCTTGCCATGGGTGACAGCAAAGGGATTCACCAAACCTGCTCACAGAAGCTCTCAGGAGATGCCAACGACATGCCAGGTACCTGTGGGCAATCCTGGCTCTCTTTAGTTTATCCCTGCAGAGTTCATGAGCTCGACAGGTGCCCCTCCTTGTGCCCCTGAGCCCCTCTCCCCCTGCCGCGCTCGTCCCTCCGAAGGGTTTGCCCGTACCTCCGGCTGCAGGAACCGCATGTGGTGGCAGAGGATGTTGAAGCGCCGGGGGCTCTGTGGCGAGAAGCCCTGCACGAACCTGGCCAAGAAGTGGTGTGGGTAGTAGAGCTGGTAGCCCCCGCCGAGGGGGAAGGCGAAGGTGAGGTTGTGCGTCTCCCCGAAGCGGAACAGGATGTTCATGACGGTGCTGCTGGCGCTCTTGTGGACTTTCAGGAAAACAATGTCAGTCTTGGGCTTGCACGTCTTCCCTTGAGAGGTGACCCCTCTGGCCTGCTGACCTTCTCCAGGTGTCACCTCCTGGACCTTAAAGGCTTCTGTCCAGCTTGGGGAAAATCCTGTCTCCAGGTCTGTTTTGTAAGAATCCTCTGCCTGCAGAGGTTGAGCTGAGTTTGGGATGGGCTGTGTAAATGAGGTGCCCCACTCAGGGTGGGGAGAACCCACGGCTTGAGGCTGAGTCTGGCTCTGTACCTCCACCTGTACCATTCCAGGTGGGGACATTCCCCTCTGCTCCTCCGTGCTCGGCCTGTTTGCAAAGACGATGAACTTGCTGGTGACAGCTTCTGCCAAAACTGTGGCGATCCTCCTGGGAAGGCTTGGAGAAGGACTTTCTCTGGCTGCTTTTTCCAGGTCTGGAAGCTGGGGCTTCAGCTCCACGGCTGACAGATGGGCTTTCACCCTGCTCTCCTCAGGCTGCTGCATCTGGTGCTCCCCTTGGCTGCTTTCCAGAGGGGTCTCCTGGCTGAAGTACAGGTGCATCCTGAAAACATCCTCAGGTGGAGCGGGGTCTGGCACGGCCTCCCTCTGCTCCTGCGGGGAGTCCTCCTCCCACAGCAGGTCGGGGCTGTGGAGGGCAGAGCCGAGCCCGTGGCCCGTGGTCTGCTGCAGGCCTCGCTCCAGCTCACACTGGCAGCTCCTGTGGCGGGGAGGACACAATGCTCAGCTGCAGGAGGTGGGAGGACAGTGCAGAGGCAGCTCTGCTGCAGCCCACAGAACCCCCTGACCCCCCCAAACAAAGTCACCCCAAAACATGTTTCCCTGTTTTCTTGGGGTGGGTGGCATTGCTGATGGGTGTAGGGGCTTCACTGCTGCCCTGGAGGGTGGGAGCGGGTGCAAGAACTTGGGCTTGATCATCTTGGAGGTCCTTTACAACCTTAATGATCCCATGAGGAAGAGAAGGACAGGTCAGCAGTGACGTGGCAGTGTCTCTGTCTTGCTGGAGCATTATGGGCTGGTGGAAGGGGCAGAGCAAGAGGAGGCAAGGAGAGAGAAGAGCTGGTAGCCTGCAGAAGCTGGAGGAACAATTGCAGATAACCCCAGACTGGGAGGACTGGGCTCAGGGGCTGTGGGGTTTTGTGGTAAGCCAGGACAAAGCCCAGAGCAGCCTTGTCTGAGCCCAGGGTGGGCTCAGCTCTGGCCAGGGCATAGGGGTGAGATGTGGGACCCCCAGAGGATCCTCTCTCACCTGGATTTCCCTCCCTGTCTAAGGAAGACCCTGCTGGGTGGTTTTCAGGAGGGCAGTTCTGAGCCCACCTCAGTGGCCAGCAAAAGGCTGGAGGACGAGCTGCAGGTTTAAAATTCTGCTCAGGACCTACCCAGGAGGCTGCAGCTTCTCCACAACCTGAAGTGTGACCAGGAGGAGGATGAGGAGGCTGAAGGAGATCCAGAGCCGGCCTGGCTGGCACCTGTAGATTGCGCTCAGCTTCCTGCAAGGAAACAGACATTTGAGACCATTCGTGGGGAGAAGCAGCCAGGCCCATTGGGGTGTGTCAGGCAGGCGGGAGAGGCGCCTCGAGGCTTTTTTATTATCTTTATTTAAGGTAAGGTCACGTTTCCAGGGGCGGAAATGATGCAGAGGCAGCGATAACCAAGGAACCTCCGAGGCTGTGCCCGAGCAGTGCAGCCTCGTGGAAATTTCCAGATGGGCCACAGATATTGTGCTGAAAAGCAAACAGTGATAACCACCAGGTCCCTTGGCTGCTCAGGGACGCAGCCCGAGCTCCCCCCAGGCAGCAGGAGCAGGGCACTGCCTGTGTGTTCCCTGCCCTGCCTGGCCCAGAAGGATCAGGATCCTGTCTTTATCAACACGGACAATAAAACTCTTTTTTCCCTGCTCTCCCCACTCTGCTGTTGGACTGCCATCTGCACAGGCTCCAGCTGGGGCTGCAGATGTGATGCCACCACGGGGGCCCCAGCAGTGCCTGGATTTTAGTCTGATTTTAGCCACATCTACAACAGCAGTGTGATTTCTTCAGGCTGTCAGAATTGTGCTGTCAGGGTTTGGGTTGTGTATGGCGATATTTAGGCCACGGAAATGCTGCCACAGGGCTCCTACTGTTTGTAGGGCTTGCTGCAAACCCTGGTGGAGCTTGATTGTAGCTTTAATCATCAGTGAATCAGTCAAGGGACTAAATTTCCTGGAAAAAATGATTTGTTTGTATTTTATTATTTCACAGAAAGGTTGTCCAGTCCCAGCAGATGTGACACTTGGAATCACGAGTTGGTGGTGGCCTTGGCAGTGCTGGGGGAAAGATTGGATTCAATGATCTTAGAGGGCTTTTCCAACCTGAATGATTCCATTATACTGCTGGTTTTTCCCCAGGGAGCTCACTGTTGCAAAACAGGAGATGATTTGTACTGAGGATCTGGTTAAACCCTCTGGGATTGGGCTCTGCTGTGGGGGAAGTCCAGGCTGCCAGCCCCAGGCGGCTGCTCTCCCCTCTCAGGGAGGGAGAGTCACAGGCAGCAAGGATCTAAATGGGAGGAATTAATGAGAGCAGAAATTTGGGCAGAGCTTGCATGGAAGGTGCGTTCCAGCAGCCGGCTTCGTTGGCATTGCTGGCTTCCTGCAGTGGTCAGCTTTGGGCCAGGACAGCGGCACTGGGACTGCACAGACCTGCTGGTCCCAGAGCTTCTTCATCTCCATGGTGCTTTATCTCCTCCTCCAGGCAGTCCTGTGACACGTGGGAGCAGAACTGGCGTGGTGAGGCAGCAGTGACACAAACGTGGGCTGTCCGAAGGGGTCATGTGCATCCCACTGGTTACAGATCAGGAATTTAGGTTTGCTATTGAGAAACTGGATTTGCTCCAGGAAAATCATCAGCTGCCATGAAGTAGTGGTTTGATAACGACAGCACTGCTTGCAGTGGTTGGATACTCATGGATATGGTTCTGCCCTGCTCCCAGTAATGTCCCTTTACTGAGCTGAAACTCTCAGCTCCTCCCAAGAGGATTTTAGTGTGTAAAGTACTTGTGGCTGGAAAGGCTGGGAGGTCAGGCTGTGGCAGGGCTACTGAGGATTCAAAAGGTGTCATTACTGCACGTAATTACTGCCCATCAGCATCACAGCATCCCGTGGCAGCCTGGTGGGATCCGTGCTCTCTGCCGCTTGAGGAGCACATTGCTGAGCTTGGATGAGACAGGAGGTGGCAAATGTGCATGTAGGTCACTGCCCGGCCATGCCAGCAGCACAAGGAGACCCTCGTGAGGTCAGAGATAAACAGATGTGACAAATAACGGAGCAGAAAAACGCCAAATACTTGAACAGAGTTTAAAATGCCAAGAGGTGTTAAAGAGGGAGGGTTGTAACAGAGACCCGAGGCTGCCCCAGAGCTGGTGTGAGGAAAGGCTTGTTGAAATAACTGCATGTGGAAAATCAGAGAGCCCACAGAGGGAGAAGGCAGTGAGGGAGGAGCTGCTCCAGAATGAAATGATTCCTCTGGATCTGGTTGGAGACTCGATCCAACTCTCCCATCACTCGAGGCAAGGCTGATCATAATTTTGCCTGGCTGACCATGGTACGACAAGCAGCAAGAAGGGAATGAAGAGCTGCACCACTGTGACATTTAGTGATACACACAAACTCTTGGGGGGATCTGCAGGAGCACACAACAACAAAGGCAGAATGGTGAAAAACCTCCCCCCAGGCAGTGCTGGGGGCAGCACCCTCTGCCACTCCCTTATCTGTATTTGGTGCAGGTATAATTCTGGACTTGCTTCCTCAGAGGTCCTAAACTTTCAGCCTGGGAGAATCTGTGAAAGATTCAGGTCCTTTGGCTCTTTTCTGGTGGCTGTTGTGCTGGTGGAACACCCAGCTGAGAACACACAACTCGTGTCTGGCCAGGCTGGCACAAAGCCAGAGCCTTTCATCCCTCCTCGGGGCTGGCTCTCATGGGATACATGCACATCAAGGAGGGTGTGCTGAGAAAGTGGCAGTGCTAAAATTTGCACTGAAGATGCCAAGAAGTTGCACTGAAGGCAGCAAAACATTGAATTAATGGCACATGGTGCATGAGCAGCCCTTGTCTTGGAGGCTGGAGCAGGTTGGTACGATGTAACTGAGCAACAAACCTTCCCAAGGCTCAGCTGCCTTCCGTGGGTAACCCCTGCACAGCCTCCTCTCCATTTCCACACCAGGATGGGATCAGGGCCATGTGTGTAATGGGGCAGAGTTAAACACCTGAGACCAGAGCACCAGGAAGGTGTCCAGGGTGCACTTGGAGCCCTGCAGGGCGGGTTGGGCTGCGAGAGCCCAGCTCCTGCAGAGTCTTTGGGGATGCCTCCATCTGCAGGCAGACTACAGCTGAAGAGCCCCCTCAGACCAGAGCCTGTGTGCTGTCACCTCCAGCAGTGACAAACAAGCTGCAGAGCTGCATGCAGCACCCCAAAGATGCATTTGGCTGCAAGGGCTCAGTGGAGAGCCAGAGCAACTGGATCCTCCTATGCTGGCTCAAGGAATTTAATCCCAACCAGAACTGATGGTCGAATCTTTGCAAGGGATGGTGCCCAGCTGTGCCTCAGTGCCAGCCCCAGCAGGGGAGAGGGTGCCTGGGGTGCTGCTTGGCAGCAGGTGCCACTTGTTCTCAGCAGGACTGCAGATTTCCCCTCTGTTATTTCCCCCCTGCTCCAAGCAGAGCTTCCCTCTGACCCATGCTCCTTCCCTGGCCAGCACAGAAACAAATGCCCCAGCCAGGATGGGTCTGTGGCTGGAAGTTTCCAGGCCCTCGGGGTCCCAGCCGGCTGTGGGTGCTGCAGAAGGTGCTGAGGCTGAGCTCACCGGGCAGGTGAGTGGCAGAAAAAGATTTTCCTGGTTTGCTGTGCCCAGATATTCTCCAGGCAGTGAGCGAAGTTGCACAAGGAATTAATGTACACAATACGTACACCAGCCACAGCCTGCTGTGTCTGACCAGTCACTGGAGCCATTTTTTGGGCAGTAAATGAGAAATTGGGCAAAATGGTCAGCAGGATGCTCAGGCAGCACAGCAAGGGCACAATGGCACTGCCTGCCTGTGTCAGCCCACCCTACCCTTGACAGCTGGGTTGGGAATAACCCCAAGCCCTCTCACACTGCAGCTGTCCCTCAGCCAAAGGGCTCTGCTGCAGGGTCAAGCCTTGCCCTTCCCTCATCCCTCCTGTCCAAACCAGAGGCTGTGGAAGAGGGCACCTCACCCTAGGCTCACTCACTGGGGTGGCCATGTGAAAAACGTGCACAGAGACACGTTCCTGCTCCACACCTGCTCCTCTGGTGATCCCTCCCCTGGGATGCTGCAGGAGGGACCAGCATCCTATTGCCCTGCCAAGGTCTGTGGCACTCTCCTTCCTTCGTGGCCTTACAAAAGATGCTGTTTCCCAGCTGCCCTTGGAGTGTCACCAGAAGGGAGAAGCCCTATCACCCCAGACTGCCCGGCACTGATGTGGAGCAGGAACGCTGCCCTGCCCATTCCCATCACCACTTCAACTTCATCTGCAAGGACATCACCTCTGGGTAGGACGGGAAGAGAATTTTTCTTAGGGAAATAGTATTTTACTGAAATAAATACATAAAAAGATTCCACTTACGTGATCAAATACCTTCTGAATTTCAGCATGGTGAGCTGGAGCCTTGGCTGGGCAGCGGGTGGTTATCATCCGCCCGGGAGACTGGAAAGCAAACACCCGGAGCCTGGATTGCGTGCTGCGGCCAGAGGCCCCTCCCCGGCGGGGGCACCGGGACGGTGATCCCGTCAGACCTTCCCACCAGATCCCTGTGCCTGCCCCAGGGAGTGCCCGGCCTCTGAGAGGGTGAGTGGCACCTTCACCCCTGCCAGGCACTGCCACGTCACGCAGAGCAGTGGGCAGGCTGTCCAGTGTCACTGCCTCACTCCTTGCTTTCACCCATGGCTGTTGGTGTTCCATTTTGACCCCTGCTTTTCCTTTCTCATGTCCTGATTTTGCCTCTTGACAAAGCTGGGGGTAGAGTTGGTCGTGACTGCCGAGCTCTTGGTAGCCCCGATGTCTCCAGGTCGGTGCTGCTGAGGCTCTGTGACAGCTGGGTCACCCCTGCATGGCAGGGAGCTTGTCCTCTCCAGCGTGGCCTGGCTCCATCCACGCTGGGCTGGGCTTGTGGCAGTGCCCAGCTCCCTCCTTTGCTGGCTTGGGGGGCCACGGGGGGCCAGTCTGAGGATGGCACATGCAAGACATCAATGTATTAAGTGGTGTCTGGAGCAGTGAATGGGATGAAGGGAAGCAAAGTCCTCAACCCCCCGTGCTGGGACTGTGCTGTGCCAGGATGACCAGCAACAGGACAGCCCTGCTAGGAAGTCAGCTGGCTTCCAGTCCCAGTGGGAAAGTGGTCACTGGGTCTGCTTCTTGCTGGCTGGTGGATAACATAAGACAACTCAAAGGAGGACAGGCAGACTGCCCTCCACGATGGAGGTCCTTTGGCCACATCCTTGCCCTTCAAGGCTCATCCCAGCATCCTGCACAGGCGTGACCAGGGGCCAGGTAGTTTGGCAGGGACTGTGTACTTCTCCTGTTTGGGCACAGACTCCCAGGGTGGTGTGGAGGTGGAGAGGGTGGCTGGGACATGGGACACAAGGGCCAGTGGCTCAAGCTGTGCCACACACAGTCTGCAGGACCAGGTGCCTCATGTGCAGAGGAGAGGATCCTGGCCATGTGTGCTTTCCCTTGACCCATGCCCACAAGGCTCAGGAAGTGCCTAAGGGGTGGATAAGTCACTTCCATCCCAGACCTGGGCTCTCTGGAGGGACAGCAGGGCCCAGCTCCCTCCTTCCCTGTTGCTGGCAGGCAGGCAGCCGTTCGCCTCACCCTGGCACAGGCAGGCGCTGCCTCTCCCCATCCACCTCATCAAAACCACAAGTTTGCTGTGGGGCTCTCGTGTTCTCCACCCATCCTGGGCTCCAGCTCTCTGCCCAGGCTGGCAGCTTCCCTGGAAGTCTGGGGCTGCCTGAGAGCCATGCAAGAGCTTGCAGGGATCAAATCCTCTCTGATGCAGGGACTGAGGGTCAGGGCTTCTCCCCTCTGCTTCCCTCTGCACAGCCATGCTCCGTGCAATCCAAGCTGGATAAGCCTGCTTGGGGTGGATGGCTGAGGGGTCTGTGAGCATCCCCCATGCAGGATCTCCAGGGAACATCCTATTGCTGCAGGGCATGGGGCTCCTTTGCTTGGGAGCATCCAGAGGCTCATCAGCATGAGGGTGTCCAAACAGGCTTGATCTTGCTCCTCTTTGGTTGTTTGCTCTTGCTTGATGGTCGCTGGTGGGATTTGCCACTGCTCAACTTGCTTGTTTCCTTAAGGACAAACCTATTTGTCCATGGTGACACCATGGAGGTCTAGTTTCCATATGTAATCCTGCTCAAGATATCCTCTACTCCTGTCTGCAGCCTCTCCTTGGGCACGACTTGAGGCACCTGTGGAGGAAAAACTCAGAAGGCAAGGTTGTGTGTTCCTGCAGGAATGTGGTGATGGGAAGCACGGTGTGTGCTCTCCACTGCCTGTGTGCTGCCTGTGCCAGAGGCTGCAGCTGAGGGCCCTCAGCAGCTCTCTTGGGATCCGGCTGCTACCTCGCACTTGCATCCTGCAGAGGCTGTGACCCAGGCAGGACCAGTGTCCGAGGGCTTCGGAGGGGATGTCGCTCCTCTGGGACTACACCTGGTGGTCTCTTTCCTCCCACAGATGCTGGAGTGGGGGTCAGGACATGGACAGGTAAATGCACCTTTGCAGTGGTGTCCCTCGAGAAGCAAAGGTGCCCTTGTAGGAGGGATGGGCACCTCCTTAGGTGGCCGCACGTTCACTGCTGACCTCAGCAAAAGGCAGCTGAGGGGCCCCAAAGGCTCCAGTCCCTTCCTGTCTCCTGTCCCTGTGCAAGACAATGAGCAAGGACATGGCCTCAGGACCCTCAGGACCTTGCCACTCTCATGCAATGGCTTTCCTGCTTGGCCTGCCCACGGCCCAGAGGAGCTGCTGGTGGGTTTTTCCCAGGATTGCTGGACAAGCTGCACCTGGAGCATCTCTGGTGCACTTGTACGCAGGGTTGAGGTGAAGAGGAGCACATGGGAAGGTGCCTCTCTGGTGAAGAGGAAAGGAGACCTGGGAATGTGATTGCCCCTCCAGTGAGGAGGAGAGCAGACCTGTGACCCAGATTTCCGACCCTGGGCTGGACCAATTGCCAGAGCAATGGGTGGTACAAGGGAGAGCCCTGGGGTTTGCAAGGGCTTGAGCCTCGCTGTAACCTTGGCCAGCTGTCAGCCTCCCTTCATCCTCACCTTATTCCTTTCCCTGCTGGATGGGGAGCACTCCAGCACAAAAACAACCCCGCAGAGAGCTGTGTGTGGGTTTTTGTTTGGGCTTGCTGAGGGCAGATTCTGTTTGCCATCAACAACACTCCCTGCTGAGCCCTGAGGTGTGAACAGCCTCCTGCAGGTGGGTGGCACAACAGGGCTCCTGGCAAAGGTGACAGGGACCTTCCAGGCAGGAGCAGGGGAGCTTTGTTCTCATGAGAGAGTTTCTTTGTTCTCCTGAGAGAGCTCGGATGGCAGGACAGTGCTGCAGAAATGAGGAGCAGGAGAAAAGCCACTGTTGCTGCCTGGGACAATTCCTTGGCTAAGGAGGAGTCCGACATCCTTGTGAGCGTTGGCAAAGGGAGGCAGCTGCAGCCTGGAGGGTACAGGCAGCCAGGGAGGTGTCTTTGTCAGGAGAAGAGTCTGGGATCCTGGGAAAGATGAAACTGCTGCAGGGCTTTGCCAGCTGGGGCAATCCCTGGGAATTTCCTGGGTCTGGAGTGGCCTGCAGAGGTTTCCTTAGCAGGGAGTGGAGAGTGATGGAGCTCCTGCTGGAAATGGCTCCTTGCTTCTGAAGTCAAAGCAGAACATCTGCAAAATAAACAAAAGCATCAGAAAGAAGGAGTCAATGCTGCTTAAGTGAACCCATTAGCTGGAGCAATACAGAAAAGTCATAGTCAGGGTTAAAATTATCCTGGGAAGGTCCAGAAGTCAAAATTCTACTCATGAGCTCATGTTAGAGGGGCCTGGAAGATCTCTTGGCAGACTGTGATGCTGGGGCAGACTCCAAACAACCCTGGCTGGTACAAGGGGACGAGGAGCCATCCCACAGGGCAGTACCAGGGTGGCACCGACTGCACCCGCAGTGGGAGTCCAGGTGCCTGAGCCCAGGTCTCCTGGCTCCTTGTCCCTTTGCCTCCTGCAGGCAGCCAGAGTTTGAGGACCTGGAAGGAGGTTGTTGCCACTGGGATAAGACAGGGAATGAATGCCTGATGTGGGACTGGGTTCCGTTCCTCCCTGTGGATGACCACACGGACCCTGCTCACATTGCTTAGCTGTGTTTTTCCCCCGTATTTAATTCTTTAATTTTTCTTTCTTATATTTATGTTGTGTTTGTGTGTTTGCACGTGAACTTTGCTTCAAGAAGGATTTATCTCCATCGTTTTCTGCCAACACGTGGTGGCTTTGGCTATGCCATTTGTACCCTGGCAGCCTGGAGCTTGCTGGATCTCAAAGAGGGATGAAAAGACATGAGGACTGTGTGTGCCTTCCCAGCAGGAGTCAGCTGGCAGCCCCAGATGCAGGGACGGATTGGGGAAGCTGAGTTCTGGGACACCCCAATTTCCTAGGTCTGTAGTTATTCCCCCAAAACTCCCAATGGAGACAAACTTGAGAGAGGGACGAGCTGTCCCCTCGCTGCCTGCAAACCCTTTGTGCAGCTTTTCTGTTTGCTTTTCAGACCAGTTTCCAGACAGACCTGTTCCCGGGCTGACCCATGATAATTTCTGGATGACTCTCTCTGGGGTATCCAGCACTCTGCCTTATCAGCAACGTGCAAGTTTGCTTTCCGAGTCGTTCTCCAATCTATCAGCCCCTGGGCCTCCCCTTCCGCTGCTGGGCAGCTGCGCTCCATCAGCACCCACCTAAATTGATCTTTAGTTAATTTTACACTTAGCAGAGAGAGCAAGGCATGCCCATTTGCCATTAACTCCAACAGCTCTCCTGGACACTGAAGTGAGCCTGGCCTGCAGTGGCCATGCCCATCGATATCAGCTCTCTGAAAGGATGCTCAGGAAGCAAATGCATCCAGCTGGGAATCTGGGAGCAAAGCGTGGTGGGAGCCCAGTGCAGTGGCTGCTGGGCTGTGTGGGACCCCACTGCCCTGGGGACCTTGTCCCCGAGACAAGGCAGAGCCTGTGCCAGCACTGGGCAGAGCTCCTCTTGGCTGGGAGGGCTGAGGAGCAGCTGGATAAGCGTAGCTTTAGGTGAGGAGTGCGTTCTTGCTCTGGCTGTATAGTTTTGGATGGAGTTGGGACTTTGGCCCTAATCATACTTTTATTTGTTCTTTAATCTCAGTCACCTTATCAGAAGCCTTTGAACAACAAAACACATCTCTGCTCACCTGGGGAACAGGCTTTGCTGTTTCTTTTTGGTTGGTTTTGTTTGCTTGCCAGAGACCTCTGAGAAATTAAGTGATCCCTCACAAACCTGAAAGATATCTATATTTTAGGGTGACGATGACATTAGACCAGATCCCTCAGGGCCTCGTAGGATCCAGGATCTGAACCATTCCTGAGACTATCCATGTTGTCTTCTCCAAAGAAGTTACATGTTACTGGGAGGACTTGCTGGTCTGTCTGCAGAAGAAGAAATGAAAGTGGGCATCCCAACCACAGGGTGCCATGGGGTGCAGAGGTGGGATGAGCCTCCTGTCATCATTAAGTTTTGTCCAGTTTTGGGCTGTTCAGAACAAGAGAGACCTGGAGCACCTGAAATGGGTCCAATGGAGCATGACAAAAATGCTGCAGGGCCTGGAGCATCTCCATGCC
>VZRS01002108.1:0-38012 GCA_013398055.1 Ifrita kowaldi
CATCAGTACTTTTCATGCAGAGTTTGATGCTGTAGGGATTGGTAATCCTATTCCACAGGGGTGGAACCCAAACTGACAGCTGTGGATGGCTTCTGTAGAATTTGCAGCCTTGCTGCTGCCAGCTGCAGGCACACAAAGTGCGTTTCCCAAGGCCCTCTGGTGTTGGGGTCGCTGGTTCATGACAGAGATGCTCATCAGAGATGCTCATCAAGACCTTCATCCTTTCAGAAATTCTCTTCTGTGCTTTGCTTCCTCTGTATGTAAAATTTGTCACGAGCATAAAATTATACCACTGTGAGATGGGAGTAGCTTAAAAAAAAATACTGGAAACTGTGCTTGAAAAAGGGAGTAAGGAACATCCCTTCTGCCATCTGTGAGGTGGGAGGGTTGACCCTAAAAAGCAGCAGTGCTGATGCTCCTGCTTTTGCTGGGACTGCAGGTGGGCTGCTGTGCTTTTCTTTTGTGGACATCCAAGAGCTGCAATTCCTTGGGGAAAGGGAGGCTTTGTTATGAGAAGCAATCACAGGGACTCACTTTTTCCAAAAGGTGCCTTGTACTTGCTCTCAGATTGTTGCGCTGTGTGGTGATGAATAACACTTGGAAGCAGATGTCAAAGGCATCAGTGCTCAGTGGAAATAGTACATTTTTTCCATTTTATGTCTAGTTTAGACTATATTAAGGAGGAGGGAAAAAATTTAAAAGCTGAAAACATGTTGAAACAAGTTACGGTTGTAACAGAACTGACGACAGCCAGGAAATTCCAAGTTAGGGTCCTCACTCCATCCTCCCTGGTCACTCAGAATAAGAGTTCAACATCCAAGCCCTTGGGTTAGTGTTGGTCACAACAGCTTCAGCCCTGTTATTTGCTATTATGTGTGTGCCTGTTTGGTGCTGGCTGTTCTCCTCTTTTCTTTTGATCTTTCATAAAAATTTATAAAGTCCCTGTTCTGCACCATGTGCCTTCAGACCAGCTCAAAGCTGTTAGGTAACTATGAACTCTATAAACACTGGTCTAAAATGCTCTGCATCCCAGAAAGGTCACGGAAGGTTTGTTCTAGAGACAAGAATGAACACAAATATGAACTTCTATCACTGTTTATTAAAGCATGTGATATTCACATAAACATTGCAATATTTTCTTTGCATGTGTTAGTAATAAAAACATTCCCTATTACTAAAATATGAATATTTAAATCATGTCATGTTGGTTTTTCTTGAAGTTAATATCAGATTTTATTTTGCTCAAATGTTGACAATAAAAACTGCTCTGGCTGGGTTTGCTTTGATGGCACAGAGCAGTTCCATGTAGACATGGGGAGGCACAGGCCAGGTTACACATTAATAAATGCAGTATAACCATGCCAGCCTTGATGCCCATGCTCTGTTTACCCTGCTGCTCTGATGTGGCTGGATTGTGCATTTCTGCCACTTGTTAGATTTGGGAAGGTGATAGGATCTGGAGACTTACAGATCATCAGGATTGTAGTCAAAAGTGGGCTCCTGTGGTCACGTACAGCAGTTATGGATCACAAGGCTTAATCCCCGCTGAACAGGAAGAATCCTGATCTTACAGTTTCCACTGATTCATCATAGTCTGTCTTCACTTATTCCAATAGCTGGTAACCAGAGTGTCTAAATTTGCTCCTTTGCTCCTACTCTGTATTTGTGCCCACTGGACTTAAAAGCATTCTTGTCTCTAGACTGAAATGTTCCTCTTCTTGGATTTCTTCTCTATTTTTAGGTACCTAAAAAGTTAGCACAGAATCCTCTCCTTAATAAGTTAAACCAGCGTTACTCCTAGACTCCTTTACCTGGAACAAACTTAGTTTTTAATCCTGAATCAAACTGAATAAGATCAAGGCAGATTTTGTCGATACCAGATTTTGGGGTGGTGCCTGCACCAGTACCATACCCAGAGATGATGCAACCACGCTTCCCATATGGGATATTCCGCCTTTGGGAGCTCTTGATTACCGGGTTATCCAGTGGGATGCCTGTAGAGGATCTGGAGTGGCTGTGGAGCAGAGGGAAGCCCCTGCAGGAGGGCTGGAGGCTGTGGATGACACGGGATTTGGCTGCACTGGGGCTGCTGCTGTTGCTCAGCTTCCCACGTGTTGCAGATCACAATCAGGGACCAATCTCTCCCTACTTTCTCCTCCCACAATGTTTTTTGCACTCATCTTTGGTCAATGTTTATTGTTTCTTTCTTCCAGCTAACAACAGAATTTGCCAATGCAATCTCAAACTCATTTTGTGATTCAGTAGGCAGGTAAATTTCTGACCCCCCATTTAAATGCAGACAACTGTCATTTAACTAACTTAAAATCCTTTTGATATCTACCATGTTCATTTTGTCTTTCTGGCTCCTCAATAAGCACTTTTTGCTGAAGTTCAGCCAAAAGAGTTTTCTGTAAACTTGTATTGATTTGGATTAATTATAAATGCTCTTTGAGCTGCATGGGTTGAAACATTTGCTCTAATTCCTGTATTTTCTGGTCTGGGAAGCGAGGCTGACCAGGCTGTCATTGCCAGACTGTCCAACCTACCCTTTTTAGAAAACTGGCACACCACCAGCTTTCTTTTAGTCCTCTGGAAATTCCACCGTCTTTCAAGAATTCCAAGTATTCCAAGACTTATGATGTCGTGCGATCTTGAATCCAAACTCCCCACCACATTTCCCTTCACAAAAATAACTATGAACTTTCTAAATTCAATTTATTTCTTTAAAGCATTTCCAATGGTATAATGTTTTGTAGAATGTCTTTTATTGCAAAACCTAAATTTGAAGCCGAAAAGCAAGTTGGCTTTATCTTTAAAAACATGTTTTTTAAAAGATTCTCGTTGTTCTACCCAAGCAATTCCAGTCTGTGGTATAAATAATTGTTTTAGTGTCTATTATGCTTAAACACACTGTGTGAAGAAAGTGAAATTCCAGCTGGACATGTGCAGATAATTAATTTTGGGACAAGTTGTATCTCAAGTATACAGGGTTTGAATTTTCTGTTTGAAGTAAAATCATTATTCTTCTACACACAAGGCACTAGTGTGTACTTGCTGAAGGAATAGCATCAAAAACACACTTCAGAACAGGTTAGTTTTAAAAAACCAGAGAAGCTGGGCACCCATGAGATGTTTAGGTCAGGGAAAGCTATAAATTATCAACTCCAAAGTGCCTAAAGAGAAAGGAAGACTTTAAAGGACAAGTGTCAGAAGAGCTCTGGGATCACTTGGAGTTATTTGGTAGACTGAGAGCAGGGCTGTGAAATTTCAGGGTTCTGAGGAGGAGATCACAGCATGGAAAGAACAGGATGGGCAGTGAGGACATCCTGGTGGTGCAGTCTGTGGTCCCACTCATAGGAAAGGATGGTCACAGCTCCAGTGGTTTTTGAAGGCATGTTCTAAAGTTCAAAAGCCTCTTGGCTGGAGCTGGTCCTCTTCTCTTGCCCTCTTGATGTGAGTGGAAAATGTTTTAGTACTTGAGCAGGTCCTTCAGAGGTCTTTCAGGAGCAGTAGCTGCAAACAGAACCTGGGCCATCACTTGTCTGAGTGAGCTGAAGGATCCGTGTGAATTTAGCCACACAACTGTTGATAAAACTGTTTGTTCCCAGAAAACCCCTAACGATGTTTATTCCTAATCACACTGGTTCATGCTACAAGCTTTTAGTTGTCTTCCAAGGCTTGAGGCCTTCGGTGGTTTAGTTCATCTAAAATGCCACTAGAAATTGTCACACGTGAAATTAATGTCAGTTATTGTCTGTTTAAAAGTGAAAGTGCCTCAGTGGTGTATGTGTATGGCTTGCAAGTTTAAAGCATTTTAAACCCTGGAACCTATTAAATACAGAACGGGTTTGTAGCATGAGAACCACTTTGTGTATTACAGCTGGGGGAAACTGATGAATCAAATACACCAGTGGCAGAGCTGGTGGGAAAACTCTGAAATGTTGAACATCAGGACACCTTCAAGGACTCTGGTTTTTAACCTCAGCTCGTCTGGCTTCTATTATTTAGAGCATTTCACTTTTTTATCTGTGGCTTTAATATTAGAAGCTGTTATCCTTGGTGAACTTCTGTTGAGCAAATGTGCTTTTTGCCTTCAATCTGGTACGTGCAACCCAGAGCTGCCAAGGTTACTGCCAAGTTATAAACCCCTATGAAAATGGGCAAAACAACCAAAATGAACCAAAATGAGATCCAAGACCAGTCTTCCGAGGCCCAGTTTTGTTGTCAGGGAACGTAAGGACTGATGTGACCTCAGAGGCCTAAATGATGGAATATTTGGAAGTGCTGCCTTTTGGGAGCACAGCTAATCTCCAGCACCCCTGCCAGATCATGCTGCTGGCTACGTGTGGCATTTGTGGGTGAGAATGAGTTTTTGATGCTACCTTTTATTGAACTGGAAAAAAAAAATCAGCTCCAGTCTAACGCAAGCTGCTTCCCATCCAATTGTCTGAGCGGGCAGGGCAATGGGATATTTGGGGCTGGGTGATGGGGATGATGAGAGTGATTGGTTTTTTATGTCCATCCAAACTCTGTGGCAGTGACCTGGCTGGGATATCTGCTCCTGATTGTGAAGTCAACCCTGATTTAAAACATCAGCTGGCCCTGGTAGTGCCCATGGTACTTTTTTAGGTTAGGGGTTCTATCCCTTTTCTTTCCCACACAGTTTCAGACACATTTCTAAAACTTGATAAACTAAAAATAGTAATAACAACCCAGATGAAAATTTATGATCTTAACTCGTATCTGGGTTAGGTTTCGGGCTTCGTTAAAAATCTGCAAATTAAAACCTGCATATTTGTGGGTTTGCAGTGACCTCACTCTGAAATCCTGGCTGCCAGTGCAGCATCCAGAGCCCTGTGACCCTTCTGCAGGGTCACTGCCACCATTCCCCAGCCCTCCACACCCCACACCATTAAACCTCGGGAGAATTTGGTACTTACGGGTCTAGCACAGGAGTTGAGGATTTCAGCTACGCTTCTGTGTGTTTGGGTCTTCAGTTCTGATTGGAAATCTTTATTCAGCCAAAATGCTGCTCCCACAGTGTGATACCAAGTGTTGTCACTTCTTAAAGTCTTTGTAGCTGGAGTATGAATTTATTGTCTCTGAAAACAGAGCTGATCTTAAATTAGGATGTTTTCAGCTTTGCCAAGCTGCGAAAGCTCATAAAGTAATTAATGCTCTGAGTTAGGGAGTCTTTGTTGTCATTATCTGTAGATGGTTCCCAAAATGACTTTACTCCCTACTAGAGCAATAAGTCTTCCCTTGTACTTCTGTGAACATCTGCAGTCCCACAGGAAAATATTCTGCACAATTACAGCGATGCCTTTTTCCAGGAAATATCTGCAAATTGTGTCAGTCAATCAATAAACAAAACTCCCTCTTGTTTTTATCTTTGATTCTTGTAAATGCTACGGTCAAAGCACTGCCTCTATTGGAAACTTCTTTTACAAGTGCTGTAAGAGTTTGGGAAATCTGTCAAACATCCCGAGCAGCTGCTGAGCAGAGCCCTGCGATCCCTGTGTGCTTTGGCACCGGAGGGATGCACAGGAGCAGCGAGTGAGTGGAGGAGCAGGGCTTTGAAGTCTGCCTGCTGATGTTATATTATTCTTGGCTCTTTGCACTTTGGAAAATACACTGCACCGAGTTCTCAGCGCTGCTGCAGCACACGGTTTTTCTCGAGGCTGAGGAAGGGTGGTTTTAGCATTACATTCGCCTATGAAACACCTCAGTCATTTTGCTGCTGAGATTATGTTATTTTATTAAATTCCCATTAGGTTTTTCCTTTTTATGATTGGAGCAGTTGCCCGGTTTGTTTCTTGGGGTGTTTCGTGCTTTCACCACAATGCTGATGAGTCCCCTCCTCTGCATTTGCAGTAGGGTTTTGTAATGACTAAATCACAGCTGAATTTTCTGCTTTGTAATTGGATTCACCTGCACCCCACTTTTGAAAAATAGAATTACTTCACCTTCTCTTGCATCTTCCACCTACAGCTGAAAAAGCTCTTTACAACCTGTAATGTGCCCAAGCTCAAAAGACAAAACCACAGTTCTGGGGCACTTCATAATTGGAATATGGGATGTTTTCAGGGTTATCTGATTGGTGCCCTCGGAGAGACGGATGGGAGTCACTGAACCCTGGGTGAGGAAGGTGCTGTGCTGCAGTAGCTCTTTGTGAGGCAGCAGCAACCTGTGCTTTTGGAACAGGAGTGTCTGGAAGTCTCTGAGTGGCCCAGTGACAACAACTGGGCTAAGCTGTTATCTCAAACTCCCCCCAGTGTTCTCCCTTTAGCCGAGAGAAAAATAAAGGGTAGGGAAGATTCAGGGAAGGGGCAGTGGCAGCAGAGAGGGGACATGAGATGATTTAAGTGACAGGAAAACGCTTTTTTCTCGAGGCAGACTTGAAAACCCATATGGCTGTTCAAGAGAGTCTTAGTCTCCCTCCAGCTGCATCCCGAAGAGTCATCCTCCTCTGGTACAAATAGTGTCGTTTGCACTCTTAACTAGAAAAGCATGTTGAGTCCAAAGTGCCAAATTCTTCTTGCCAAATATTGCTACAGATCTCGAGCTTTTTTCTTCTTCTGTTTCAAATTTTTGGGTTGCTACTCGGCAGCTTGGTAATGTTTTCCTACATGCACACTGGCATTCACTTTTGTGTCCTTGTTATTATTATTTTTGTTATTATTAGTGTTCCTGTTGTTATTTCAGTGAATGCCTCACAGCGACATTTTTCTAAGCTTTAAATTGCAGCACAACATTTTTAAGCCCATTACATTATCTCCCCTCATGACTTGAATGAATATTTTCTTCAGAGCTTTCCATGTCTGAAAACAAAAACTCACATGGCTCAAACCCCAAACCAAGCTGCAGATTAACATTTCATCTCAAACTGAGCTTTGATCGTGCTTCAAGACAAGTAGAAACAATAAGGGACAAAGGAATTCTCATGGACTTTTAAATCCACGGTGAGCCTTTGGTGTGGGCACGATGCGTGGCTTCATTCAAAATTTGTAGCAAAACCCCAAAAAACTTTTTGGTTTTGCAAAGATTCAGACTTTTTAAAAGGCTTCACAACTGGACTGCTTAACCATGTCAAGTATTCTTGCAAGTGAGTCTCATGTCATGTGAGCAAAGGGTGTTGAAGCAGGCTCTGAAATACTACTGATCCAAATTGCTGCTTTTATCTCTCTTATTTTGGATGTTTTTGTCTTGTCATACACATCAAAGGGATGTGAGGGGTTTTTTCTGGACTACTGTAAATTAAAAATAAATATTTTATTGATAATATGCACTAAGATTGTAGAAGAGCTCAGTTGTTCTCAGTGTGAGCATTAATCCTGGTCAGAGGGGGTTCAGCACCTGCTGCTTTGATTGTGATCTTCCAGTTGGAGCAGTTCCTGTATTTCTGCCTTTGTACAGCTCAGGGAAGCTTGGTTAGATGAGGTTAAAGAACTGGTACTGGCAGGGTTATGTGTAGCTCATAGGTGAGGAGAAAGGGAAGGAAAATGGGAACAAAAGCATGAATGGATATGTAGGAGAAATGAAAAGCTTCTCCTTGAGTTTCTGCGTAAAGTATTTGTGTAGTTCACCGAAGTCCAGTTTATTATTGTCTTTTCCAGAAGCAGCAGGGGCAGAGCATCACTTAAGAGGGGCTCCTAGGCCTTTAGGGAAAAGGGAATTTAAAAAAAAAAGGAAAAGACAGAGGCCAAGGAGGTGCCAATGGCTGCAGATGGGTCTGAGCATCGCAGTGCTGCCATTAGGGACAGTGGAAAGCTGTTTGGGCACTAATTTCATGTGCTTGTACACTGTCTCCAGTCACATGTGGCTGGATTTATTCCCTCTTTTTTTAGTCTCCAGAGTTTTGGGGTCTCAGGTACTGAAATTCTACAGGAAGGAAGAAAGCTCAGTACAGAGACTCACAGAAAAGGATTTATTGCCACAGTCCTAGAATGGTTTTATCAGCCTCTGGTTTGTTACTTGAAAGACAAACAGGAGTTTATGAAGAGTTTATATATATGGCAGATATAAAGTCACAAAGCAGGAAAGAATGTAGGTTGCTTCACCTTCTTCTACTCATTAATTTGAGAGTTCTCTTCTGTCACTGCTTGTTTTCCTTCCTGACACAGAAGTCACCCTGTTGGCCTGCAGGAGATGCTGAGCCATGAGAGGAGGGCACATTTTGCTGTCTTAAACAACAGAAAATCTATGAGCCATCACTTCCACTAAGGACACAGGACTGTGAGTGTGTCACAAGCATTGGCAGGAGTGCTCTGGCACTGCAGCATCTGCTCTTGTCCCCTCCTGCACTAATGGTTTGCGGGTTTCCCAGCAAGAGGTGATGGCCAGGTGTCCCCAGCACACTCCTGGTGCCAGTTAGCTGCCAGCCAGCTCCTCTGGGCTTCACAGCAGCTCCTCATCACATTCTCCCACCTCTCCCTGGAGCTGTGGCTCATGCAGCCAGCTCACGTGTCTGAGTCCTGCTTGGCGTGTGTTGGAGACACCCTCAGTGCGTCCTGCCTCCCATCTGGCAGCACTCCCAGCTCCTCTTACAGACCAGAGCAGAATGCTCCTGGGAAAGGCAGCATCTCCTTAGAGCCTGGGCTTATTTCTGAAGGATCTTTGCAGCTGCTGAATGCACCAAAGAGCCCAGAAACTCGGCAGAGGGGTTTGCTGCTCCAGGCAGAGCAGGGTTTAATTACCCGTGCAGCAGCACCTCTCCAAGCACGTGTTCCAGACAGCCAAAGCTCCAGAAACTTGATGCTCCATGTGAAGAACACAATGTTCACCTGGTGCTTGCTGCCAAGACTTGAAGGATGATTTTCGAGACCAGGGCAGCCTATAAACTCACACATTAGGCTGAGTCACTGTTCTGGCAGGATAGGTCTAATTTCTCTTTATTTAAACTTATCTCCAAAGTACTTCATCATCCTGCAACTGCTGCAACACAACAGCCTCTGAATGGCTGAGCATTGCAGAAGCAATTATTTACATCAGGTAGGGGAAGCAACTCTGTGGTAGGTCTTCCAAAGAAATGAAGCAAACCCAGATATTTTATTTTTGTGCTTTGTCTTAATACTCAAGTCCCCTTTGGATGATTCAGATCTCTCAGTTTTCCAAGCCAATTTGTCTTATCCTTCCCAAGAGCATTGGGGCAGCTCATGCAGCTTTTCATAAAGGTTCCATCCCTTCCACAAGCACACACGCACTGACACCACTCAGAAATGGCCCCTGGTAAACAAGAATGGTAATTGCTGGTAATTATAGGCTACGAGGAGGAGGGAGGCATTTAAAAGAAGCTGCAGGCTTTGCAAGACAACAATTTGTAGCTGGATTAAGCTGGAATAAACCCAGGTCCCAGGAGTGAAAAGACAGTGTTTCTAAGCCTAAAGCAACACTTGTCTGCCAGTTAGCTTGGAGTGTGCAGTGCCCAGTTGTCGTTCCAGGCTCTCTGGAAGCATTTAACAACCAAACATTAAGGGGACAGGAGCTTAACCCTTACATGCTGGAGGCTTGACTTTGGGGTTTTTGACGCATGTCTAGGAGGATATTTAATATTTTTTTAACCTTAACATAACAAAAATTATTTTTCTGTAGTATCTGACGAGCATCACTTGTTAAAGAAGCCACCTCAACAGTTAAAACAATTAAGCTGAAATTCTTGGATTTCACTGGAAGGGCATCCTGTCCCTGTCCATCGAGGTCTTGTCGCCAACAGTTTTGCCAGAGATTTTGTTCTGAAGAGTGATGGATGGGCAAATGTTTGTAAAACTGTTTATTGTAGACTTTTCTAGCTCCAAGAGCACATTGGCTGCAGCACTTATCTTGACAGGCGTCGGAGAGCAGCCATCCAGGACAGATACATTGTCATTTTGGGGTGTGAATGCTTTGCAGAACTTTTCTCTCATGGGGTGTTTGTATTTCCAGACCTGAGGGGATTGTCAGAGGTCAGAGTTTTGAAGAAATTAATCCCTGGTTTGGCCTATCAAAGAGTCTTTATGACAAACAGTTTGTAGCACACTGTTTGTGCTCTTGGGTAGTTTTTCTTTTTCCCCCTTTTCTGGCTACGAATGCGAAGAGCAGATGCAAATCTGAGGGCTTACAGGAAAAAAATTGTCCTCACAAAACCTGAGCAAACTTTAGAGGGGGCTGGAAAATTATTGGCTTCATCAGTATAACTCACAACTGTTAGATAAATACACACAGCAGACAGGTACTTAAAAATTCTTTTTCTCTGCAGATCCCTGTGTAGGACTCCCTTGCAGGAGCTGATGCCATCAGGGATTCTGGAAGGAAAATACTCTCTTCAAGGCTGGGTTTTAGCAGAGGTTCAGGGAACTGGGTGCCTCAGAGGTGAACTGCAGGACAGGGGCGTGTAGGGTGTGAAGGGGAAGATGGTGTGCAGTCCATCAGGATCTTTTTTAGGTGGCTTTGATGCTACAGAAAATATTCGTGGAACTGCATCCTCAGTTTCTAGTTGTAATCTACTTGTGCATTGTTTAGGGCATGCAAACAGATTAAAGACTTGGCAGAGTCTTTATATCAGAATCATTTATCTATAAGGAGTATTCAGGGTATTTTTAAGTATTTGCTTTATGAGAAAACAGATGCAACAGAAGAAATAATTTCAGGCTTAACGTATTTTGGGTTGTTTTTCAGTTGTTGCAATTACATTTTCTGAAGTTTTCCTTTCAAAATGCCAAGCTGATTAGTCTAGCTAGCTGCTTTCCCAGCCTAGCAGCCTCTTGCAGGGTTAAAGTAAAAAAGCAACAATTGCTAGATCTTTTAATTTCTGGGCCTCGCTGAACGTGCTGCCTGTTAACCCCTGAGGACTGCTGAAACATTTGTGCTCTGCAGGCCCGTGGCCAAGCTTAGCATGCCACAGATGAAGTAATGCCATACCTGTCCATCTGTTTGGCCTATTGCTTTACAATATTTGGAATAAAAATCGAATTTCGTCTCATTTTCTCTGACATTGTTTAGAAATAGACCATTCTGACGTGTCAGAATGAAATGCAAATCACCCCTTTAGCAAACCAAAGTGCGATTTCTGACTGATATTTTGCAAGCCCTGAGTGTTATGATTGTTACCCAGTTGTATATCCTCCCCTTCCTCCAGCAGAAAATGTAATGGAAAACGTAACCCTGACAATTACATACAGATGGCACCGTCCCATGATTTCAGCTCTGTGTGGTGGCTTATATTTCTGTGCTACAACTGGTGTAAATTAAATTGTAGTCATCCCCTGCACATGGATTATATTGTATCTCCAGCAGCAGTGGGAGCAGGGGCTGCACATCTGCTGGGTGAGAGGCCGTGCTGGCAATATTCACTTTATTTGCCCGGGACACGGTGCCAGTGCCAGTGAGCACTCAGGGATCCAGCTGAACTTGCTGGAGACCGTATGAAATGTCTCAGATCACCCCAGCCAGGATTTATCATCTCTGTGTGGTGACAGAGCAGGCTGGGGTGTAATTTTTTCTTCATCTTCTCATATGCTGGGAACAGCCTTTTCCAACTGGAGTTATGGGATCGTTACGTTCAGGGGGAGAGGGATTGGGTCTGTCAAAGCAGAGGAGGGAAACAAGAGGCTGCACTTTCCCTACCCTTGAAAATCAGTTTTCTCTCTTTTTCTGTCTCAGAAATGCTTAATTTTTCTTTTAAAAAGAATCAGAATAAGAAAGGCCCCGGTGTCCCTGAGCCACGCACAGGACCCAGCTCAGCTCCAGTAACAGCCACCGTGGCCAACACAGCACTGCTGTCACTTGTCCCTCTTTAAACGTGGCACAGTTCTACAGCCTCAGGAGATGTGGTTTTAAGCTGAGCTAGGTGAGAACATCTTTTAGAGGCAAGATGAAATGATTTTGGGGCTTGTCAGAAGAGTCAAAAACATCAGCAACAGAGCTTACCTGCTTTATCCATCGGCGTTCCCAGGGCTCTTGCTGTAGGGATTCAGCTAATTAAAATTCCTTTTACCTACATTTTCCTTTACAGCTTCAGGTGGTTATAAGAACCCTCATTCCCTGTCCCCAACTATTCTAATGTGTAAACCAGATGCTCTGTTCCACTCTGAAGTGGCAGCATTTCAACGGTGGATCAAATGATCCTCGTGCATAAGATCTGTTACTGGCTTGTGCCTTCTAAGATTGTGGCAAGAATTTTAATGAAAAGTCTAAGAATAACATGAAATTTTAAGATTATAAGTCTTTGTGCAGTATGAAGTGCTGGTTTTATTTGATTTTACCTTCTTTCCATTCCATGGGTATGTGTGTGTTTATGTGTGGATATATATCTCAATAAATTAAATTAGGAGCTCTTTTCAAAGACCTGGCTGTGTGATTCATGCATGGAAAAGGGACAATACCAAACATGTGAGTTGTTACTGGAAGATTATGAGCCCAGTCTTATTCCCAGGGAAGTTGGTTTAAAGCAAGGCCTGCATCCTTAATGTTTTCTACAGAAAAGCCTGAGACAGTAACCTTAGGAAAATGAAACGTGAAACCCCCGGGGCAATTTAAGTAGGGCCACAGTTGAAAAGCAGCAAGAACAGGTTCCCTTTGTACTTGTCTGAGCTACACTTGGCATCCCTTGGGGCAAATTGGGAGGATTTCAGCCTTCAGTGTCTACACAATCCCTCATTTTTCAGGAGGGAGGCTCGTTACAGAGGAATGCTCTCTGTTCCTTGTGAGCCTGGAGTGGAAGGTGATCACTGATTAAAGCAGAGGCTTTTGATTAAATGATGAGGCTACTTTAGTGATTAAACACACAAAAAAAGGTATTTTTTAGGCTGCTTTCTGCAGGAGCTTGGGCTGAGGCAGACAGCCGTTGAAAAAAAGCAGGCAGGTCAATGGTGGTTTTGGTGGTTGGGAAGGTGCACAGCTTGGAAGGGGAAATTACAATTTCAGGATTATGCCAGTATTCATCTGTAATTGGATCTCTGTTTATTTTTGTTTCTTGAGATGCTGTCACAGGCATGTATTGTACTTACCTTTCTGACTCCAGACACACAACGCTGTGTCACTCATCACAGATAAAAGGCTTCAGTGTCCTCGGATAATTACAGAAATTTTATTAGCTATGATGAAACAATGATAAAAGGTATCAGGGCTTTGATTCCATCTTTTGGAAGGGAGCCTATTTCTTCGTCCACATTTTCCTTTTATTGAAGCAATTTTTAAAGGACTGGTAATTTTTTAGGAGTCAAACTACCCATTTCCATGAAGCTTTTACCCACATTCTTAAGGCATTGACTTCTCTAATCATCATAATTAGCATTGCACACAGACCCACTGTTGCAGAATGATTCATTGGTGGGACAGCACCGAAATCTCCTCTCCAGTAATCTCAGTCCCCAGAATCACAGGGGTTTGGCTCACCAGGACAGGAGCTCTCTGGTTTATGTGTAACCCTGCTCTGGTTTGTGTGTGCAATCCCGGCTCTGTGGAACTCCTATAAAATCGTGGAAAAAGGCTGTTCTGTTAACATTTGTTTCTGTGTATTTTGCTGAGTTGCTATGCTTGCATTTTTTAGTGTTTACATGCTGCAGGGATGTAAAAAGCATAATGTTATGGGGGAAAGGGTAGGGCTTGCTTCAAATTATCATTGAAAGAAAGAAAAAAATGCAGAGAAATGTCAGGAGATCTTGATGAACATGTTTCTGCGGGAACTGGAAAAGAGACCAAGCCACAAAATTGAGAACTAGATCCAGATTCCATATCCTTCAGCCTCACCCCTAAGGGGATGAGAAATTCAGAACTGAAATACCACAAGTTTGGATGAAGTTTCTTTACTTCAACCCCTCTCTCCACAGCCTGGTTACAGTGATAACCTCCTCATAAATATTAGTAGAGCAACACCTCTATCTGGTTGTTATATCTGAGCATAACAAGAGCATTTGCAATCAGATCAGGCATAAATGTAATTTCTTCCAATTTTTTTTTCCATTACATGACCGCATTGTTTGAAACAAGCAGTTATGCTAAGTATTACCGAGTTGCCTACAAAAACATTGTGAGATGTTTTCTGCTTTTAAATTCAAACTAAAAAATAAATCATTGAACTTGTTTACACTCTGGCCCTTAAACTGATAAAATATAAATAACTGGTTGTAAGAGATGGGCAAACGTGTCAGCTTTTGGACTGAAAGTTTGAGGGTTTTTAAATCTGAAAAACTAATTTGATTCCAAGCCAAACCAACCCACAAGACAATACCAGAAGCTGCATTTAGCTAAATAATCCAGCCTTTTCTCCCAGCTACTTAGATAAATGAATATTTATGTCAGAAATTTGTGATACTGCTTTTTATTTCTAAATATCCTGATGACATTAGGTGACAACTAGTTGTAACATGTCTTTGGGAACCACAGTATTTCCTCTTCCTGCATAGCAACATTTAAGATAAAGCAGAGAGAAAATCTTCCTGTGAATTTTAAGATTCACAGGAGTGTTGTTACAATAATTAAATGAACGTGGGGTTTGGTGGCAGCTTGTCCTGCCTGTCTTGGGTTGGCAAGAAGAGTTTGCACGAGATCAGAGGATGTGTTGATGGCAGAGGTGCTGGTTCATGATCCAGCTCCAGGCACCTGCTGGGATCCCCATGGTGTGATTCCAGCACAGGGAGATTGATGCATTTTGTCCTTCAGTGTTGTAGAGAAAATGGTCTGTGCTGAGCCCTTGGTGTTCTGCTGGCTCACCCCAGCTGATGCTTTCAGGAGCTTTAGTCATTTAATTTATTATGTAAAACTCTGCTAATTATCCTCACAATCAGAATGTTCTCCTTGACTATTTTCTCCCTTCTGGTCGAATTCCTCTGATAAAATAGAAATGAAACCATACAATGATGGGAAGGAGGAACCACATTTGTTACTAAGGGTAGCCAAGACATAAAAGATAAGATAAAGAGACTCAAGCAGAGGAATACATCACATCAACCTGCTCCTGGCTGTCTGCCTTGTGCCTTTTATCCTCTCTCACAGTGGTACCTGCTTGTCTTTCTAAGTCAGAAGCACTGTATCATTGGTCTGCTGCCAGGTCAGCTATGACAAAAGAGAGTTTACTTTCTGTAACAAGAAAATAACCATTGAACAGGCAAAATTACATATTTAAGAAAAGAAAAATATTATATAGAATATTTTGAATTATATGGTGGTTGCAGCACTGGTTCAGTTGGTTCACCCATACCTGGTCATTAGAACTGGCCATACCTGGGCAGCATAATTGGCTTTCAATAACAATCACCTGTTTACAATTAATCCTAGTTCAATATCTTAACTTAGGTCAATTAGTTTATTGGGTAGGACTAGGAATATTGTAACCTTCGAGTAAAAGTCTCATTTCTTACAAAGTTTTACTCCGTTTCAGTGCTGCAATGCATTTAAAAAGACATCTAGTAGAAAAGGGTGATATCTAGGTAAATTCAATCTGAGTTCTGCACAACTACCTTGTCTTCACCTGTTGATCTCAAGAGCAGGAACACAAAGCTCTCATTGCACCAGAGCTGCAGCAACTGGACTCTGAAATGTGTGAGGATGGTAATTACCTTCAGCCTCTCTCCATGGATTCTTCTGACAGGACTCCCACCAATGTATAGAAACGTTGTCCTAGTAATGAAGATTACCTGGATTTGTAAAAGGCTGTTTGGTTTTGGCTGTCTCTCCTGGGTTGTTCTGGCAGCAGCCCGGGAAGGGGCTGTGGGAGGCCCCAGGGGACCAGGCTGGGTGTAGGCAGGAGGCGGCTGCAGGAGGAAGGAGGTGCTGGGGAAGGTCAGGAGGAGCCGGGTTTGCCTCTCCCAGCTCGCCAAGAGCCAGGGCCGGTGGTGGGGCACAGGAAGGGAACCGGCTAAAGGTGTTCAGAGACTTAAATCATCACAGCTGCTTTTTTCCACCCGGTTTTGTTCTGCCTCCTCTGAATTCCAACACCTACACAGTGCTCTGTCTTTTCAAAACAATGTTGGAGTTCCCGACATTGAACTCTGCAAACAAGTGTGTTCTCAATTAAGGGAAGAACTTCTCCTGCCCCCCTGCTCCATCCCAGCCTTGGCTCAGATGTGCTGGCCTCCAGAGGAATCACACCAGCACATTTTTCAGAAGGTTTCCCCCTCCCAAAATCCCATTGAGTGGCTGTTTCTTATAAACCAATGGAGATAATTTCATGGCTTTTCCCTTTCATGGCCACCCACCTCCTCTTCCCAGCTAGCTTTGATATAAAAAGACAAATCCTTTCCCATTCACATCAAAAGCAGGAGGGTCGCCCTGTGTCACCTACCCTGGGATTTTGACTCAAACTTTTGGAAAAAAATTAATGGAAAGAGCAACTTGGTTTTAACTTCAGCACAGTGTGTGTCACCGAGAGTTTTCGGGGTCATTGACAGATCAGTTTCATAGACCAAACAGATAAATAGGCACAAGTTATTCTTTATTATTATTGTTCATAATTTGTTCATGCCATAAGTGTGCTGAGTGCACAGCAGGGATACCAGCCCTTCCTCGGGGAACGCAGGGCCTAAGTTGGACATATGTTTTGTATATTTTCAGTGTGTATTCAGGCACCTCCAGCACTGGATAGGCACTTTTGAAAACAAATTTGAAGTAATAACAATAACATGCTGAGTGATAACAACAGGCATGAGGGTGAGAGGAGGACGAGGGTTACAAAAATAAAGATCATGTGAATTGTTTGCTTTATGTCACACATGAGGCTTGGGATCTCTCTGTTTTTCTTTTTCTTTGAATGCTTTTGTCATTCCTTTCTCTTTGGCAAGAAAAGCTGACAGACTTCAGAGACAGAGGAATTACTGCTGGAGTGAAGGAGCAATGAGGCAGAGGAAAGGGGCCGCTCCTGCTGATACCTGAGAAACCTCTGGCCTTGCTGCAGGCCGAGGGCTGACTTAAAGAAGGGAAAGAAAGTTTGAACACAATTTCCACCATCTCTGGTGTATGAGGCTGTCCCTAGTACGAGGCTTAATGCTGATTTTTCTGAGGGTTAAAATTTGAAATACCTTTCTTCGTTCTTACTTCAGCTGCCTCTAGCAATAGCGAAAGTTTGTGAAAGCGAGAGAAAAACTGAGTGAAGTCCCCAGGGCTCAGCGCTGATAGTTTAGTGCTCATTCCCATGTCAGCACATTCACCTGGTTCTGCACACACCTGGTGCCTTTCCCTGAGCCTGCTCAGTGCTTGGAGCAATCCCTGCATATGGTGGATGTTTCTAAGACACCTTTACCACCAAACAACTGCTGGAGACCCTGCTCTTCTGAAAGGTTTAACCTTTCTCAGCTCTATCCCTGAGCATCCTTCCTGGTGCACGATACCAGAACCTCTGTGTAAGCTCCTGGTTGTTGCTGTTTGCTCCTGTGGGGTCAAGAGGCTCTGGAGAGCTGTTTACACACTGGAGGATCTCCTGAGGAGCACAAGCAAGTCCCAGCTCCACACCACCCTCCCTGCCCCGGGCAGAGGGGACATTCCAACCCCAGCACAGATTTGTGCCTGTGTTTACATTGCCCTGGTTTCTGGGCCAGCCCTTGGACAGTACCAGGAGTCACCTGGACTCATGGTGGGAGTCACTGGCTCTTACTTTGTCTCAAGAAGTGGGGTGTAAATTTACTACTTTCTTTGACAAGGTTGTCATTACACAAATGCCTTCTTGCCAGTGCCTTACATCCTGCAAATCCCTTCTATTTCAGCATATTCCCACCACTGCATTCCCAGTGCCAAGGCATGTGCCTGCCAGGAGCTGTGGTCTGTATGTGCTTTTGTTTCCAGCTAAGTCTATTTTTTTCCTCATAAGCACTTGAGAAATGCTGTGGCCTGTAGAGATAGAACACATTTTTGCATTTTCTCCATTGTGTGAATGAGTTAGTTGCTAATAAAGCCAATTCCTTTATCAGATGCTGTTTGCAAAAATATTTGTAACACATGCTGGAACTAATTTTTTTATCAGTTATTTGCTTCATGCGGGGATTACAATGGGCTGTGCTTCATCTGATAACTTTTGCAGCTTATTAGATGTGAATTTACTAGCTGTGAACAGTTGAATAATATAAAACTCACAGAAGAAACAAGCTGCACCATCCGTAGTGTAACGATCTCTCTTAAATTAGCTCTGGCCAAAGTTCATATTTCACAATCCACTAAATAGCTTTCTTATGGATCATAAGATGAACATACACTGAGTGAGGCAACTGAGTTTATAATATCTTTGGTATAAGGTGAACACTTTCTAACAGATCATGATATTATCAAAGTGCTGTTTGAAATTGGCTCCATATGCTGCAGCAATGCTGTAAGATTTCACCCAGAATTTCATTTTCAAATGTTTTCCATTCAAGTTCACTGAGGGTAAATTGGAAACACTTGGGTATATCCCACTTATGGACCTGTTAAGACCCACTTAATTTTAACATGTGGATGTGCAGAGAGAGAGGAAGGAGAGGGGAGCTGCAGGATGGGGTGAGCAGGAATGACTCTATCTACGGATGGCTTTGGAAAATCGGAGCAGTGTGTGTTGGGTAGGGCTGCACAAGCACTGCTGTAAACCCCCACTCACCAGTGCATGGCCTGTGTGAAAGATGGGATTTTGCTGTGGAGGGGGTGAGAGTCAGCCTTTGGCTCTGCCTGCTGCACAGAGGGCTGAGCAAAGGCTCAGCTCTGCGTGGTGGTGGGGCCAGTTGGCAGCAGGCAGCGAGGAAGAGCCAAGGTGGAGCTGCACTGGAGCTGTGCTGTGGCTGGCAGGCTCTGGGCTGGCTGCAAACCTGCCCTGCCACAGCGGGATTCTGCTCAGGATGCTGTGGGAGCGGGGCCAGGAGTCGCTCGCTTTGTTTCGTCAGGCTCTGCAAGGCAAACGTGGTGATCTCAGTAGCTTCTTTTTTTGTGATTGTTGGGTAACAGATGCGTCAGAAATTCCAACTGGGTTTCAATTATTTCCTTTTTTTAAAATAAACTATATGGGGAGTTGTATTTTGCAAAGAAGGACTCAGGTTTCTTATTTCACTAATGTGAGGAGCTGAGGAAGGGACCAAACTGCTTCAGTGGCCACCGGCCTCAGAGATGAGGAGTCCCCGAGAGCTTTGTTACCCTTGTAGGTTAATGGCATTCTTGTGTGAACATTCTGCATCTGCTGCTGGGAATGGGTATTAAAAATGGGATTTGGTAGCAGTACTAAAGAGTCTTTTTAGCTATTTGTACAAAATACTATAAATTACTTTAATTTGGATCCTGGAGGTTGGACTTGATCCTTGTGGTCCCCCTTCCAACTCAGGATTCTATGGATCATGATAATTAATTCAATTTAACAGGTTATTTGGAATAACGCCTGAAGGGGAAAAGTGCAACTTCCTTAGTGCTGGTTCAGTGCTGCATTTACATTTATCTGTGATATTTAATTATGGGTAGAAACACTGACTATTATTTGCAGTAAGTGTCTTGGTACCCGTCTGGTCTTATTGAATATATTCAATTTTTCTGGTGCTGATAGTTGTTTTTGTAGGTTAACCACGTTCTCAAAACGTGTGGGTTTTTATCACACTATTTCTAGCAGGTTTTCAGTGCCAGACAGGACATCTTTTCCCTAAGGGTAAAATGCAGAAGAGAGCTAACTGGGAGATGGGATGCAGCAGCTATCGCAGCTCCAGCACATCACCCAGCAGAAACCACGTCAGGGAGGTGACTGCACAGCTTATCCATGGCTGGAAGGGTATGGTTCTCATTTTGAAACTGCTATTCATCTAAAATCTCAAATTCTTCTGCCCTCAGCATGAGTGTTTCTGAGTTTTGCATCAGAGCCTGGAGTCGAGCCGCACACGTGCGCACCTTTACATCTGGTGTTTTATGGATCGTTTGGAGGAGCTGTTACTAAGCAGCAGCTATATCAGGGCTCCATTTTATAAAGAGGAAGGGCTGTGTTACTCATTTTGTTTCCAAAAAATTCATTTGTTTTGCATTCCCAGAAGGTACTTTTATTCTCCCAGAAAGGTCAAGCAGAAACATTGATGTAAGTCCTGTTTATGGCAATTTTGTTAGATTTCCAGCAACTGCAATGGAACATATTTATAACAAGTGTCTTTCTCTCTGGGGTGATACCATTAGTCAAAATATGCTTTCTCATATTTCCTCTACATAAACACAAATATGTTTTAAGATTGAAACTCATTGGTCTTGAGGATTCCCACAGCCACATCTCATTAGAGGTTCAGAAGGCTGCACTAACCATGGTTTCAATTTGGGATGAAAAGGTTTTGTTAGGAGAAAGAACTTCAACCAAACTAGAAGGATAATATTCCATGTGTGGGCTGTGGTCCTGAACAAAACAGCAACCCTGAGAAGTCCAATGCTTTAAGCCTGCAAGTTGTGATTCGATGTGCTGAGGGTCCAGGCAGGTCCTAGGTCTGGGCTGGGATTTGTTCCGTTTCCATAGCAGTCAGCATCTCCCAAGCTTGCACTCAGTGTGCTCAGAATCCAGCTGTCATCCGTGGTGCAGTGCAGCCACTGACTCTGGCCTCTCCAGGTATCCCAAAATATGTGGTGTCCTAGCAGAAACTCTAAGGAAGCAAACTGTGCCCTGCTGCAAATGTCAGGAACAGACTTGACAAGTCAAACTGATGGCTGGAAAGGAGATTAGAGGTTGAGAAGATCAGAAGTTGTGATTAATATAACCATGGTGATAAAATAAGTTATATATCCCCACTTCCATCTCATTTCTTCACTGACAGGACTTCTCTTTAAATAACCTGAGTGTTAATTTGGAAAGTGTCCCGACAAAGAGGTAAAAATCAGGTGAGCTGAAATGACATTTTAGATTTCAATGTACTAATGAACTGGCCATGAATACAGTGTGTGTCAGCTGCTTTCTTCCATGTACATCTCAGTCTGAACAGAGCTCGGTACAGACACAAAAACTGATTTTATAGGCATTTTAGAACTCTGGTGCCTTGAACTCTACATTTAAATGCAAATCTCACTGATGCACGAGGAACAAAAGTGAATAGAACTGGAAAGTTCAAAACCCCTTTTTTTTCTCCTCCTGCTCCAGTTGAAGAGCAGCTGTTTGAAATGCAGAACCCCCCCTTCCTGGGGTCTACCAGCACATGCATTAACTATTTTTTGGCAGCAATATCTCCAGCTGATCTCCACGTCCTAGGACCTCAGTGAGTTGAAACAGAATTTCAGGCCCAAGTTCCAAGGAACAGCATTAAGGGCGTTGTTATGTATCGCTGTGTTAAAAACACTAACTACAACTGAGCAGGAAAAAAGCTGGCAAACCCCTGCCTCCTTTGGCCTGCCAATATTTATGAGCACTCTGGGGGCTCATCGGCCTTGCGAGGGAAGAGCGAATCGAGTGGTTCAATTCTGTTCCAAACTTTTGGGGCCAAAACTCGTTTTTTCACACAGCATTTCAAGAAAAGTATCTTGTTTTTCCCACAGATTAGAATGGACAATTGACAATAAATTGCATTTTTCTCAGGGTCATCAGCTGTGATTCCCAACACCTATCATATCCCTTGCAGTCACAGTTAGAGGAGTTGGAGCTCGTGTAAGGCAAGAGAAAAGGGACGTGGGCTGTCAAAGTTGGGTTTAACCAGCAGCAGTCACTGCACTATTATTATATCTTTTTGTATGTTGAAGGCTAAAAGTGACAATGTCAGGTATTTGAAAGTGTCCTAGTTTTATGTGAAATGGATTTATTGGAGATTCATAACAATCAGAACAAAACATTCATCGCTGATGGACTCAGTTGTATCCCAGTGAGTAGAATTTGCTGTTACTCAGGGCTGAAGCTAAGACAGATCCCATGGCAGCTCAGAAGAGAGAAACAGTGTGCTAGGAACAGAGAACAATTTAAATTACACAATACTCACCAAATCTTCTTTAGTATCTCATTAATGGAATAAGAACAGGGAAAAAAGTGATGGAGAAACAGAGGTGAAGAATTAAATAATGGTTTCGGGAATCACTTTCCGTGCAACCAACTTTCTGACAGCTAAAAATAAGTTTAGAAATAAAGCCATGTGGATAATGTGGGCTTTTCTTCTGATTGCTTTAGTTGCACCTCATCAGTTGTGGATTCTCTATACCCCCAGTTTCTCTAGCCCAAAGTCTCTGTCAGATGAAGAAAGCAGAGGAAATGTATTGGAACTGAAGGCAAAATAATAATGAAGAAAATGGATGTTATCTCTAAAATGTAGTAAAATGAACAATTCATCCATTGGAATACTATGGACAGAGCAATGCAGAGTCTGCTAAAGGCAGTTGAGAAGGCACATCTTGAGATGATTCCCACCAGAAAATGTTTCCCTGTGTGCACCACAACCATGCTGGGGTCTGTCTGTCAATGCTGGGCTGGTTGAACATCGTGAAGAGAAAAACAGAGGGGAAAATTGTCATGATTGACAAGAGATTAAAGGATTAAATAATTATAACTTGGATAAATGACAATTAAGGATGAGAAAACTTTGTGAAAGTAATTGAAGTTGAGTTGTGGAGAGGGAGTAGAACTATTCAGGGATTTCCATGGGGCCACAGGTAGGAAACTGAGAAAAAGAACCTGGTGAAACTGAGGGTAAACACCGACCTTTGGTGCAGTTGTTCTGGTTAAGGTGGTACAAGCTCCATCTCCAAGTCCTTTATATTTCAATGTTATATATGTTTTTATGCTGTGGGGGATGATGTGCTACTGTCAGATGTGCAAACTAACCCTAACATTCTTAATAGATGTTAATTGTCTCCTGTGTGTCCTTGCAGCTCTGATAGGGCAGCAGAGGTGAAAGGTCATGGAATTGAAATTCATCAGCTATAATGTGTTTCTCTTTAGGAATTTATCTTATACATGTAGTAGTAGATTCTTGTGGGCTTTTCCATATGTTTTCTGAGTAAGGAGTTAATATATTATAAATGAAAGCACTAAAAAATGGTTCACAGGACCAGCTCAACTCTTGTATATCTTGGATTCATAGCTTTAGACAGGCAAATATTTGAATAGATCTTTTTCCAAAAAATCAACAATTTCAGTGTCCTAGCAACAGTTCCATAGTTGATTACAAATATCAGACTTCCCAGGGTATTGTGGAATTCATTCTAGCGATCCAAGTTAATTAATTCTCTCTTCAAACTAATTACCAGACTGACACAGGTTCTGAAGCTTGGAGGAAACCTCAGATGTAAATGAGAGTGAAGCATCCTCCAGGATATGGGCATGGCATCCGTGAAAAAAGGAGTAAGAAAATCCATTGTCAGTAATGATGGCATTGATTTTAAAAAATGCCTAAAGACAAAGTTTATTTTTCTTTTATCAGAGTGGAGGAGCAGCAGTATGTTTGAGAGATTTCTGCAGCCCTTACCATTGTACTAAAGGAATGGACACTGCTGCTCCAGGGGAGACTCTGCCTTGGGAAGTGCAAAATCTGATAAATCAGCTCAGAAGGTTCAGTCTGTGTTTTATTTTCAGAGAATGAAGACCAGTGAGCTGCTGGAGTCACACCAGCTCTGTCCCGTGGGGCATGTAGGGCTTTATCAGTGTGAAACCCTTTAAAGAAAAAAGAAAACTCCAGTAAGATAAGGCAGAATTACATAAATAGAAAAAGACAGTTGCTTTTTCCATATGAGTGGTTCTGTGGGCAAGAGAGCTTGGGTCAAATGCTGAAAATGCCTCCCTTGGTTCATTAAGGATGGCTCCTCCTCGCCCTGATGAGTCCAAACGAGGGTGTTCTGTGCCAGGGATGGTTAGCAGGGGCTCAGCAGCAGCACCATGGGGTTGGATTTCTGGTGTCCTGATCCTGTACAGGCTCTCTCTCCTTCAGGTGCTGCCTGGCAAACGCAGTTCTGTGCTGCTCTGCCTCGGGCCTGAGCTTTCAGCCCCAGGGCGCCGGTTCTCCTCACTGAAACACATTTATGTTCCGTTATTGTGCAAAGGACAATCCTGCAAGGACCGTGAGCAGTGTTTTCAAGTCTGTACCTTGAGGAGGAACTCAAAGCCACGTTGTTCTCCCGATTTCCTTGAGATTTTTCCTCCTCCAGTGCCTGGGGGATACAACCAGTAGTTTGTAATTTGCATCCGTATTATCTGCTGCCTTCCCCATCCATATGCGCCGTCTCCAAGAGCCCAGGGCAAAGATGCCATTATGCTCAGTCACTGCCCAACCAGGTGCACTCAGGAGATCTAACAATGTTAATAAAAGGGCTGATGAAGAACAAAAAATAAACAAACCTGCTATTGTGCCTGTAAGAATTGCTGCTACCAGGAAATTAAAAAATTACACATGGCATATGCTGCCTGGCTGCACTCAGCACTGCTGTTCAACTCTGAAATCATGGCCACCAGGTACAAAGAAAACCAAGATTTGCAAAAAAAAAAAAAAATCAATTTACAAAACCTGGTGAGGTTACAAAAATGTCATTTTCTTCTCTGCATCTCTGAGACTGCATATTTATTTTTATGGCTTAAAACACAGCTCTAAGAAGTCATAACTGTGTACATCTCATTCTTGAAAGATGGCATAGACTTAAATTGAAAAATCAGTTTTGCTGAAGCTTCACCACAGTCAGAGGACTACAAGCTCCACAGTGTGTTGTTTTAAAAGATAAGGAAATAACAAATTGGCTGGAAGTGTATTTATCTGCTTTCAAAACTCAGTAATGTGAGGAAAAAAGGACACCAGAGAGTGTTTGAAAAAGACACAGATTTAAAAAAACTAATTATAGAAGGCAGCTATTTCAGAAACCAGACACTGGGTATCCAGCTGCAGTGCTCACAGAAGTGTAAGGACTGGATCCATGGAAGAACTGGGTCACAAAAACCGTATTTCTGTCATATTTATTCCATCAGACGCTGCTCCTGCTTCTGTCCGTGTGTCAGAGGGCAGAACTGGGTCGAGGTGCCAGCCAGGATCCTGTGGGATCCGTCAGTCTGGGGATGCTCCTGTGAAACCTCCTGAGCAGATTCAGGGTTTGCTGCAGGGCTCTGGGCTTTCCATTGGGAAACCCTTGTGGTTTTTTTTTAGAGAACTGCGCTGATTTAACCCCTGAAAAGCAGCATTTTCTCTCGTTTGTGTTCTCCTCGTGGGGTTTTCTGTGCACAAACATTTCAGGGACAGAGGGAGGTGTAGCCCCAGAGGAGTAGCAGCACACACTCGCCTGGGACTGGTGGGACTCAACAACCTCAAAGGTCTTTTCCAACCTAAAATCTGTGAATCCGAGATTGTTTTAACCACTGTGGCAACCCAGGGTTTGTCCCAGCACCCATCCCATCCCTTCCCATGAGGAAGCCAAGTGGGACAAGGACTCCTTTGGCTGAAATGACAGAGATTTAAGACATCACAGAGGAATTTCCCTGGATTTCTCTCCACATCTCTCCTTCTCTAAGGGCACTGTGTGAGGAAAGCCTCCTTTTTTCTTCACAGAGTCAAGGGAAAAAGACCCCTCCATCAGGTCGGTAGAGTCAGTTAGTGCCACCTACTGTGGTTAATCCAATATCAAAGAGCAAAAGTCTGGGAGAAAAATTCAGGATTCACTTGGTGATCCCAGGAGAAGAGGAGGGATGGGTAAGACAGGTTGGCTTTAGGTCTGTAGAATGATATTTGTGTTAATGTTTTGCCTTTAAAAGATTTGAAAAGATAGATATTAGCTGTCTTATTAGAAAGATGTTATTTAGGGTGTAAAATGAAGAATTTAGAAAATGAGAAATATCATGTTTACGGTGTTTCATGGCACTTTTTACCTAAATCTACCTTCTAAGTGAATTTGATGAGATGCAAATCTTTGTGGAATCTCTGAAGACAGTAGTTGTGGGGAAATATTTCAATCGATATTTGGGCAAGGCTTATATGCACGTGACAAAACAAGGTTATGGTTTTTCATCCCCAGATTCGTCTTTCTGTCGTTTCCAGCGCTGAGACTCTCCTGACCCTGTGGGGAACGAGCAGCTCTGGAGCTGGATGTGGGTTGGGATTGTGCGGACTCCAGCACCCTCTAATGGTGCCAGCACTCCCTCCCTGTACGTCCCTAAATCCTTACAAATCCCTACAAACAATGTAATAATGAGACCAATTCTGCTGCAAATGGCCAATTTTTCACTCGGTGGCAATTAACAGTTTCGTGCTATTTTAAACAGCTTTAATTGCAATCTGTGCTGTCAGACCTTGTTGCACACTCCATACATCCTGCCCGTATTTCCACGTTAAATTAGGATAAAATGTTCCAGTGGGGGATGGGACAAATGAGAAATCTGAGTGAGCAGATGCAGGTGATGACTAAGAGCAACAACACCCCGTGTGCAGCTTGGCAGGGCTGCTACTGCCGGGTAGGACAAAAAAAGCTGGGAAACCTGTTGGGAAAAAGTAAATCCACTTCAGGTTTTATGTTAGTGGGAGGATAATTGTCTAAATCTAGCTTTTGTCTGAGAGCTGAAGAGGAATCTTAAAACCGAGTGTTCAAACAGAGCTCCTCTTGCTTCATCAGAGCTCTGCTGATTTACATCCGTGTGTTCTAGAAGTTTCCTTCATTTACTTTCTCCACTGCAAGGCAGTGTATCCACAGGTTGTGTGGATAAAGGAATGGTGGGACCATTGTACGTGTGCACAAACTCCTGGGAAATGCAGGGGTCCCAGTACAGAGCTGCAAAGTCCTGCTGAAATAACAAAAAATAGCTTTTCCTGGGGTTTCTGGGAAGGTGTTAATGTGTAAATGTGGCAGCTTATCCCACAGAGCAGAGAGTTCTTAATGCTTATAACAAAACTACAACTCGCTCGTAGGTCAGTACCAATCCTCACTGTGTTGTAGGAAAGCTTTGCCTGGCTCCTCTGCACGAGCTGGGGTGCAGCATTTTTGATAGAAAGCCCAAATCTGATATGATTGCATTTAGCAGTTTAGATTAGATTTATCTCCTTACCTCCAAGTACAGTGTGTGATAGGCCAAGATGGGATTGAGATAGGGAGGGTTGCTGTGTTTTCCTACAATAAAGGACAAAAATGGGCCAGCCTTGAGGCTCACAAGCTTTTTTAGCTCAGCAGGAGCTCAGGAGCCAGTCAGGGTTGGTTTTAGTTCCCATTTTAGCTCATGGATTATCAAATCTTCTTGGATCTCTGTCACTGATAAGCAATACCACGTGTAACCTACCCAGATATAAATATGTCTGACAATTAGGTCACACCTTCATGTTACATCCCCTGGCTTCAGAGTAGTTTGAAAAGTTGGCTCTGCCCAAGGTTTGGCTCCCTGCAGTTTGCAGGGGTTGTAGCTGACTTTCCCCACAGCTCCAAGGCTCACGTGTTACAAGCTCAAGCAAGATTTGGAAATGAACAGTTGGGGAAGTGCAAACTTCAAAACCAAAGCGCAACTTTGGTTTTCTGGATTAGAATATAATTTCAAAATTCAGACAGTAACCCAGGCTCAGTTTCACATTCAAGACTGGAAAGACAAACAGCATTTTCCAGTTTGTTTTTTATTCTACAGGATGAGACAATTGAGCATTTTCTACCATGAGTAATTTTTTTTAAAGAATTTTCTCGCAGGAAAGAGCATCTCAGTGAAATTGGTTCATGTGGGGTTTTCTACAATTGTTGTAAAAACTAGCATTTCTTTCCTGATTTATACTGTTTCCTGATTTATTTTAGCTGGTTTTGAACCAATGCCAGAGCCAGCCTTGCTCTGGTCTGCAGACTGCAGCTCTTGGGGATGAAGTGTTCCCTGATGCCCAGAGTGTCTCTGCCACTGGTGAGTCACCACCATCTTCCTTTCTTTAAGCACCCAACAATTTGGTTTTTGAGAAGAACCAGTGACGATGAGCCTTATTTAAATTAAGCTGCTGGTACTTGGATGTTTTTCTGCACTCTGTGCAAGTAGTTTTGAACAGTGTAGTCACACTGTGGATGCAATCACAGCTTCCTGATCTCTGCAGAAGTTTGAAGTTTAAAGTTCAAAGTTGTGTGAGATGTGTCTCAGCAGGAAACTGCTCATGGTCAGGGTTAAATTTAAAGATTTGGATGTTATTTAGGATAATTCCACACCTTCCTTGCAACTGTTGCAGTTTCTGTGAAGCCCAGTGAGGCTGCACACCCAGAGAGGACTTTCTTTACTTTGTGCAATTGGCTGAAGGTCAGCTTTAGATTTAATTTTTATTTTGAGTAACACCTGCAGTGTTGATTTCTGGAAAGGGCATGAGGTGCCTTGTCCCACTTCTCACTCCAGCTATTTCAAGTGGGGAGCTACCAGCTGAACCACAAGTGCAAGAATACATTCTAAGAATCACAAGATTTAAGGTCGCCTGATTGTTTTTGTTTTAAAGAGCCCTATTTGGGAATCTCTTACCTCAGATGAGCTCAAGTTTATATAACTAAGTCTCCCCTGGAAGCCCATGAAACCAAAGAATTTTGAAGATAATCCTTAGAGCACTTAGAAAAACTGGCTGTTGAACAAAAGAAAAAGTCTTAACTTTATTTGTAGAGGCTTTATCTGTGAGTTCTGCTCACTTTTAGTGTGTTCCTTTGCTGTCTGTTGGGAAGGTGCCTTCCTGCTTTACATGAACGTGCAGGAAAAATGTCCCTGGATGTGCTGTTCGTCCCACCTATCTCAGGAGAGGAGATTCTGTGAGTTGCTTCAGGGAGTGATCTAACTCACAAGAGTTATTTTTAAATCTTACTGATTGTAAAATGTATTGCTGGCAAAAATATTTGTTCTCAGCACTTATGCAGTGGGGGAAAGAGAGAAAGCAAGGGGGGCACTCACATCTTCCTTTCCTAAATCCTCAAAGCTTTGAGTGTATGTGTTGTAAATCCCATTCCTGAATGTCCTGGGAGGAGGTTTTTCATATATGTGTGTATATATAAATAAATATAAATTTCTAGTTTAATGTTACATGCAGCTCAGGCCAACCTATGTTATCCTATCTGCAAAGCACTTTTGCTACAGCAGGGACTACCCAAAACCTTGGTTAAGCTCAACCACACACAGAAAATTAAAACAAGTGCCCAAAAGTTCAGGTTTTATCTTAAAGAAGGAATTTAGTACCCTGGAGAAGAGGATAATATTGATTGTATAGCCTGAGCAGGGTAGAGAATAGGTTAAGACAGCTGTCACTTCAGTAGTGAACAGATTTTTTTTGAGAAGACCAGAGGTTGTAGATCATCTCCATCTTAAAATATTGAAAGAACTAAATATGGAATTAGAGGTGTGGTCTGAGGATTCGTGGGTGATGTCTTAATTTGGGGATCTGGGCAGCAGAATGGCAAATGTGGAGCCTGTACCCAAAAGGAGAAAAGGGTTGGTAGAGGGAGCACAGCTCTGAATGTGATCCCAACAAGGGAAGTTTTAGAACAAATTCTGAGGGGAAGAAACCTTGCTGAACAAAGAGGTGACGAGAAAGTGTCACAAATTACACCAGGGGTTTGTCAGAAGAACATTCTGTCAGATAAGTCATTCTCTTGAGGAGAAAACTAATTTCCTTTACCAGATGTGATAGAGTGGAGTTAATTACCTGGAGCTGTAACTCAAATCACTGAGAGTAGGAATGAGGAGATTCCTGCAGGAATTCCGAGTGGGTTGTGGGGCAGTGGGGGGCTCCTTTTGTTTTCTTTCTTGTACATTAAATGCCGTGTTCCCGGGCTGCTGGAGGGGACACTCCTTTTGTTCCACGAGTTGTCTGGAATCTGATCCTCCCATGGATATTCCATAGTAATAAGTGATTACATATATATTCACTTGTATATATATATTTTTTTTTTACATAGTCCTAGGTGTGTGCTTAGGGATTTGGAGAGCAATGCAAAGCTGTTGTCAGTGCAGAGGACGGGACAGAGCTACACAGAACTCCAGGATGGGTCAGGATGGGAGGGACCCCAGTGGGTCACTGGTGCCACCTCCCTGCTCCAGCAGGGCCATCCCAGAGCACAGGGCACAGGATTGTGTCCAGACAGCTCTGGAATATCCCCAGGGAGGAGACTCCACAGCCTCTCTGGGCTCTGTTTAGGGCTGGGCACTGCTCAGGGCAGTAGTTCTGCCTCCTGTGCAGGGGGAACTCCCTGGGATCAGTTCCTGCCCGTTCCTCTGGTCCATTGCCGGGTCCATCCTCTGACACCTCCTTTTAGATTTTTATTAACGAGCCGTCTCCTCCCGAGGCTGCTCAGCCCCCTCTCCCTCAGCCTTCCCCTTCAGAGACGCTCCGGCCCCTCCATCACCTCGGCAGCCCCGGCCGGACCAGCGCGGCAGCTCCGCGTGTGCTGGACTGTGGGGAACTGCACACAGCGCCCCAGGTGTGCCCTACAGGGCTGAGCAGAGGGGCACCATCACCTCCCTCCCCTCGCCAACAGCACAGAGCCCAGAGCCCAGAACCGGGCGGGTTCTGAGGGCAAAGCGCCTTCGGGGTAAAGCTCCCTCAGGCGGCANTCGCCTTCTCCCCTTCCTCCCCGTTCTCCTCATCCTCTCCTCCTCCCGTCTCGCCGGTGTGAGCGGGGCCCCGCGCCCGCCCAGGTGCAGCGCGGTGTCCCGGGGCTCCGACCGCGGCAGCGATGCGTGAAAGGGGAGAAACACTTTATTACGAGTCGAGCCATTACGGGATTAATGAGGGGGTTCAGGGCGTGCTGCCCTGTTTTCCACAGGGTTTGTAACCCGGCCGGGCTGGGTGCGGGTTGTGGGTGCTGTTTGTTAGTCATGAGCCCTTGTTTTGTGTGTCCTTGTCAGCAGGGAGGTGACGTTTGAGAGGGCTGGGAGAGTGATCCCACAGTGAAAGCCAGCGTTGTTGTGATTTGATAACGTCCAGATGTGATTTATGAGCTAAACGGTGACAAACGTCAGTCTGTGCCCTGCCTTACAATCGTTTTATGTTTATATTCTGCAAGAGAAAGAAATAGGTTACATGAAATCACACTCAGGAGCGGAGTTGTTACAGTAGCACTGAAAACACGACATTTTAGAAAAGGAAGTTTTATGCTGGCTAGTAAGTGTATGTTTAATGTAGCAATTTAACTCTCTAGTAAGTTGCGAAGTTTCTTATGTTTGTTATTTCTGGTTGAGTGTGCTACTAGAAAAAGGATTGCCGGGTCTGGTGGAGCGAAGAGCTGGAAGCTTGGATTTGTGAAATTGTGAGGAGGAGATGTGGCTCCTCAGGACAGAGCAAGGCAGATAAAGGAAACCAGAGGTCACGGAAAGGATAGTCTGAGACGTTCCTGGGGCAGGAGCTGCCTTCTGGTGCTGCACAAACATAAATCAGGTGTTTGTTAGGGTTGGCAGTGCAGTGAGACCTGTTGTTTTCTCGTGATGGGAACTAGAATGAAATGCAGCTTCTTTGGTCTGTTTTAATCAGCAGCTTGGCAAAGCCCCCAAACGCTTCATCACATTTATCCCACCTCTGAGACTGTGGGCTGTTTCTTTCAAGAATTCACATAGAATGATACCTCTGAGGTGCATGTAACTCTCATTAGAACATGTGACAAAAAATGCAGAGTGTTTTCCTGAATGCTGTCAGTCTTTTGAAATGTGCTGTGCAAATTCAGTAACACTGAACACCGGCTGATCCCAGGTCTCAGTGCAGCTGTTAGAGGAGACTCAGGTGATTTGAGTGAGGTTTGGATTTGGGGCTGTGTTGCTCTGCAAGTGCTGGTTCAGCTGGCAGGAGCTCAGCTCACTGCCTGGAATCACAGCTTAAAATCATTCATTTGCCCACACCCACCTGGGTTTTTTTGCCCCATTTCTCTCTCATCTCTTTTATTTGTGTGTGGAGGAGTTTATCTCTGCGGAAGTTGAAATGACTGCATTATTTCAGGATTTGAGCATGAACTGCTGGCCTGTGCTGTTTCTTGCCAACCATCTCCCAGGACATTGTCTCTCTCCACATTTCCAACACAGCAAGGCTTGCTGAGCTGCCTCTTCTCAGCTGCTGGGAGCACGTCAATAGTGAATGCTCTGTCTGGAGCCTTGGTTTGCATCTTCTGAAGGTGCTGTGGGGATGATGTCTGGGAGGCCTCTCCTGATGCTGGGTTTGAGCTCTCAGTGGCTGGGGTGGCCAGTGAGTCACAGGAGGAGGCCTCAGTTCTCGTTTGGCTGGTGGTTGCTGCCACAGTGACAACACTGATCCTGCTATAGAACCTTTTATATCATCTGTCTTTATGCTCTTTTCTCAAGTAAAATCCTTAGCAGGGCCCTGCTGCAGGTGTGGTCAGGAGGGAGTCAGGCAGTGCTTGTGAAAAGCTCATCATTGCTTGATTGGCAGCAAACCAAAGGAAAAACTAAAGGTTTCCTAACAGTCTTGTTTACCTGAAATTGAGTGGGCAGAGATACAGCAAAGATTCTGTTTCTTTTTTCATCTACATGGCTGTGTGTCACAGAGCTTTGTCTTCCAAGCAGTGCTCTGTCAAAATATCACAGAGCTCTCTGTTTTCAGTTCAAGAAAGCTGTCCTTGTCTCTTCTGTTAAACTTGGATGCTGGCTTTTAAAATAATGGATGGATTTTCAAATAGTCCCTACAAGCAGACATTGAACAATGTACCTTTTGCTGGTTGCTCAAAGGGCTTCTGTTAGTAGGGGCTTTTCTCTCATTTTGGTGAAGTAAGAAGGGGTTGTAAAATTTCTGCTGGTAGGAAGTGTAAGAACAATGGAGTCACTGCAGTTGCTGACTTGGCCAAAGCTGAGAAATTTATAACTTTTTAATTATTCTGATGCAGAAATGCTTTAGGACAGTGCTTTCAGTGGAGGGTCAAGACCACCTAGAGACCAGCTACAAGTATGTGGTAAATGCAGAGAGATGCAACTTGGACAGGTGCTAGAGGAGCCCTGGTGATCTTATCACTGTCACCAGAGGATTGGTTGTGTCGCATTTCTAATGCAAAATGTACAGAATATATTTTGTAAGCAGGGAAAATACAGCACAAGCAACAGTTACTGAACATCTTGCTGTGGGTGTGTGCGTGAGTGAAGAAGAGTTGTTACGGATGCTTTTGATTTGATGCTGAACTGTGGGTTCTCTCTTTGCCTCTTGAATTTGAACATTTTTTCCTAAAATGGTTGTATTTCACATAGAAATGTTATTTGTCACAAACTTCTCTGGGATTCCTATTTGCTTTGTGGACACATGTCTTTTTTTTCTTTTCCAGTGACTGTGAGCAACCCTGTGGAGAAAGGTACGTGTGATAATTTATTATTTGATATTCAACCCTTGTGTAAAAAGATTCACAAATGTTCGGGGTGAAATATCAGAAATATTTGCTGTCAGTTTTTTAAAGGTACATGCTCTTTGAGTGTTTCCTTCCTGTAATTGCACCCTCCTGAGGGTACCCAGCATGCTGCACCTTCTGGGCACATTGGGAAATGCCCTGTTTAGTCATAGTATGGGCAGAACATGGGAAAGCTTTGATCCTCTGACTCTTCAGGAAAAGCTCTGTGTGTCTGTGCACACCCACACGCCTCTTCTCCCTTTCCCTTTCACAGCTCCAGAGCTGATTTTACAAGCCAAACAGAAAATACTAGTTCCCATCTGCAGCCCACTTGGGTTTTTTCGCTGTTCCATTTGATCTTTCAGTGAAAGCTATTTTTGATAAACTTTTTCTCTTGGCTCTGATGCCCACTAACAGAACTTGAGTCATAACACAGTAGGATTGCTCAGTGGCACTCTTCAGACCGGTGTGTTGGTGGAGGCAATGGCCGTGTTCTAAGAATAAGGAGTCAGTGGCTATTTTAACATTCTTCCCCTTCTTCCCTGGAGGTGCTTGGAATGCTTTTGGCTAATCCAAGCATTCTCTCAGTGACTTTCTTCTTCTGGGGTTATGAAGGACAGAAGTAGGTGTAGTGTAAGTTTTTCCATGAAGAGCAGTGCCAGCTGACATTTAAAGATCTTCCAGATTGCTGCATCCAGTAAATTCTCTTTCTCCTATAGAGCAGTTCTAATGTTTGAAATTTCTACAGAGAAGCTACAGAGAGCAGGATGTTAATGACTGCTCAGCAGAAGAAAGTTAATAGTTGCCTAATCTATTAGTGCATCTCCAGGTCAGCTTCCTCTAACTTGCTGCTGGGCTGCTTGATGAACAAAATTAAACCTGTTGCAAGATTTATCTCCTTCCATATTAATTAAAAATGGCTGAGCTCCACTTGCACGTAGTGTAGGGATAACATCTCAAACCAGCTTGGAGCATGAGAATGACTTAGCTGTGATTCACAGCTCCTTCCCACAGTCCATCACATCCTTGTGAGATGTGTCCCATCATTTGCCATCTCATTAGGAAGTCTCACTGATGAATTTGGCCTTTTTTACCAATTTTCACACAGGAAAAGAAGTGTTTTGACATAGTTAAGAAGTGTTTGGATTTTAGATTTCTCTTTCCAAGTAGTTATTTTAATCTTAGTTTCTAGAATTTGAAGCTTAAATGAAATGAAATGGGGGAAATGAGATTGGTATTGCAATTCAATGATGGGTTTAAATAAAACTATCTTGTAATGTCTTAATGAGTGGAGTGTTGAAGATATGGCAGGTAGTCTGTGGAGCTGAAGGACAGCTCCTTTGGCTCCCTGTCCATGGAATGCCTGCTAATGCCAAAGGCTCTGGAGTAAGGTTTGCATGTAGAACTAAGACTGCTCTGACATATGCTGGTTTCACATGATAAGGTTGTGTCTGCTGGTTTACAATTCTTCCTCAGTAATCACAAGACCTATTTTGCTCAATATGAGGGAATTTTTCCTGATTTATTTCATTGTATCAACTGTGGCAAATGTAAAAGATGTTTAATAAGAGATCTGGCTTTTTCTGGTGATGTAAAGCTCGTGTGATTTCTCTCTGCTCTCAGAAGAAGAATGTGCAGAAGTGGGCAGTGCACACTCTGCTTCCAGCTACATTCAGTAGCAACTGAAGCCCAATACTGGGAGGTGCTGGAGCATTGCAAAATTAACCTTTACACTGCTCAGCACCAGGCAGTTCTGCTGGGCCTGTGCCTGGACCATGGGGAAGAGACAGGAATCCTGTCATTCCCAGTGATACGGGGTTGTCACCTGCCCTGTGGGACAATTCTCTTACAGCTGCATCTTCCTCACCCACGGAATGGGATCAGGTGGAGCAGGGGAGGCTCTGAGATTGCTGCTGACCCTGAGCCATAAGGTTTAGCTGGACTGCAATAATGGGTGGCACTGGATGGACATCTGTCATTTCCTTTCCTTTTTTTTTTTTTTTTATACATTGTTGTGAAAAATTTGAATTATGCCCATCATGGATGAAACCTTTACTTAAGAAGTCATTGCTCTGTTTCTGTTTTTTCTTTTCTTGTTTTGTTTTTAGTGGCCTATCTTGTAGTATTCCATATTCTCTTTGTGCTCTTTGTGTGGACATATTGGAAGTCTGTTTTCACTCTCCCAATACAACCAGGCAAAAAGGTAAGAGACCCAACACCTTTCATGCCTTGCAAACCAAAAGCAGAGATGTTGAAGAGAACTCAAAAATCCTTCAGTCTAGTTGATCTGGAGAGCAGAGTCAGAGGCAAATGTGTTATATTTCTTTTCTACCAATTATTTACTTTGTCATGTTGCTTGGATTGGTAGCCCTGATTTTTTTAATTGCATTTTGTTTTACCTCTCTATGAAATACTAATAAAACACTATGTTTGAAGCAACGGAATGAAGTCGATATTTGTGTGGCACTCCAAATATACACAGCCTTGCTCTGATCCTGATTACAGGAATGTAAATTTATAAATAACAACTAATCCCAGTTTTAAAAATATGAAACTGTGGCTGAAGACAGGTTCTTGCTCACTAGAGATGTGTTATAAAGATGAGTGATGATATTCATCTAAGGCAGCAATAGGAACAATTCTACTAAGTTGTTTTATGAGCCTTAATTTCACTTTTTCATTTCTTATTGATGTCTCACAGTATTCTGGCTCTCCAGCACTCACTACCTCCCTTTGTCTTCTTAACAACCACATTTTCCCACCAGATTAATCTCAGGAGCAGGAGGTGAAAACATTCCCAAACTCACCTGTATTTGAAATGCTCCCTGTGGGTAACTGCTCCTCTCGTGGCCTCTGCTTGCAGTTCCACATGTCCTACGCTGACCAGGAGCGCTATGAGAACGAGGAGAGGCCCGAGGTGCAGAGGCAGATCCTCGCCGAGATCGCCAGGAAGCTGCCGGTGTACACGAGGACAGGGAATGGAGGTCAGCTCAGCACGGAGCTCGTGGCCCCAAACCCACCCTCACACACACTCCAGCAGCACAGGCTGGCACTCAGAGGATCCTGCTGACCAACAGCGTTCCCAGTGCCACTGCAGGCACCCACTAACTCCTGTGCAAAGGATTTGAATGCCTTTGCTCTCAGGGAAAACAAAAGAAGCCTTGAACCCTCCCGTGCAGTGCAGTGCCAGGTGCTGCCTTTGAGAAGCAAGATGTTACCACATGTGCTGTCTGCGTTTAGAAATAGCAATAGAATAACCAAATCTGTCATAATTTTTACTTAAAGTGTAGTCTGACTTAGAGATGCAGGACATCTGTGACCAGTTTTCTGGACTGTGTTCAGTGATTAAATGCCTGCTGCACTCCCTTCACAGCTTAAAGAAATCTGTGTTCATACTTGAGGCTCTGACCTCCTCGTTTCTGTCAGGCAGGTTGAAGAGTTTTGAAGTAGAGAACTGGAATAAATAGAGAATTATCAAAATGAAGTGTAGGTAGTCTGAGTAAATGTGGTAGCAAGTGTACAGTTTTGGTTTGTCACTCTTGAGCTGTATGGTTTAGAGTAAGTTTAGGTTAGAGGTTAGGAAGAAATCCTTCCCTGTGAGGGCGGGGAGGCCCTGGCTCAGGGTGCCCAGAGAAGCTGTGACTGCCCCATCCCTGGCAGTGCCCAAGGCCGGGTTGGACAGGGCTTGGAGCAACCTGGAATAGTGGAAGGCATCCTTTCCCATGGCAGGGAGGTGGAAAAAGATGAACCTGAGAGTCCCTGCCAACCCAAACCATTCCATGGTTCTACAATTTTATGCTTTCTCTGTTGTTGCCCCATCTGCAAGAGTCCATCACAAATCTGAGTGTTGCTTACCTGAATGTGACCTGGCAGCAAACACCAGCTGCAAACCCAGTCACCTGCTGCAGTGCTAGAGAAAAGAAAAAGAATAGTTAGGAAATGAGCACAGGATCAACTAACACACGAAAAAAAGAGCACTTTTCCATTGTTTGGTGTTAATTTGTCTCTGATTCCAGGGATTCGGTTCTGTGACAGATGCCAGCTGATCAAACCTGATCGTTGTCACCACTGCTCTGTTTGTGCCATGTAAGTTCTGGGCTGTCCTTCACCCCAGTGCAGTCACCACAAGGTTCTGTGAGTGGGCTGCTCCTTCACGTGTTTTACACAAACAGCTGCCCCAGGGTCTCTGTTCCAGCTGCAGCCAGCAGTGCCCTAGGGCAGGAATCATGTTCATGTCACTTTACACAAGAACCAAGGGCATTAGCTGGTCTTCAAACACTAAGAAATGTTTCATCTTAAAATTGTTTCTACCTTAAAAAACGTAGAGACGGTGTCATTTTGAGTTTCTATCATGTAGAAATCTCACAAAAATCAAAGGTTTTGCTATTGATCTGCAGTTGGTAATGAAGTACTAATTAGGAATTTTCCATTTTTCTTTTTTGTCCCTTTGCAGGTGTGTGCTAAAAATGGATCATCATTGTCCATGGTATGTCCTAAATACTGGTTTGTGGTTTTCTGAAAGGAAAGGCTACTTACATATATTTCTGTATGCCTCTCATGTCTGTATGTCTCTCACATTTTAGGCCATTCATCTCTTTAGTTTGGGAAATTTATAAAATAATTGCACTTTGAAATTGCCTGAAAAGATATTTTAACAAATCATTCATGATTGCTCCATAACCCATGTGTAAAAATGCTATTATACTGATGAAATTTAAACCCCAACTGCTAATGCACTCATTAACTATTACTAAAATTTGAAAGGAACTCCAGCTTAGCCTTTCCTTTGGGCTCTCTGTGAGTTTCAGCTGCACTTGGGGTGCTTTCAATAACATTTGCACGTGGATTGTTTCTGAACAATCTGGTCAGAGACAGTCTGTGCAGAAAGCTGC
>VZRS01002109.1:0-17210 GCA_013398055.1 Ifrita kowaldi
TGGAGTCACCCCAAGACACCTCCAGAACTTAAATGTCTGAGATTTGGAAGGTAAAAAATGAAATATCACAAGATCATGCAGACATGAATATTTACAAATACGAGCTTTTTATTAATGTCTGTAATGAGTGCTCTGAACTGTAAAGAAACAGGAAAAGAAATGCTGCTTTGTATTATACCTAAAAATCTTCAGTATTGCTTAACATTCTCAAAAGAGTTTGGATTTTTAATTGAAGAAATTTTCCAACAGCTAAAACTCAAAACATTTTACCCCAACTTGAAGTTTTTGTCACAGAACTACCACAAACTCCTTTGCAAAGTTTGTGAAATGCTGGCTTTCACTTTTATTACTAATATAGACTTCCCACTTAAAACCAGAAATCAAACTGAGTTCTGCAGTCTTGCCCAGTCAGCGACTCAGTAACGCTCTGAATTATGCTGCACTCTCTTTTTCCTTCTTCCTTTCTCCTATGCACCTATTTAATGGTGCATTCCAGCCTCTAGGAAACTTGTATCCATGCAGATCTTATCTCCATCACTGCAGTGGGGAGGAAGGTAATTATCCACCAAATGAATATTTTATTATTTTCTAGACAAATAAGCACAATTCTAAGACAGATAAATGTGTAAGTTGGTATTTAAGTAGTATTGCAATGTTTATACCTCAGTCAAAAATTGCCACTCAACATCTTTTATTGCTATAAGTAACAATAAGCAAAAAAAAAAAGTTTTGAACCCTTGGCTTCTCTTTTGATGTGTATACATACCTCAAGGAAGTGTATATCTTCTCAAATGGATTAAAAGAACCCCAAACAACAAAACTTACTGCCCTCTCAGTTGAAGTGTAACCAATAAACTTGCAAATATGCTGCCTTTTGAAAATCTGTTCTGATATTAATTTTGTTCTATACCTTATTTCTATACCCATGATATTGAGAGTCAAGCTCAGAATCTCTAATTGCATCTTAGAGAAAGAGGAATGCTGCTGATGGTGCACAAGGCATTTAATACCAAGAATTCTGTGTTCAAAGATTTCACCTGATAATATGTCATAACTACACTGAAGTTGTACAACCCTTGTGAACATATCTCTGACAGGTGCTTTGCTTGTTAAAATCCACATGAACAAATATTATGCCCTAGTTACAGTGAAATTTCAGTGTAGATATTCTTTTTACTTTGTAGTATTTCTCTTTGTCCTGTGAAATGTTTTAAAGTTCTCATCTGCTTGCCTTTGTAAATTTTATCTCTCTTTATAGACTACCAGAATTGAAATACAAGGTAATCAGATATGGTAATAGATGTCAAAATGAAATATTTGGTCTATAGATAATGATCTCTCAGCAATTATAAAATGGGAGAATATGAGAATTATCAGTAGCAATTTATATTCTTCAGGCAGCCAGACGTACACCTAGTTATCAGTAAGGAATAATTCTATGATTACATTCCGAGTTTGACAATGCCTTTCTAGTTTTTTAATAGGGTCTCCAAAGCTGACTGAGCACCCTTATTCCATTGATTTCTCTTTTTTTTCAAAGTGTTAAGAAAAGATTTTTTGTCACCTGTACTAGATTTGACTGGGATAGACTTAAATTTCTTCATAGCAGTGAATATGGGGTTATGTTTTGGATTTGTGATCTAAAAAGTATTTATAGCACACTGATGTTTTAGCCATTGCAGAGCACTACTTAAACACCAACGTTTTCTGCTTCTCACAACATCTCGCCAGCAAGGAGACTGGAGGTACACAAGAAATTGGGAAATTCTTGTGCACTGGAACAGCTGATCCTAACTGACCAAAGGGTCAAAGGGTTATTCCATACCATATGATGGTGTCCTGGTTTCATCTGGGGTAGAGTTAATTTTCTTCTTAGTAGCTGGTACACTGCTTTGGTTCGGATTCAGAATCATGTTGATAACACACTGATGTTTTGGTTGCTTTGATGCTTGATGTTTAAGTGGTGCTTACTCTGAATCAAGGACTTTTTAGTGGCCCATGTGCACAAGAAGCTGTGAAGGAACAGAGATGCTGTGAGGGAGTCCTCCCTTCCTGGAGCTGGCAGTATACCTGCCTGCTGAAGAGAAGTAGTGAATTAATGCCTTATTTTGCTTTGCTTGCATATGTGCCTTTTTCTTTCCCTGTTAAACTGTCTTTATCTCAACTCATGAATTTTCTCACTTTTACCCTTGCAATTCTTTCCCCCATCCTATGGGGTTGGAGTGAGTGAGTTGCTGTGTTACACCGCTTAGTTGCCAGATGCGGTTAAACCATGACATCAAATTGTCCATAATTTTTTGGACATTCAAATGACTAGAAACTATATGCTCCTGTGCATTTTGCTTCACCTGTTTTTTGTCCAGAATCAGAAGCATCACATAGAAATATAAATTGGAATAAGGACATCATTTATTCATTCATATTTATTTAACCATTTTGGTTTACAGTTGATTTTACTATGATTATCTGGGTGTGGTGCACTTTGTCCTAGAGTACTTAGTGGAAGTGTATGTCAGATATCAGAATATAACCAAATATATTTTAATGGTGTCATATAGCACACATAGTCCAGGAAACATAGAATGCTGAGACAGCAAAAGCATGAAAGAGAGTTCGCTAAAGGATCTGCTACCCCGCAAAACATCCTGAAAAGACAACATCAGCCCCTTGGAGCAATTTTATAAACACTGACACAGCAGTTGAAATTGTGCGTGTTATCCTAATCTCTTTTTCCTTAAGAGAAATGTCATGACATAAGTCTCTCTTCTTTGACTTTAACAAAAACATTCCTGATAAGAATAAGGCTATCTGCTCCTCATTTTTGTTGTGCTCAATTCATGTCACATTTGAAGACTTATGATCCTCACAAAAACCATTACCATCTTTTGTCTTTTCAATTCTTTGACCTGCACTGCTCCTGTCACCTCTAATGCCAACACAAAATGGCCCACACAGAATCAGCATGATGAACCTTGCTACTCAACATCTTTTAAAAGAAGGGGCTGCTCATGAAAACCACAGAAACCCAGCAACAGTAGCCCCTAAACTGGGGCCCAAGCTGGATGGTAGCAGGCATTTAAGCAATCCAAAGAGAATATGGACAGAACACTTCCTTTGATTTGTGAATGACAGCACATTGCTAGCTTGCTAGGAAAACAGAAACATGGCAAACACAAGGCAAGAAATATTTGAATAAAGAGGTCCAACACAGAGATTCTGTTGTATTACTACTTAAACTGGCCATTTATACAACAACATGCCCATGTTACTCGTACTAGCGAACTATTAAAACCAAAGAAATAAATTGTTTGGTTATTCCCTAAACACTGTTATTCAAGAGATAGCTTGAGGCTTACTCTTTTGTTGAATTCTGTTTAATTGTTTTGCCAGTTGATCTTTGCTTAAGAGACTTTAAGATGATCTCTATTACATAATCTTTATTACAGTTGTACTTACATAAATGATTGAAGGTTTGAGAGTGCTATAAAATACTTTCTTAGGGAAGAAAAAGAATAGCTAAGAGTACAGCCTGGATAGACCTAGTGAAGAAAAAGTAGTAAAAAGCATTTAGAAATTTAGCATCAATCAAAAAGCTTGTGAACAGAAATCGACTTTTTTGAGATATTTGAGAAAATTTGGACAGACTTAGTTATGTGTACAAATGATAAAAATACACTTTTGCTGTGGAAATATTTTAGTACCTATTGCACATCAGCAGTATCAAAGTTAGATCAGCTCTGAATAAAACATACACCTTAAACAAGTTTTCTCCCAACAGGCATTTAAAATTGTTTGAAGTGAAAGCATTTAAAGCACCATCTGATATTCCCACACAAGTTCTAAAGTAGTGTAGGTATTCAAATTATTTTTGACATAAAAGTTCAAGGGAAAGATAATTTGAAGGATAAAAACTCAGAAAAATGATTTTTAGATTTGTAGTAATTGTGATATATAAACAAAATTAGGAGACAAGTGAACTAGCAATATGCATGTTTGCACTCTTAGTACATATTTACATATATAAAAGGCCCAACCATCATTTGCTTTAAAATTAAGGTGCAAGGGGAAAACTGAGAAGTCATTCTACTACAACACAGGGATTTTTAAAGTCAAAACATAAAGATCTCCTCCTCTCAAAACACCACAAAAAATCTGGCTGACAAAATTACTTTCCTGTTTAGACGACAACAAATGCTTCACAAACACCCCAACATTGATTTGCACAGCCTCTGCCGAAGCCTTGAGATTCACAAACGTCATGAATTTCAACAAGGTCAAGTTCAAGATCCTGGACCTGGGTGAGGGTAATCGCAGACATGAGTAAAGATTGAGAGAACTCACTGAAAGGTGGCCTGAGTAGATGGACTTTTGGGTTCTGGTGGACAAAAAGCTTGACATGAGCCAGCAACGTGCACTCACAGCCCAGAAAGCCAACCATGTCCAGGGCTGCATCGAAAGCAGTGTGGGCAGCAGGGTGAGGGAGGGGATTCTGCCCCTCTGCTCTGCTCTGGTGAGACCCCACCTGCAGTGCTGCATCCAGTTCTGGGGTCCCAAGTACAAGAAGGACATCAACCTTTTGGAGCAAGTCCAGAGGAGGAACACCAAGATGATCAGAGGGCTGGAGCACCTCTTCTACGAGTAAAGGCTGAGAGAATTGGGATTGTTCAGCCTGAAGAAGAGATGGCAGCCTTCCAGTACCTGAGGGGGGCCTACGAGGGAGATGGGGAGGAGCTCTTTACCAGAAAGTAGTGGTAGGACAAGAGGGAAGGGCTTCAGACTGAGAGAGAGTAGGTGTAGATTAGATATTAGCAACAAATTCTTTACTGTTAGGGTGGTGAAGAAGTGGGTCAGGTTGCCTAGAGAAGCTATGGATGCCCCATATCTGCAAGTGTTCAAGGCCAGGTTGGATGAAGCTCTGAGCAATTTGATCCAGTGAAAGGTGTCTCTGCCCGTAGCAGGGGGGTTAAAATTAGTTGATCTTTGAGGTCCCTTCCAAACCAAACCATTCTATAAGCCCAGCCTAGCTGAAGCTAGAACTGATGAGAATAGTCTAAGAATGAAGAAACGAGGCGACATCTGCATCTGCAGTAATTCAAAGGGGTATTTTCTGACAATTTAATATTCTTGCAACATACAGTACATTTGATCTGAATAACCCAACTAGATTTTCTGCCTTCTCTATTAGTTCTCATTTTGCCTATTTTAAACAGCACAAAAAATTGTTTATGGTATGTATAGTTCTGCAATTATGTGGAATTTTATAGAGAGGCTAATACTTTTTTAGTTCACGTTACTCACAAACACTTTGTTATCCAAATCATATCAAGGCAAGACAATTCTAAACTAAGATCTGATGCATCACTATATCAAATGGTTAAAACTATATTGAACTTTTAAAAGTAGCTATTCCTCAAGAAAATATTAAGATTGATAGTTATATCAATATTCCTTTACAATGTAATCATTACACATGAAAACCAGCCTTTTTTATCCACAACATATGCAATTTATACTCCAAAAGGAGATTAGTCAAACCACTAAAAGGTACATAGGAAAAGCCATCTGCACAGATAAGGAGGTGTCTTTGTACGCATCAGGAATTATCACAGACATGTTCAATCATGCTCTGCAATGCTGAACAACATACTTGTTTTTACATGAACCAGTAAGATCTATGGCTTATGTTTAGTACTCATTTTAAAAGGTACTAAAGCAGAGCCAATCATTGTACATAAGATGAAGCGATAGTTTAGGAAGAAAATGTGATGAAATGGTAACAAAAGAGGGCCTCTGCTAACCACAAGGTGATAAGAAAAATACTTCAACAATAAGTAAGATATCAATTTGTCAAAACTAAATTATAAGAGCTATTGAACTGGAACCTCATACATGGCTAATAGTAAATGTGACAGGGAAAATAGTGTCTTCTATTAAACTGTTAGAGATTTGTCAGAAATTTCATTGCTTATTCAACATTATTGGATGAGTGCAGATAAACAAAATAAATTGCAGAATTTTCTAAGGTTTCTTTAGATTGTTTGCCCATCTCTGCTTCAGTTTGTTACACCTACCCAGCACAATCTTAGTAAACTTTTGACCAATGGGACTATGTCACCCAGTCTTGACAAAGCATAAAGACCCCAAATGAGAATCAAATTCCCACAGGCTTTGTAGAGACTGAGCTAATACCTCCAGTGGGAAATGCAAGAATGCAGCTATCACACATTGTTGGTCAACAGACATCAGCCATAAAGACATGCTGATCTACAATGGCAAAGCCATTCTTGTCTTCTGTCTGATGGTAGCTGTTACAAATTTGAGGAACAGCTGGGATTCAATGAAGAGAAATGAGGGAAGAAACCCTAGAGGATACAGAGCACATATCCATAGGAAATGGGATGTTATTAGTTGAACTGTTTTTAAACAATGTTCTGTCTGATGGCATATGAATAAACTAAAACTGACCTTGAGAAAAAACGCTTTGGGGAAGAAAGAATGCTTTTGGGCGAGCGAAAGACATGGCATCAAAATGTAAATCACATGAGAGATTAATATATCCTGAAGCAACACAGTATATCAGATATAAAAAGTTTACTGTTTACTGCTTCCAACAATGGAGGAAGAACACATAACACATTAAGGGGGAAAAACTGGCGAAATTTCAGGAATCCTTTTCTATTGTCATTTTGTTTGCATTAGTCTCTCACTGTAATTATTCACTTTAATCTTCTGAAAAAAGAAGTTCAGTTTGAAAATGATGCCTTAGACAAAAAGGCAGTTTTAAAAAATGAGGAAGAAATCAAATGCACACTAGTAAAAAAACACATTCTGAGTAGAGGAAAACCGTTAATTTACACAGGAAAATATTACACAGTAATCTACTTGAAAAACTGCTTTTAAATCAAGCTGACAATGGAAAAAATTACCACTCTCAGTATCATAACTATGAAACAAAGATCACTAATAATGCTGAAGTGAAATACAAGGCCTTTAAAATTAATCAAAATACACCATCTGAAATTTTTAAACATTTCCTTCCAAATTATTCTTTTCAGTTCAGCAAGAGAACAACCAATTTGGGAGAAGGCAATTTTGTCACACAAGTCAAAATCCATTCCTGAGTGGAACTTGCCAAAAAATTATCAGGTGAGATAATTGGTAGGTACTTACCAACTTTCTACAGTCAGTTCTACCAACGTCAAGTTTGTTAGCAATTTAAATAATTTCCTAACATAGGAGCCAATGCACTAATTCTAAATACACAAGCAACTCTTACAGTTTTACCACAGTAGACTGGTAGTCTTAATTACATTAGACTACATTCAGTTGTCTGAACAGTCATGCATTTCAATGTTATATACAGAAATAATTGAAAGAATATTTTTCTGCCTCGAAAATCCATTTATGTTACTAATACATGCAGACGATCCTTTGAAGGAATCTCATTTCATCTCATTTCCCAATTCAGTTTGAAAGAATTTTCCTTTTTTTATAGAAGTTTGGGGTTGTTTTGAGCAGGTAGAAGCAACCGTTCAGAATCTATCATTATCAACAGGACTGTTGCTACTAAGAAAATCCTCAAGTCTGCTGGTGGCTAATTCCCACTAGGCAGAGAAGCAAAAAGAGGCTCAGTCTCATTCCAGACCGTATTGCCAAGCATAGCCTTTCAAATGTTACCACAGTCCTTGAGACATGGGGGTGCAACTCTCTCTTCAGACCCCCGCTTAAAACTTTCTGCTCCCCACATAGAGCTTTAGCTACTTGTGTATCCACGAACCAAGACCCAGCTCTGATGTAAAACTGCCTGACCCTAGTTCAGGTTTCATTAAAATTTTAAATAGTGAGAAAAAACTGCCAAAATGTGTGGAGACAAATAGTAGCTAAAAGATTCAAGAGGAAAAGCAAAACCAGATATGGTATAAAATAATTTAAATACATGGGAAGGTATTTGGGAAACATCTGGCCAAGTCATGAGCATCAGGCCTAGTGGCAGAGAGCACTCAGAAATGGTGAGGACTCTGAAGACAGCCTTTCCAATCCAGAAAAATGTATGCAATAAAAGCCTCTTTAGATAACCTACTGCTGGTGGTGAACATAGAAATGTTTAACCAAACAGCTCATTAAGCAGCGCCAGGAGCAACTGTGGGCAAAGCTAACCCTCCATGAAAGAAGCTGCTGGGGGAGTGCTGGTGAGCAGAGCATGGCACGGCAGTTTGCACGGGAGATTGCTGTACCTCTGACAGCTGGATCAGGAAACAACGGCATCCAGCCAGCAGAAAATTGTCTCCTGCTAAGCTCTGCTCGCACAAGTGATGCAGATGCCCAGACTGTGGTGCCAGCTGTGGGGTGGGCCTTGCTCTTATCCCATTACTTTTGAGTAGCTGTGAGCACCCTGTGGGAGTAATGCCCAGACAGAGGAACTCCTTTGATTAGAGCTCCAGGAAGAAGTGAGTAATTTGAGGGCTTCAAGAGATGGACTACTGGAATCACACTCTACCTTCCCTGGGACAAGGCCAGCAGGGAGACAGGATGTATGACAGGGAGGATTCCGTATTCTCTCTCCCCCTAGCTGGACACGGTGGCTTAAGGAATAGGAGGGAACAGCAATAAGCTCCTGCCTGGTGCAGAAGATACATCTCTTCTGTGGCTACCCCACCTTCCCAAGCACCCTTGCATAGTAAGTATGAGGCTCCGCAAGTGGAAGTGAACAGTGATGAAGATGATAGTCCATTTAGGTTGGAGGAGTTGCCATATATCCTGTTTCAAAATCACTTCCATAAGGAAAAAAAGACAAGTCATCGTCATAGGAGATTCTTTCCTGAAGGGCACAGAAGGCCCAAAGACCTGACTGGACTCACTTCTCAGAGAAGTCTGCTGCCTCCCAGGGACATGGGTTAAAGAACTGATGAGAAAATTTTCTACCGTGGCACAGCCCTTGCAATATTATCCATAATTGTTTTTTCATGCAGGAAGTGATGAGTTCCCATAAGTCCAAGGGCAACCAAGAAAGGCTTCAGGGCCTAGGGATGACGGGTTAAGGAATCAGGAACACAGTGTTCTCCTCTATCCTTCCAGTTGCAGGGAAAGATGAGGGAAGAAGCAGGAAGAGCCAGCAAATCAATGCCTTGCCGGTGTCACTGACAGAATTTTGTGTCTTTTAATGACAGCTCAGTCTATATAACACCAGGCCTATGAGCAACAGATGTGGTTCACCCTTTTCAAAGAGGGAAAAGGATCTTCACCCAAGGGTTAGCAGAGCTCACTGAAAGAGGTTTAAACTAGTTTTGAAGGGTAAAAGGGATAAAACCAGGCTTACTAGAGAAAAAATATGCTCTTAGTCATATAGTTTAGTTCTAGGTAGTCCTGCAAGGAGCAGGGAGTTGGACTTGATCCTTATGATTCCCTCCCAGCTTGAGACACTCTGTGATGCTGTCTGAAGATGTGTGAACACAGTGGCGTAAAAGAGGGGTGGCAGCACTGCCTGCATGAATCAGCACTCAGTCCAACCTATTACATCAATGCGAAAAATGCTAAGGTGTCCAATATATTTATAATCAAGATTGAATAAATGAACAAAGTTATTGAAAAAAAAACCAGTTTCCATTGCTGTAGGAGAGTGACAAGATAAATCTAACCAGGGTAAATATCAGCATGGGAACATTGGTACAATGCACAAAGAGGCAAAGAGAGAAATTGCCAAGAAATTATTTGTGTTGTCTCCATCCCAACTCTCTCTTCCCAGTCAACACACACATCCCCGCTCAATTCTCAATTCTGCTCTCTTAAAAAATCAATACTGAAGAGTATTAACAACACCAAAATTTCAGATTTGGGCAGATCAAAACAGCATATGTAAATAGATGTGTATGAAATATAAGTGCCAGTCTGATACATGCTAGTTTCCAGAAACAAAATAAAGAAATAATTGTAAAGAAACTCAATATGCAGGTAAAGTAGGTCATTCAATACTTATGTTTGACAGAATATGCTATGACAAGAGCCACAATAAAACTCTGCTAATAGCCAAGTGTCTGTGTCAAGCAGCAAGGCAGAAGATGCTCAGAGTCTTATTCTCTAAAACATATGGATAAAAATCACTATATGTAGGATTCCATATATATGTTTAAAAAGTCCTTAAATACTTAAGAGTTTTCTTTTATTTTCCTAAATTAATGAGTTAATCATCACAAGGCATTACCCGTTGTTCAACTGGTTTTGCACACCTACCAAGTCTTCCAAACACACATTCCCAAGAATTCCTATTCAGTAATTTGAATTTTTGATGCAGGCTCTGAAGCTGAAACCTTCTCTCCAGCTCACAGACCCCCCAGTACTCTGAGCATGAGAAAAACACATTGCAAAGAAAATGTTCTATCTAAATTTTATGCTAATTTCACAATATGTGAAAGAGCAGGTCTCAAAGAAATCCAAGCAACTTTCAAGGAAGAGTCTCATGATGGGATGTTGAATGTAATGCATGCTATGGAGCTAAGAATTGATAGTCTAATACATGTTTTAAGAGACCAATAACAGAAATTATTAGTCTATGTACAACTCAACTAGTTCAAGAAAGCCTCAATCATACAATTAAATTTTTTCCTACAGAAAAAACAACTGGGTCTCTACCCCTCTGTTTTGGTGTTTTGCTCACCCTTCAGGGTTCCTCTGCCTCCTAAAGTGGCGTGTTTCAGTCCCAAGCAACAAGAGTGGAGGTAGTTGAGAAAAAGTATCACCTTCTTCAGGTCTCTCCCAGGAGAGATACTGTGTTCACTATCTGTGAAAGGGATTTCCTCCTCCTCAGCCCTAAATAAGCCTGTGTAGGTTTATTTTCATACCTTTCCTCAGAAACCCTTTGCAGTCTTCTCCAGGTACCCTGGGCAGCATGGCTAGTGCTTGCTGGTCACTCCAGCCTCTGGGAAAATGCAGGCTGAGTTGGTCATGCAGCAATAACCACCACTGTCACACCATCAGCATAACTGGTATTGAACAGCCCGACTCACCCCAAAGACTTAAGAGTCTCCCCCAAACAACCAGGGCAGCCAATGCAACCCTTACAGAGCCTGAGTCCCACAAGCCCCAGACTCTGCCTGCCAGGGTACTGGGGAATTAGCGGGATTATGCTAGTGATGTCAAAAAATATAACATCGGCTGTGCTCTCTGTGCAGATCCCACACTCCCATTTTGTTCTTCAGAAACACTATAGATTTCCTGCAATCTCAGTGGTATCATAACTTGACAAGAGCTCTGTCTGCAGCCATTTCCTGCATGGCATCACAGCCAGCACCTTTTTAAACTGTGCTTTCAAGCTTATTTCTTATTAAATCTTTCAACCAAAACAAAATTCCCGGACTTATCACATTTACAGAACCCTTGTGGAAGGAAAGAGGAAATTAAGTTTTCTCCTTTCAGGCAGACAGAGCAGAAGTGAATTTGTAGGAGAGTAGCTACATTAGGCACAAGATATCCTGAAATATGTCAAGAGCACTGTTCCTCTGTAATTTTTAGCATTTTCAGTACCTTCAAGACCTATTTAAGGAGTATCTCTTTTTTATAGTTAAAGGTCCTAACACAAATGGATTTATATGGTGTAACTAGTGTATTTCAAGTGTTTTAAGACACCATTTTAGTACTGGAGGGCATTGAAAAAAAACCAAGTGTCACTAAATATAGTTTTTGACAAGCTTAGGGAGTCAAAGTTGCTTTTTGGTGCCAGTATCAGGTAAAAAAAAATATATTGCTGGGAGTTTAAACCAGTGTTCTCTGACCTTACAGTAAATGCAATACCCTTTTATCTCTAGATAGCTTGTTGAAAATTAATCTATGACTTCAATACCTATAACAAGATCTCTGAGCAACCATGACTACAAACCAACTTTGAAACTAGTTTGCAACAATTCTCAAATTACAATTTAATAGATATGCCAACAGATAAACAGACAAACAGCCCACAGTAAGCTACATGGAAACTTGTAGTACTAGAGAGGTGATAAGTGAAGAAGTTTAGGTGTTTCAAAGATGTTTTGTTTACAAACGTCTTTGTAATGAGTTTTATAAAAGGAGTCTAGAAGGCTACAGTAAAAGTTTTCTGAAACAGGACCCATAACACCGAATCCTTTATAAAAGATGCTTGACAGACACTAACCACAAATTTTTAATTACTTTTCAGTGTAGGCCATGGCAAGGTGCTGGCGCCNCACACCATCCAGCTCTATTTTAATGGGCAATACATTAAATTATTTTTTCCCATATTGAGTCTGTTTTAGCAGTGACGGTAAATGGTGGGTTTCCTGTCTTTATCTCGACATATGACCTTTTCAATCCTCTGTCTGGTCGAGGAGGGGGACTGAGAGAGCTGTTGGGTGAGATCTTGCAGACGGGCGAGGTCAACACACCACAGCAATGTTTTTGCACACTAAACAATGCATTGCAGTCCATTTTCATACTCTGGGCTCACACAGAAATTATATAAAGCTAAGTAATATGAACTCTGGCTTTTTTCCCTCTCTGATCTCATGAAAAGTTTTAGGATTTCTAATAATTCAAAGCTCATGTATAACATATCTAATTCAGGTTCTGTATAAGGCAATGGCTTAAGGGCTATAAAAGACTGGAAACTTTCAAGTGTTCTCAGCCTTTGCAAGCAATTTCCAGGAGACTATTTCTAGGGAATTTAACAACCTTAAGAGAAACTACTTTGATTTTAATGAATCATTTATTCAAGCAAAAACAGACAGCAAAAACACAACCTGAAGAAAGAGTAGGGTAAGTGGTGTCCAAGTAAAGGGAATGAAAATCCTTTATCATCTGTGACACTATAAGGCTTAGAAAACCATCAGAGAAGCAGTTTTCTTTCCTTCTTGAAAGAAAAATCCAAGTAAAGCTGTGCAGCAGCACAGGAATCTCTAAAGATAGAACAGGGGAAGAAGAGTGCAGGGTGCAAATTACCCTATATGATGCATATACATCTATACATAGAATGGTTGAAACATATCAGTAAAAGATAACTTACCTATTTGCCTAATAATAAAAACCTGGAGAGGTAGTCTTTTAATTAGTTTGGAATTTTTTAAAGATTTTTTTTGTCCTTACTCAACACTGAACTTTATAAGATGCACCTTTCCAAAGGAATTTTAAAATTATCCGTCAGTGAATTGAGTTACTTAGTTACCATGATCTGTAGTTTGACTTGAGTTTTAATCACACCTTGTCAATATTCAGAGTTCTATAAAGCTTTTTGACTAACTTTCTGTAGACAATCTAGTAATCACAATTTTACTTGCTGGTTAAACAATAATTTTATGCTATTAATTATTTTAGTGGCATTCTTAAGAAGAAAAGGAGGGTAATACATGTGTCTGTTCACTCACTTATAGCTCTTTCCACTTTATGTGCCTTGTGATTTCTACCTTTAAAAGACTCCATGTACCACACCACAGTAAGAGGAAAAAAAAGTCAATTATATAACTCAGATTAACAGCCATTCATTTAAGAAAACAAGACACTGAACATTACGAAGGAAATGAATACTTTTTTTCCTTAAAACTAAAGAAACCAAACCAAACCAAAAAACATGCCCCCCCAAAAAACCCCAAACCAACCAAACAATACCCCTACCCCCCCAAACTGCAAAAAAAATAGCTACAGACTGGAGTGTTGGACAGTTCACATTGTCAGTAGGAAACAGAGCCTGTTATAATTTTCTACACGTACTATTTTGCAAAATACAATTGCCCTATTACTGGTACCAAAGGGAAGATTTCAAAAACGAACATAAATCAGCTGTATTGGCAGTTGAAAGGTTGGAAAAGAAACATCACAAAGATCATTACTAGTGACTTGGGAAACAAATGATAATTTTAGAGTATTTATAAACACTTGGAATAGTAAATTAAAAGAGGTTTTGAAGACTGCTGATGGGAATTCATCAAAATAAATTCCTAAGTTATATAATCCACATCTATTCCTCCTGATTTGAAAACACTGCAAGGAAGGGACTTAAGACTACATCTTCAAAAGAAGAAGAAAGTGCTGAAGGCAGCAAGTATGGAACTCTGTCAGGCACTTTCAAGTTTTAGGATCTCACATGCATGGGAGATAATTTAGCAAAGAACACATAGCATATAGCTCATAAAAAAATGTGTCACAAACAGAAACGAATCCAAAAATTCCAAGTCTATAAACAGTCTCTAATTTTGCAACGGGCTATTTCTAATTTTGTTATGGGCATAAAGAAATGTAGTGATTAAAAATGCATGTTTGAGCTGCTGAGACATACTTCAGCAGGGATATTTGGACTAATCTCTAGAGGAAGAAAGCTGGTATTTGCTTCTGATCTTGAGCAAGTCAAGTCATCATTTTCCCATTTTAATTAATCACTTGCATGTATTTGATTTTCTATCTTGAAAATTATGTTAGGATTAATTGCTACAAATCACTAGAAGTATTTACATTATGATTCAATAGAAAACTTTGAAAGATGATATTAGATATCAAAATACTTATAGAATCAAATTTTAATCTCTTTGAGTCTCTGAAAAATACAAGAAGTTATATCTGCATGTTTGCTACTGCAAAATGCAAGCATATTATAATTAAAGAAACGTGCTAACAGGTGTCAGAAACTAAGGTCAACATTAAGTTTTTGAATAGGTCTAGAGAGGCTATTCCTATTTTACTTAATCTTACCACTGTAAATGAAAACGTCTTACAACTCTAATCTTAAGCTTCTCCTACCACTTCTTCTCCCTACTAGAAAGTTAAGATTAAAGAAAGGACTTTTTTCACCTCTATGAGTGTTTATATTTTTTCCAGAAAAATAAAATTTAAAAAAAAAAATCTGTGACAAGGTAAACGAATGTTGTTTATTTATTTATTCATTTTCCCCTCAATAATTACACTTGAATAAGTCACACCCTAATGAGTCATCTCTAATTTTTTCCTTCGAAAAGAAAAACACAAAGATATGATTCACAGTGCATATTTCTCAAACATCTTTTGATTCTGCACTTGAGAACCATTGACTTGCTGTCTTCTGACATCTGCTGAGACTTAGTGTTGTGAAAGTCTCTGCTGATCTGCCTCCTTCCTTAAGTCCTTCAGACTTGTCCAGTGCTAAAGGAAAAACAGACTCTTCATCTCCCCAGCAACAGGGAAGCCCTGCAACACACACAGCTTACTGTTTGTTCACTGACTGCTATCTGTATCCCTGGGGATGCACCAAATAATCTTTGTGCAGAGTATTCAAATGCAGGATGCTAGCAGACAGTTAGCTCACATTTATGGTGCTATGCTGAAGCAATGAGAATCAGGCCCCTAATTTAAACAGCTCCACCAAGATTTCTAGCTCAGAATAGTGTAGACTTTTTTTTCCTCCACACACATTATGTAATTTACTCCTGACATTAAATAATTATTTAGAGGACAGATTTGTCTTCATTTTTCAACTACACTACAAACACAAAGTAAAGGCCTGTGTCAGTCAACTGAGCACTCCTAAAAGATAGAGTTATTTTGACATCTGACTTAGGCACTGAATTTACTTCAGTACTGCCACACAGTGTAAAAACCCTAAAAGTTGATAAACAGTCCCAAATTTTACAATGGAAAAAGGTATAAAAGTCAGAGAGTTTGATTAATAAATTCAGGGCAAAATGAGATCCACCCAGAAGCTGCCTGCAACCTTGGGAGATCAGTTTGCCCACTCATCATGTGCTTTAATACGGAGATCTTAAAGGTACAGGAGCAGGCCAACCCCATGGCTGAACTTCCAGCTTTGTCTGGGGCTCAGTGGGAAAAAGCATGTATCACCTCTGGAAGAAGGAGCAGGCAAGTCAGTCAGACTATAAGGATATTGTGAGGTTATGTGGGGAGGAGAGCAGAAGGGCCAAAGCCCAGCTAGAATTTAATCTGGCCCCTGCAGTAAAAGATAACAGGAAATTTTTATACAATACATCAGCAACAGGGTGAAGGAAAATCTCCATCCTTTGCTCGATGTGGGAGGAAACACAATGACAAAGAATAAGGAAAAGGCTGAGGAAGTTAATGCCTTCTTTGTCTCAGTCTTTAGTAGCCAGACCAATTGTCCTTAAGGTACCCAGTCTCCTGAGCTGGGGGCAGCAGGAAACGCCCATCATCCGGGAGGGAATGGCCAGCAACCTGCTAAGCAACTTAAACCCACACAAGTGGATGGCTTCACGTGAGAGTGCTCTGGAGACTGAGCCCCAGTTGTCAGGAGGTTAGTAAATGTGATGTCCATCTACAAGGGCCAGAAGGAAAATCTGGGGAACTACAGACCTACAGTCTCTGATCTGAGTGCTAGGGAAGGTCATGGAGCAGATCATCTTGAGTGCCATCATGCAATATGTACAGGACAGTCAGGCGTTCAGGCCCAGCCAGTATGGGTTTGTGAAAGTCAGGTCCTGCTTGACCAAGCTGATCCCCTTCTATGACAAGGTGACCTGCCTAATGGATGAAGGAAAGGCAGTGGCTGTTGTCTACCTGGACTTTAGTAAAGCTTTTGACCCTGTTTCACACAGCATTCTTCTGGAGAAACTGACTTCCCACGGTGTGGATGGGTGTACTCTTGGCTGGGTAAAAACATGACTGGATAGCTGAGCCCAGAGAGTAGTGATGAATGGAATTACATCCAGATGGCAGCTGGTGGTGTTCCCCAAGGCTCAGTACTGAGGCCAGTTCTGTTTAACATCTTCTTTGATGGTATGGACAGGGGAGATCAAGTGCACCCTCAGTCAGTTTGCAGAGGATACCAAGTTAGGTGGGAGTGTTGATCTGCTGGGAGGGTAGGAAGGCTCTGCAGAGAGATCAGGACAGGCTGGATTGATGACTCAAGTCATGTTGTATAAGGTTGAACAAAGTGCCAGATCCTGCACTTGGGTTGCAAAAGTCCCATGCAGCACTCTAATCTCGGAAAGTGGCTGGCAAGCTGCCTGGAGGAAAAGGTGCTGGTTGACAGCCAGCTGAACATGATCCAGTGTGTGCCCAGGTGGCCAAGAAGGCCAATGACATCCTGGCCTGTATCAGCAACAATATGGCCAGCAGGACCACAGCAGTGGTCTCCCTGTACTTGGCACTGGTGAGGCTGCAACTCAAGTCCTGTGTTTTGGGCCCCTCACTCCAAGAAACACATTGAGGGGCTCAGCATGACCAGAGAAGGGCAATGGAACTGGGTAAGGATCTGGAGCACAAGTCCT
>VZRS01002109.1:17501-43336 GCA_013398055.1 Ifrita kowaldi
AAAAAAATTAATAACCCCATGAAATGGTCCATGTCTTGCAGTATAACAATCTGTGAGTTTTCATGGAAGAGATGTGTTACACCACAGCAGTTTGGTTTTTTCCCCTTTTCCTTGTACGTCTGTTAATAAACCTCTTTATATTCTGTAAGTTTTGTGCCTGCTTGGTTTTCTCCTAATTTTTGTCTCACACAAAAGAAAGTATTAAGTGAAACCACTGCACTGAATTGGTGTTTCTGCCTGGTTTCCAAAATTCAACCCGCTACAAAGGGGTTGTAGCCAGGTGAGGTGTAAATCTCTTCTCCCAGACAACAAGTGATAGAACAAGAGAAAATGGCCTCAAGTTGCACCAGAGAAGGTTTAGACTGGATACTAGGAAAAACATCTTCATGGAAAGGGTTGTCAAGCAGCAACCTTAAGAAAGGATACTGAGAACATCTTGCAGCTGTTGTAAAGTTTAGCTATAACGAGTATTGAATCCTCCTGGGAGTCTCTCTGCAAAGAATTGCTTTCTGTTTCCAGAAATCTTTTGGCTGAAGACAGTCAGCATCTCACTAATATGACAACATTTTCTGTTAATAAATATTTATTATCCTTGACCTAGACTTCCACATAAACTACATCTTGCTCTTTTGATGCCATCTTTAATAAGTGAGTTCTGATAATGGATGTCTCAGATGGAAGCTGCATAATGAAAAAAGAGAGCAGAAGTGAATGAGAGCATTCAGTTGCCAGTAACAGAGAAAACTCATTTAAAGGCTCATATAAAGAATATTTGCTTTGCTTTAGATTTTAAATCTAAACACACCGTAATCCACTTCTGAAAGCCCCCCAAACAATTCAGCATTTTCTCATCTGAAAGACAGAATTTCTATTCACTCAGATGATGTCTTTTTCTTTGAAATTCTATTCCCTTTACTAAGGTTGTGAATTACAACAGGTGGAAGATACAAATCCATGCATTCAGCACTGGAGTGAGAGCTCCTGTACTCTGCATTAGCAAATGCATGCTTCCATCTGACATGAAGTATGACCTTAAGTACAGGAATTGCATCCTGACACAATTTATTTACCCAGAGCTTTGATGCCCATGTAGGCACACCTTGACTTGAGTATTCACCCTTCCTAGTGATCTGTGCTGGGAGAACTCAGCAGCCTGGGTAAAAAACAGACCTTCTGACTATACTGAAGTTGTCCAGGCAAAACCCAAGAAATTAGAGGTCACCTTTGGAATATGTGGCCTTAGTTTCAAAAACACCATGAAAAAGGATACGTAAGTACCCTTATAAAAAGTTTGGAACTTTGTATCCCAGTAAATGCGACTCAAGTGTCTCCAGACCGAGCCAGGACTTTGTAATACTGTCTGTTGAATGCTTGTCCTGCTTCCCTGGCCAGTCAGAAAAAGAGGTGAATTGCCCTAACAGACCAAAATAGGCCTCCAAGCTGAGAAGAAGGAAAGCGGTGATGCTGAAATCATGCTTTTACTGGCAGAGGAAAGGAAGAAAGCCCCACTATGAATATCACATGCATTCTGGCTAGGACTTGCGGTACTTCTCCGTGCTTCTCCTCAAGGTACTATAAATGACCAGAACAGAGGAGCACTGGCAGTAAACAAAACCTCCTGTATTATTAGAGTCTTTTCTGTATTAAATAGATAATTTGGACTACGAGACTGTTAAAAAAACAACTGACTGACTATAAATTATTGGCTCTACCCTTTTGACAATAAGATGATTTCGAGTGATGTGGTTCTTAACAATGAAAACTGCTGGGTGAGCATTGCTGTGACCAGTATACTTCCACAAAGGTCAAGACATGCAGAACAGGGGATGAAGCAGTTTTATAATATTGGCTTAATTGAGACTGATATTGTAGCTGTGCATTAGAACTCATCCTCGTGTAGATAAATACTCCTCCAAATACTCCAAAGCACCCTTATATCTGCTTCCTTACCAAGGTGATACTCCCCAAAACATTATTAACCTCCTTTCATCCAGCCCCCATGGCTTTATTTATCCTACATTGCCATTTTTGAATCAGGATTTCTCCTCACAGCCATCCTGTTAAAATAAATGTTTAGTTTTGAATGCTACAAAGTTGAATTATCAATGTTAAAAACTCAGGGGATCTGCAACCACATCTTACCTAAGAAATATTCTTAGACATCTTCAGTGAAGCCAGTATATTAAAATGTTCCTGTGCAGCTTACTAAGCTTGAAAAGAGAAATTATTTTTTTATTTAGAATAAGTTGTGATTGTAAATAATGATAAAAGTGTAGTCAAGCAAGCAAAACCTCCTTTAACTGATTGTTTAATTAATTTATACATAATACCTCTTGGGCAAATACTGCTAAGAAAATGTCCAAAATCCTAGTTTTCCATGTCAGAACTAATTTAAAAGAGCATATTGTTCAGTTAACGTGTTGCTGCTCTGTTTTTTAGAAGGATAATACATCTATGCCTCCCAAACAGTGTTATGGTACCTCACGAAAGTTCAAAAATTTATAAAAACTATTACTTTCTAGTCTTCTCTCAACCTACAAATGATCAAATTAGAGCATGTTTTTAAACCTTTTCATTCACAGGCAATTAAATTATTTTTTCCACCTCAACTGTTTCTTGAAACCCCCTGCAACCCATCGCCCTCTTAACACCTCCTAAATTGCAGATTCCATTTCAGAAAAGGGAGCATAGGAGATTTGGGTGTGTAGCAAAATATATCTAAGACAGAAAATACCTTGTGATGAGGAAAGCACAGTGGAAGGAAAGCTATGAGTCTGTTCTGGTGACTTTTAGATAACCTGAGGGACAAAGTTCTCAGCACAGGCTCATCAAAGTTTTTTACTTTTCTATTGTTGTTTTCTAAAGTGTGAATTGGAAGCAAAGATGAGAAAAAGTGAAAATTCGTGTATTGTGGCTGTGATACAAAAAGTACTTTTGTTTGTCTGTTTGTTTTAATCCATGACTTATATAATTTGACCTGCCAGATATAATGGTAAATTTTTCTGTTCAGCAGAAATTTAATCTCTAAGGATAACCATGAAGCAGTGTACATCTATCAAAACAGGCTAGTGGGGTCACTGTAGACATATCTAGAATAATAAAATTAAATTAGAACGGAATAATTCCATTAAACTAAATTTCAGGAGAAAATTATTCTAGTTCAATAACATTTGTATTATATTCCAAGAGAAACAAGTCGTATTCACACAGCTTAATTTCAAAATGAGAAACTGCTACCAAATTTTAATGTGCATTTGATTTTCAGTAGGTAAAACAATATAAAGGCTCTGAATAATGAACTTTCCAGTTGTTATAAATTTATTAAAAATTAGATGGGGACTGTGAAAAATAAGGAAAATATATTTTATAATATTTTATTGATAAAATACTAAGTGTTATATCTGACGTTTGGAGCATTCAAAAGATCTCAAATATTCCATCTTTACGAAAGGAGGACTGTTGCCCAAAATCACTTGGACAGAGAGATGAAGAACTGAAAAGCACTCCCATTCAATTATTCAATTGTCTTTTGTTTTCATTTTAATTGTTCAAAAGTTAAGTTACATACAGAGTTGGTGTTTTTTCTTGTGTGTGTGTTCTTAGGAACAATACAGGAACAGCCACAAATACCTTCTAAAAATAAAAAGTAGCAAATACATATTGAGTTGAGAGCTGAATCTTTTGACTACATACTTAGGTGCCTTGGACAAGGAGAGGGAGAGAATGGCATCCCAAAATAAAGCTGAATAAATTGGTTAAATTAAGAAAATAATGAAACATATTAGAAAGAAGTGATATCTGAAATTCCGCCTTTATTCAAGATATGGATTCAAACTGAATTAAGTGACTTCCTGAATCAGGGAATCACAGCCCTAATCCCTTCCAATAAATAGTTCTTTGGGTGTGCATCATCTGACTAATTAGTCCCTTTCTTTCAGAACAGAAAGTTCCATGGCTAGGAACTGATTCATCCAGTTTCTATAGTTTTGAAAGCCTGAGGATCAAGTATCATGGGGGTTTTATATGATTTAGTTGTCTATCCAAAAAACTGTCCATCTCTCAAGCTATAAAATGGAGTACAAGATGCACAAAATCAAAAAGAAAAGGCATGATAACATCTCACTGTGGCGCTTCACTTCCTTTGCCAATGCTGTATTTTATCTGATAGCACTGCCTGATAGTTCTTTCATGTAAAACATGCTAACAGTCCACAATCTAGGGAGAAAACATGATCCTTTTCCCTTCCAAACCCTCTGCCATCTAAGAGAACTATCTACTGAAAATAATGCAGTGTAGAATGAATAAGAAGGAGTTCATGTGGTTTGTGCCCCAAGGAGCCAGTTTCTTAAGAGGACTACCAAAAATTTCTTATTAAATGTAAGTAGAGTGTCTTCCTCATTAGCTTTCCACTCAGTAATAAAGCTGCTACTGGTATTGATTTAGAAATTAGTTGGAGAGCTAACATAGTGCTCGAAGAAGTCTATATTTCCTGCAATGAGGCATAGCAGTAATGATAGTCCTGCCTCATATGTCAGGGATCTTCAAAAATCCTCTTCCATAACAGGACAAAACTCCAATGTATCCTTCTCAAAGACATCTCAATGGCTTTAACCATTTATATTTCAGTTCACACTATGAAATACTTCTCACATATCTAGAACAGGAAAAATAATAATGAAAAAGAATTTGTGCAGCTGGAAATAAAAGCTCATGACTCAAAAATGTGAGGAAATCTGACCTTATTCAGAAGAGTGCTTTTGATTTTCTGTCAACTTTGTGCAACATCAAGAACCTCTGAAGTTATGTTCTTATGGGATAGGAGGTAAGGAAGATGAAGTGATTTATTTCTTTCATCTCCACATCAATTAATGACTTTATTTCTTAAAATATCAGAGGTTAAAACAAAGAAAGCCTTTTCCTGAAGATTCTGTTACTATGATAGCATCACAGGGTAAAGTGAGTCATAAAGTGCAAAGCATGTCATAATGTGATAATGACAAAGTTGAAACTCTGAATAATGTAGAATATAGTTTTCCTATAAAGAATTAGGATGGTAGCGATCAAAGTGTTATTACACTCTAACCTTTGAATCCAAACTCAAATTAATTCACCATAAGAAGTCTGCCAAGGTCTTCCTGCATTTCTTGTAAGTCACAGAGCAGAGAAGCTTTGTCTCAGTCGCAAATTCTTTTTTTTTCTGGAAGAGCTGCATTTTGTTTTCACATTTTCCCAGCAAGTACACTATGATATTTGGTATTTCATGTCAGGTTTCATCTCTGTGTTGGCTCACAGATGATCCTGACAGGTTCTCACATATTTTTCTTGTGAGAAAAGTGTTTTAAACAGCCCTGGTTCTTGCTTCTGTCTTTGAATTGTAACTCGGTTTTCCTGAAAACGTCTGGCATTACACAGTGTTGTACTTAATGCCGTACATAATCCTACAACAAAAATACATCCCTCAAAAAATTTGACATCCAGAAAAGGTCATTGGACTGTTACAGGAAAAAACAGTGCATACCCAAACTCTGAAAAATTGTCCTCAGTTTGAAATAGAGGTCTTCTTTGCACAGATATTTTAGGTTCTTTCTTGTCACTCCCATATCACAGCCATAAATCGTTAACAAGTTACTCTTGATGCAGAATAGTAGAGCAGGCTTTCTATTCCAATGTCTAAGCCAAGGGAACCTAGAGTTTCTGTAGCTATTTTCCAAATACTTGTTTGTATTGGTCAACAAGAGCACAAATTCTTCAACTGTTTTCTGGTGGTAAACAAATAAGATCAGGTAAAGAGTAAACCTAATTAGTAGACAGAGGAAGGTAATGGCATTCTTCAAGTATGTGTGCTGCTGCTCTTACTGAAGGACAGATTCCACCAAGAAACAGGATTAAAAATCTGAAATAGAACACAAAAGAGCATTAAAAACACACAAATATGAGAAATGTATCCCCAAGCACCCTCTAACTCTGTAAAACCAAAGGCCGTGATCATACAAGTCTCTGCTGGTAAAACCCCAGACTTAAAATCCTGCTTCAGAGCATAGCTAGAAGCAGATTTTTCAGGACTTAAAATGTATTTGTTTTTGACAGAATTTCAAAATCCTCCATGAACCTGTAAAAGTTAAGAAAAATTAAGCACATGACTATAATTTAAAAAAAATGTTTCAGAGAATGACAAATTTTATTAAAAATACTTTTCTTCTGCGTTTTCTGCATTTGCTTATGGTGATGCCTGCTCTGCAGACTGAACTCTTGAACAGGGAGCCTTTGTGTCCCACTAATGGGCTAACACAACACACAACCTAGGAGTAAATCTACACCTACAGATCCAGCAGTCATTTGTAAGGCCTATAGTGAATGGCCTAATAGCTCAACCTTACTATTAGATACCAGTATCCAGAATCTGATATCCTTGCCCTTTTATTTTTACTGGGTCAAAACAATGCAATATCTCCTCTCAAACTCCACTATATGCTTATGTAACCTGGTTTCTACTGTGATTCCTATTTTCAAGATTTAAAGGTCAGAAGTGTTAAAGTCTCTGGACTTCTATTAATAAAAAATATTTAATTCCCAATCTCCTAAAATGCAGCAGATGACTCACTAGAGAATGGTAAAAGAGACAAGGAGCCAAAAAAGTTATGAGATACAGGCTCTCTTATGAAATAGGGCAACATGGTTATTACAGTGAATTCTGTATATATATACACATCCAATACTACCCAGTTCATACCAGCATTCATGTGACATGTCAAACTCGGAGTTTCCAAAAGCTACTCCTTTGTTCAACTCCTCTTCAGAGTTTATTCTACCAGCGGTTAAGAAAGATCCTGATAACACCCTTGCAGGAAGAAAGCTCAACTCAAGGATAAGACTCAAGGTTATGATCTATTTCAAAAGCATCACAATGAAGTCTATAGCTGCTTTTATTATTTCAAAAAGACAATTTTCCTGTTAAATGTCAGGCTTCTGTAAAAAGATCCCATCCCAGGTAGGGGCAAAGAATGATGTAGCTCCACCACAGACAGGGTCCTGAGTATTAAGAAAAATCATAGGGTTACACTGAAATCTTTGGGAGTTCTCTAACCTTGCTCCAAGGCAAGACTGTTGTCCCTTCCTAGGGATTAATGCTTTTAGAATTTAGCTGCATTAGAGATAAATGGAAGAATGTTTATTTACAGACAATTTGCAGCACTCATAGACTATATTATTTCCTACTTCTAACTCTCATTCAAGCATTCAGCACAAGCCCCTCTTCAGCTGCAGGTGCCTCTTGGCACTGACTACTTCACGCCTCAATAGCAAGTTATAACAAAAGTGCCAGCAATCTTCGTATTGCTATTTTCCTTCTTACTTGATTCAGAAATAGTTCGCTGTAGAGCAAACAGCTGACATGCCTCCACTTCATGTGTACTGAATCCAGACCTGGCAGTTAGCTTCAAACATTATGTGCAGAGCCAGCCCCAAATTTCTTCCAAAATAATTATGCTTTTAATAACATTAGATAATGTCAAAGTTCTGATTAACATGGGAACAGAGGGGAGAAAAAATGTTTAATATTGTCTCTTCTTTATGCTGAACATCTATTCAGATGCTATTCGAAAATGTTAAGGTAGTGATGCCTGATTTGAGACCTTATACAGTAAAAATTAGCAAACAAACTTGAGAAATCAGGCATTTGGCCATAGCCACATGCAAATACTTGATCTGTAATTGCAGTTATGAAATTTTAATGGATATAATTGTATACATACACATATCACTGAAAACCATTCACATTACCTTAGACTAAAATATTATCAGATCTTACAAATTTGGTTCACTGACGTCTGGTCATTAAAGGAGATGTTCTGACAGAAACTCAGCAGAGTCAAGTGATTTAAAAGATTTTTGCTGTGTAGGGTTTATAGTAACATAAAATCCCCTTAAAGAATGAAAAGGCATTACGCCATTAGGGATGATGCATCTCAAATGAGATTTAAGTGCAAGAAGTCTTTCAGATCTTTTCGTTGCTAAAACCCCCATGTCATCACTTTCAGGAGTTATAAAGCTCCGGTTCCCTGCACAAACTCCCTCTATTCCATTAATTTACATTTGTATAAATTTTCCTCTGCTTTTCAGTTACATGTAACACTCATTGCTTTCCTTAAAAGCCTGTATAACGTTGCAGGCAGCAATTGCTCCACTGCATTGTCAGAGACAGCTGTCCCACAGAGGTAAATGAAACAGTATTTGCCTGTAACAGCATTAGAGTCATTTGGGAGGCCAAGTACTAAAATGCATTGCTATCCTCCTCTCATAATTTATGAGAGACATATTTTCACATTTACACTACTTCATATCATATTCCCTACTCATTTACCATTGTAAACCCAGCTTGCATATTTGAAAGGGGAAAATGTGCAGAGCACAATACACTATTCACTAAATGCAACATAGAAATTAAAAATTACCATATCTCATTAATTTTCAGACTTTGCTGTACTAGAAAACAACAAACAAATGTAGCTGGAAATACCACATTTCTCGATGTTTAGTAAAAATATCTCTACAAATTTTCTGACCTATTTAAATTTAATATTTTCTACTCAGTCTTGCTTCATGGTGAAGGAAGAACTAATTTAGAAGAAGGGAAAGGAGCAATGATTATTTCCAACAGTTCCCTTGGAGGCAAAGAAATGTTTACAGTATCACCTGAGTAGATGGATGATCTTGTGGCTGAGGTAAACTAGTGGCACCTGCTAGCTGAGGAGAATACCTGAGTGACAGTCCTCTACTTGCCCTGGAGTCAGATATTGGCATTAGCATTGCCTGGAATTTCTGTCTCATACGGATGTCACTGCATGAACTTCTGGGAATTGAAAGGAAAATTAGTCCAGCTGGAGGTTCTGTTCCTTCATTTTTAATATAGGAAATGTTAAATTATCTGAGAAAAGTGAAGACAATTTACATACAATGAATGAGACTTAGCTGCGTTGCTCTCTGACTTAACTGGTCTTTGTAACACTTGGGCAATAAATTACCCTGTGGAGGTGAGCCTTTCTTCCTAAACTTTAAATACTTGTGGAATAACTAACACTGTCTTGGGTTCAGCCTTTCTGTGTCTGCAGGGTATACAGCTACAATTCATTCCTTCAAATTTATGAAGAGAAAGTTCTGTTGCTAAAATCAGAAGGATCACATAGCAGCAACATTTTCCCATAGACTCCAAAAGGAGCCTCTAGTGATCAGGTCAGATGTGGACAACTAACATTCCTGAAAATAACCTGAAAATTCCCACCATAGGAATCAATATTCTCTAATTTATTTAAGCATTGCCTTCTCTCATCTACTTCCGGTTTCTGATTATCACAGAACTGGATCCATTAAAAAAGGAGTGCTTAACTTTGACATGTTTGTGTTTGGCTTGTGCATCATCCTCTCAATTGCATTCCCAGAGAAACAGCAACTGTTCTTAACACTTTGCAAAAATGCGCGTATATATTCTCTCAATGGAGCTACGTGTCTTGATTTTCGCAAATACCTCAAGAACCAGATAATATTTTTGATAGGTAATGACCAATGAATTCTGAATGCAGAATTCATACAGTTCCTGGTCTTAATAACGAATGGATACGGGGCAGCTAAAATACTTTCTCTATTGTTGTGTTCTCACAGACTATGGAGAAAAAGTACAAGGGTCTGGCCTAAACATCTTTTCATCCCTTTTTCCCAGCAAAATTCCTATACATGTATAACCAAGTATATTGTAACTGTTGAAGGTAGCCCTTTGTAGCTAAAATTCTGTATTAAGCCATCAGATATTTTACAGAACAATCTCCTTAAAATAAAAATCACATTTGTATCATTTTTAACTATAAACAACCAAGAATATTGGCGGTTCACCTATGGCTGCAGGGTTTTGTACTTAAATGTAAGACCGTCAGCCCTTCTGGGTCATTTTCTTGGTTGCAACAAAGAGGTAAACAGCAAAACTGTGTCAGAGGTATTTAATTCTCAAATATGGGGAGAGGAACTAACTCCCTGGAATGTCCATGATGGATCACAGTCATGCCTTGTGTCTTTCTTATGGCAAAAATTTCTCAGACATTCACAGATCTTAGCAACTCTTCTACCTGTGTTCTGACTTTCTGACCAAGTGGACACTACCACTTGGGTGGGTAATTTTTCTTTATCTTGTTCAAAATCTCAAAATTAATTGTCACTGTGAGTTATTTATGACTCTTGTCAGTCCAGGTAAATTTTTTTTTTTTAATTCACTGATTCAATAGCCATTATTTTTGGAGTAAATTAGAGCTGCTCTAACGTTATAAAGGTTTTCAGGAGATTTGTTAGACTCAATTTTTTCCACCAGAAGTAAGTCAAAGCAAAAGTGTTGTCCTGCATATTCGGTCAGGACATCCCATTGTGTGTTGCCACAAAGGCACTTAAGAGTGTGGTAGCTGCAGAACCAGAACTTCACCACTCAATGAAATAAATTTCCAATTTTATTTACTGTGCTGGAGGGGGATAGTGGGTGGACATCAATTTCTGTTCTACGACAAATCCACCCTCTCTGTACTGACCACATTCACCAAAACCAGTGTCTCTAGTCCATTTGTGATTGGTGCCATAGGCTCAGGAAAACAAGACTCCAGCTGGTTGATGTATTCATGTCTTGGCTGGTGGCCTGGCCCTTACATTTAGTGAGCTTTTGGCTCATCCTACTACGCTGTGTTCGATATATAGATAGATATGTTCCCACCAAAGAGTTACTGTTTTCAGTGGTTTAGCTTTCTACCTCAGGAGGTCACCAATAGCCTCATCGTTCCAACCACTCCAAGACCATCTCTGATTTTCTGTAGGTAACTTACCTGGGTTAGTATCACGTTCCATTCTACCCCAAATGGGCAACATGGATGTAAAGCTACGATTTTGTCTGTCCTTTTGTGTTACTTTTCTATGCCTACCAACACCATTACAAGAGGGCAGATGTAGGCTGTGTATTTCAGGTGAGCTACACACACACATCCTGTCTTAATGGACTTGGTTTTCACAGCACATTTTTTCACAGCACATACCAGTCACCTAATGAGTTTCAACTGGGCAGATGCAGCCAAGCCCTTGCTTACCTGAGTGATGCTTTCAAGTAGACTTTGTCCCATGACATTAACTCATGAGCTCCTGAAAAAAAAAAAAATAAAAGAGATGAAGAACTAATAAAGAATTAAGCACAGAGGAGCAGAGAACTGTATTACCCAACAGGTGTCTTGATAATGTATATGCATTCCGATGTCACCATTTAGAGGGCATCCCCTCTAAAGCATAAATGGTTCTATACCAATCCAGTCCTCGATAAAGGCAATTCGCTAAACAGGGAAACCTGAATGACTCATGTTTTTCATCACTGCTGTGTTTATAATTGATTATAATTCCTTCTGCCTTTCACTACCTTTCCTGGAAAAAAAGAAAGGTCTGAAACTGGCAACTTCGAAACTCCTTTTAGACATGAGAAGCACTACTGTTACTATATGTGGAGGTAGCTGTTATCTAATTTATAAGTTGAATGTAGAGAAGATGACCACCTTTTGCCACAAAACAAATCAAATTAAATTTACCTTATATTCAGCATAGATAATCTGCTCTATAAAAATAGCCCTCTTTTTTGCTTGTAATTTTGTTTTAATTCTTACAATCTTCCATCCAAAAGTAGCAAGAGACCTTGAATTTATGTGTATTATGTGAGGATTTGGTGAATGTCACTCATTTCCTTTCAGTGTGCTCAAACCAGTGAAATACTAATGAGGCAGCAAGTTCTGCCTAACAGTATATATCAGACTGTATCAAATGAAGGTTAAAGAAATGATGAATAAAATATCTTTGAGCTTAATACTCTTACAGTGCCCCTTGAAGCAGCAATTGCCAAATACATTTAAATCTGCGTTATTAATCAGCTGCCTCCTGGGAGACATGGAGTGCTCATGTTCTGCACAGGCTGCCATCACACATCAATTGCCTTATATGGTATTTGGTCTTTACGTCTTGTAAATGTAAAATATAACTGGCCCTATATGAAAAGCTATTTCTGTAATTCCAAGACATTTGTATTCCAATGCAAAGTGCCAATTCAATACAAAAATGACGTGCATGCCATTATGCACCAGCTGTCTCATCTAGCTGTTTGCAATTGCAAAATATAAAAAGCTCTTTATTAGACATGCAAAAATGAGATTAGAATCTGGACAGTTTTATGCTGAAAAGAATCTTTCTTGTAACTGCAGAAGAGCCATGTACTTTTAAGGATTTCTATCCAGAGCACTGACTGGAAAGGTCATTTTTAGAGGTCTCTGCTTGGTTTGAAATATAAATATTCTCTGTTCTGGTGTCTTTATTAGATGTTTTCTGTGTATGGCCAGGGAAACAAAATGTGCTGATAGAGAATTATTGCAACCAGGAGAAAAGAAAGATAGAAGGGCAAGAAAGACTTATAATATGGTACCCACTCCTGTAACCTAAATTTCCCGCCTGTCACCAACAAACATCAAACCATGAACCCAAAGCCTTTTCTTTTGTTAGGCTGGGGAGTGCGGGGCAATGTGAAGGAGAATGTGTAGAATAGGTGCATGGAAATTCAAATCAGGTGTGCGAGGACTAAATATCATTGAATTATAAATTATTAAGAGATTATGTTGTAACTGTACAATCCTAATACCAAACTTTCAGTCCACCATGTGGTGTCATTTGCTTTTAGCATCTGGTCATTCTTCACTTTATTACAGGAATTCGTGATGTAATCCGTAATACCCAAATTCATAATTATTTGACGAGAGTATGTGAAACCCAAGCAGATGTTGTAGATTAATTTGGAATGTGGAAATAAACATTAGTTTGCAAACATGCTGTGGTTCTGAAGGTCTAACAGAGCTGCAGATTTATAAATGGGCATTTTGCTATCAGCTGCTGGATGCTACCACCTTTGGATGGTGACTGATGACCTACAGGACTTGATCACAAGGAGTGCAGTTACAATATTATTCACATACTGATAGCAACTAACATTTAAAAAGAGAAAGACATGTTACAAGATGATTTTTCACTCTTTTAATCACCAAGATTTTTATATGCTGTCTTAATGTACTAAGGGAAAACATTGAAGCAGTGCAAAAGCAAGCAAACAAAAACATTTTATTGTAAATAATTCAGCAGTGAAGTAAATTTAAGTTCAGAAAGAAAGGAAGTTTAACATGCTCTGCAATGGAAAGCCCTGTTACATCAAAATAGATTAAATTTTGTGACACGAGTTATGGGTTTTGCCGCTCCATGTTTAAAGAAATTAATATGGCATTATGAGATTTTGTTTTTAAGAAACACAGAAACAAGTGTAATATGTTGGCTTGAATAACTGATCAAGAAACATTTATAGATGTCCTGCAATGGTGATTGTTTCCAGCAATTACCAGCAAATCTGAGGAAGATGGGACAAGCACAGAAATTAACACAAAACAATCCATAATGAAGACTATCACAATATGTTAAGTAGTTTCTATTAATGTGTTAAATACAATTCTGTAAGTATTTTTACATAGAAGGAGACAGATACCCAGCACCAGCTAGGATTTTATATTCTATTTATCTGTATAGGCACAAATTTGATATTATATGTATTTTTATATATGTATTTACATATATGTCATTAGATGACCAGGATGAAAAAGTAAGCAGATAAACAGAATTTTACAGAAACAACTGCTACCAGACATCCCTGTCATAACCATTACATAATATACCAAAATATATGTATTAGTTTAATATTAAAAAAAAATCAATATGCTGCAATAATATTTGGGCAGCTATTTCAAAATTTTGAAACTATATTGTTCACATTGTACTGCTTTTTGGAGAAAACTATTAATTAAGTCCAGTAATATACACTTCAAGATTTATGTCTCCTCTAGGTTAATAATTCTACTTATACTGTGTGATTATTACATTTCATCTTCATTTAAGACTTTCAAAAAATTTTACTCACTGTCTTAATACTCGTAGCTAAAGTGATCTCTTAGAAAACCATTTAAACCACAAAATGTCGGGTTTTTTCTCAAAAAGGATTAAAGGGATTTTTAGCCAAGGAATTAAAACAAAATAAGCAAAAAATGCTATGCCTTTCTCAAATAATTTCATCTCTCCATTCATTTCAAAGCATTTTCCAATTGCAATGCAAATAAAAACCATATCCTTAGCTGTCCTGTGATATCAGCCCATATTGTGTGCAAGGTATAATTTCAAAGCAGCTTTTTCATGATTTCTCATGTGTAGCTCTCTAATTATGGAGGATTTCCTTCTTATATATTGACTCATTATCCACTCTATCATCTTTTCTCAAATGCCAGTAGAAATTTTGGCAACAATTGCGCTGCTGAAATATTCAGCCTGATGTCTTTGATGATGACTAATGCTATCAGAGAGCCCCTTTAACCTCTCTCATTCCCATATATCTTCCGTTCTGTGTCTCTGTGTCTCTGTTCTTGTATGTCTGTACCACAGCTGCAAGTTCTCTGGAGCTGCTTGTTCAGCATGAAAGGCACAGCACAATGCCATTATGGTCGGGAATGGTGTTTTTTGAGGCTCTGACTCTGCACCTACGTAGGAATACTTCCATTCCTGTGTTGCAAGAGAGCAAGTTATCCTACATTTTCTCTTCCTCTTCAACCACCTGCCACCTTCCTCTCTCAAAATTTGCAATCCATTCCACCTTCTTCCCTAACTGCTTACCACGTCTTTTATATTTGTATTTTGATATTATCTTTCATATGTTTTATATTTAGTTCAGAAAAATAAACCTGAAAACTTGACTAGAGGCAGGCAGATAGGAAACAATGGGGAGAGCTGTTAACTGGGAAACTGGGAAAATCCTTTTGTCCTGTGGACTTTAGAAAAAAAGCATAATCAGGCTGATAAGCTGAGATTTATCAGTTGTAAGGAGCTTTATTAATTGAGGTTAAAAAAAAGTACTTACATTCCTCAAAATCCATGAGTAGTTGCTACTGAAATACTGCAACACCACCACCAGAAAACGGCATTATTCCTTCTAAGCTTTGATGCCAGCAGAAATCCCTGTAAGAACTATTTATTTTGTGTTGGCTATCAAGCTGCATTGAGATTATCAGATACCAATAATAATTATATTTTTCCCGCTAGGATTACTTCAAATCAGTCATGTCAAATTGATAACTAGAAAATTGTTTGTTTCAGTAGAAACTAAAAGAAAAAAATTAACATTTTTCATTTCTGTAATTAAGGAAGCCGTGTTAAAAAGGCAAACTTCTAAAACGAAGGCTGGCAGAGAATCTATTCACAATTGGGCTTAACAATGAAGCCATCTTTGAGAAGCCTTTTTAAAATTAATCATCACATTTACATAATTATTTTTATATATATCCCATAACACATTTAAAGTACCTTAGTCTACTGACTGAAAAATCTCTGTCAATTCCACATTTACTGTATCATTAAGATAAAAATTACCTGAAAAAGACTTTGATACTTTATTTTAGTTGAAATAGCTCCTCACAAATGTCTTATCACATCTAATCACCATTGTACCATGGACACCAAATTATCTCATCGCTGAATTCCAATTCTCTAATTTCAATCAATTGACAGAAATTAATTGTATTCTTCAGTAACAAAGACTAATCTTTCCAGATCTTGCTAAACCTAAGTTATTCATAGTCAGTACTAAACTACATGCACAGGGTTTGGGGCCATTCTCTTTGAATGGACCAACATTCTCTTCAAAATATGATAAGAATTACAGGCTCCAAAGAAGTTCTCTGTAAAATAATTTTCCAATTTTAGGGTAATTTTGTTCCTGAATAAAATGAGGAACATGACAGTCAAAAGCAGAAGGATACAATGAGAGTCTTTCAATATTTGACACTGGATATCTACCACCCACAAGGAACTGGAGACAGTGTGAAATTACCTATTAGGTATTTTTTTCAGGTCATTTAAGAAAGCTCAGTTTCCAAAATTTAATATGAAAATTATCAGAAAGTTTGGATGGAAGCTATATACTCCAGGATTCTGATCCATTCCTCTTACCCCTTATAAAGGCCTGGGTAATTACACTGACAAATCTGAGTACAGTTTCAAAAGCTGTCATCGAATAAATCAGGAAAGATTATCATTACACAGGGGCTTGCTAACAAAACAGCTGGATGTGAAAAAGGGACAAGAAGGCCAGTCTATTTGTAAAAGACACTCTGCTGATGCAAGGCAATTGGCCCCCATTTTTTGAAAATTTTTTATACATAAAGAAATAAATGCAAATTCCATCAAGGCTCTGTAGGCTCATAATAATGTAACAAAAAACCTCAGCCTTGCTACAGACTGCTGCAGACACCATGGTTTTGATAACACAAAACAGATCAAAATCCAAGCTGCCTAAACAACAACTCCAAATAGACCATGTGGGAATTTTGGCTTCTACAAATGCACAGTGTTTTGTGCCTTGGCTGCTTGCATGCAGAGCCATCTGTGAAGCAGGCAGAAAGCCTTATTGCAACTCAGCATGCCAGTGTCACAGGAGCTCCAGTGCCACGCTAAGAGAACTTTGGATAGGCAATCTGCATGGCTACCCTAAGTGCTGTCTATTCTGCACAAAGCAACTCTTTTGTCTTTGCTAGTCTGGATAAAGCAATGAATAGACTTTAGATAAGCATTATAATAGATGGCATGCATATGAATTGGAATGGGATGGGATGGGATGGACTGGAATGGTATGGGTTGGATGGTACACACATGTATTCCAATATACACAGAATGTATATATGGTGTATACACCTGCAAATATACGTAGAAATATATGTGGTGTATCCACACAAATACATATGCACACAACTGCAAAGCACACAAATTGGTGCGATCAAAGAACATTTTAAAATTTTAAGGTCACTTGGGCAGTTAAGAAAATCTTCATTCTAATTATCATACAGGATATTAGTATGTATGCCAGAAGTTACAAAAATCACATAGCCTATGTGTGTTTCTTTAGTATGTAAGAAAATTCTTGGTGTAAATGGGTACATGTGATCTTGTGATATGGTTATCTGAAAATATCACCACTGACATATGATTTAAAAAAAGTATATCATATATGATATCATATGATATGAAAACCTAAGGTCTCTCAAGTGCTGCCAGAATTTTTCCTTCCTGAAAAGTATACTTTTGCACTACGGCTGACAGAATGAAAATACATTATATAAAAATATCACTAATCATGTAGTTTTAACTATGTGCTAAATCACAAATTAGGCTAGTTTTATACTGGATTTTAATGTGAAAGTATTCTGTGCTTTTATATGTGTAATATTCGCAAAACATGATGCGCTGGTTTTAAGTTGTAGCTCAGTGTTTTAATTACAAACCTCCCAGGTAAAATATCAGTAATCACAGGAAAATACAAAAGCCACAATAGTCTTTAATACTTACAACAAAAAAAAAAGCATGGCACAGATCAGGTGAACTAATATTGAGAACAGATGAAACAATATTGTGACCTGCGACTGTTAACAGATAAAAAGATCTTCCAATACACTCTGGTCAATATGTTATTATCACAGACTTTTCAAGCCCCATGTTGGGCACCAAAAAGGACTGTCATGGCTTAACTCCAGCTGGCAACTGAGCTCCGCACAGCTACTCACTCACTCCCTCCCAGTGGGATGAGGGAGAGAATCAGAACAGTAAAAGTGAGAAAACGCTTGGGTTGAGACAACGACAGTTTGATAAGGAAAGTAAAAAAAAAAAAATAAATGCACACACAAGCAAAGCAAAACTCGGAATTCATTCACCACTTTCCATGGGCAGACAAGTGTTCAGACACCTCCAGGAAAGCAGGGCTCCACGATGCACAGTGTTTACTCGGGAAGAAAAACAACATCACTTCAAATGTTCCCCGTCCTTCTTCTTCTCCCAGCTCCCTTCCTAGTCCCTTGTGCACCCCCAGCCTCCTCACTGGTGAGGTGCTGTGAGGGGCAGAAAAGGCCTTGACTCTGTGTAAGCTCTGCTCTGCAATAATGGAAGATCTCTGTGTTATCAACACTGCTTTCAGCACTAACTGAAAACATAGCCCCATACTCAGCTACTATGAAGGAAATTAACTCTATCCCAGTGAAAACCAGCATATGTGATTTAAAAGTTTGTTTCAGCTATTATATTCAACAAAATATTCAGGATTATTATAGAAACTCCTGGAAAAGGTTTGTATTAAGCTAAGAAAAATTACCGTGAGACTTCTTTTTTTCTTCATAACATCTCATGCTTAAAAGACTATAATTTCTTTTTCTTGGCCATTGATCTATAGCTTTTCATTTAATTGTACTTCTTAGATATAATTTTATAACTGTTTCATTTGGCTGTTTTTAAAACGAACACTGATGATGTTTGTATCACATCAGAGACTTACAGTGAAACAACTTTTGTGAGTTCATTCGAAATTTTACTTCAGCAACATAAATAGGTAAGTATTGACTAAATGATAGCTGCCTAATAATTTTGTTAGCTGCTGGAAGTCACACAGAATGAAAACCAGAGTTGTATCAGCCAGTACGCCTACCTGAATTGGCCAATTGTATAAAATATATAATCTATTAATAATCTAATATATCTATTGGCAGTATTACTAACCCTAGCCAAAAGAGCTACACGTCTGCTTGCACAGTGGATATCTGCCTCTTTACACTGTCCTGGGGGGATTGTTTGATTGCTGATTATGCAGGAGATGACCCATATTTTTCCATACTTTTGCCTATGGTATTGTGGGATATCTATATTCAGGTAGCAGGAAGGCAACAAACAGTTTGATGGTGGAAAGAGAATCAGCTTTAAAAAGCACATTCTTTTGTCAGGACAATTGCTGAGGGCTTGAGTTAGAGTCAAGAGCACTGTGAGGGACAGCCTGAAAATGAGGCTGAGTGAGAGGCTGAGGTTCAGGGGGAGGACAGCAGCAGCCTGCCAGGAGGAGGTAAGCTGCCTACTCAGTTAACATTTATTCTACAGTTTAGTTGTACAATCTAGGCAGGAGAGAAATCAAGCAAAAATCCAGCTGAGAGAGAATTGATTTGTTGACTAGAGAGACTAAAAGAGGTAGGGGAATTAGAGACAGCTGCATCTGGAATCAGGAGAGATTGCAATGGAACAATTAAAAAAAAAAACCCAAAACCAAAAAGCCCTAGCATGTTTACATAATTTCCACTGTTCAATTAAACAGAATGCAGGTGAGCTCTAGCTTTTTGAATGATAATGGTTGATCCTGCTCTAGTAAAACTTCACTCTTCAGATTATTTTTGGTCTTTGCTTTTCATAATTTCTAACTAAATAAGCCAAACGGAATAACACTTGGCATGGATAAAATAAGGTCTTGATCTGTAAAATACGACAGATTTTATTCAGTAAGCAGCAGACTATTGATGACAAAATCCTTCTGCTCCAGGTAGATGGCTTTTTCAATGAAAGTGCCAAAAAATGCTGGGTAAATGGTACCAGTATAATAATATTTGTTTTAGTTCTCCTGTCTTGATAAACTGTATTTATTCAAAGCATTATATGTTTAAGTGGCCTATCCATTAGCAGGTGCTGCAGATGACTTCGCTGCTCGGTGTTCCAAATGGTAATGCAAAAAGTTGTAACTTTTTCTAACTATGCTCACATAAGGATACATAAGCTGGATAAAATACGTGATGATGTTCAAGACCAGTCATTCAGAGGTTCTAGATCTAACAGTTTCTAGTTCTCTATAGATTTGTGTCACACGGTTACTGACTTTGGTGTCTCGGAAAGGCCTCAGCTATGAATGAAGCTTTTCCCCAGGTTAAGTCTTTGTAAAAGAGCATGCTGTTAATCTTTCTGGATTCTTTTTCATCTGTTAACACCATGTCCTCCAGCTGCAATTATTCCTTTACTCAGCTTTCCAATTTAACAATATGTTAAAGAGTTATTTCCAAGATCTTGGAACTTTTCAAAAGTGTTGAGTTTCTCCAGTGAGTTCAAAAGGTAGAGAAAGAACTTACCTAGCATACATAAAAATGTACAGAGATTACATTGTTCCCCTATTTAGAGAAAAAGAGCATGTGCACATTCTGCATGAGAAGCTGTCCTCAAAAACCCACAATGCTTAAAATTTATGCTTGCAGTAATATTTGGATTGATTCAACATTTGAAAGTTTTAAACTGTCTGCAGGAAAAACTTTCACCTTAATTTAGAATAATAAAAATGCCATAGAATGAATATTTTTATCATAAAAGAATAAACTGATAAATTGCTTTCCCGGTTATTTAAATGCTGAAGTGAAATTTAGTATTCAGTACTCTTGAAAAACCTACCTACTACTTTTCACATTTCCTGTCAACCTGGCACCTCTCAGTGTTACAGCCTGATAAATCATTGTTTTGCTATTTGTGATATCACAGCTGCGTGCCTTAGACTAAACCCTGCACTCGAGAAGCTCTTCAGACTGTAACATTCAGGTCAGCCTCGGTGGAAGCAGCTGCTGTGAGGGCAGCACTTAGAGCAGCAGCTACGGCTGGAGGCAAAGGCTGTGGGGAGGCTCTGGTGGGCTTGCGAAGAAGCAGCATGGCAGGAATGGGCCAGCATCATACTGTTTGCAGAGAATGCATCATACTGTTTGCAGAGTAGCTTTGGCAGCTGGGTGACAAGGTGCTGGTCAACTGGCAGGACCAGGCCGGTTGCCTTGGAGGCTGCTGGTGCTGCTGTTTGTGGTAGCTGCTCTCAGTTCTGTTAGAAACTTCGGGCTCTGCTGCCAGTTCTCCTGGGCTTTGCCTAATGTGCAGGCTGCTGCTGGGAATTATAGACTGAAACACTGGAGACACAGCCACTGTGACTGCTGTTGGTGAAGAGAGGCACACAGGGGCCTCCGTTGTTGCTCAGGATTGAGCAGGACCACATGGAGACAGTGCAGTGATGCTCTTAGTGTGCCACAAGACACAAGTTCCAGTGCTGACTGATGCTAGTGGCTCTGACACAGAGAAGGCTCTGGCCACTGCTTGGATTTCATGCTGCAAAGATGGCCTGGGGCCTCTCCTATGGGACGTGTGCTCTCACCAAGGCACTGAGCCGCTGGATGAAAGAGCAGTGGGAAGCCTGCACAGCATCAGGGAGTTTGAAAAAGGTATTGAAGCATTCTTTTCAGGAAAGCTGCACAGGGAAGACCCTGATCCACGCAAGGCAAGGAGAGAACAGCAGCAGCTAGTAATCAGGTTCAAACAGGTGAAGGAGAAAGACTGTTCAGACAGAATGGGCTGTGACTTCTGGCAGGAATACCTCCTGTTCCATCTGCAAATCTGAAACTTGAGCATATGTCTAGTGCCCTGGGCATTGCTTTAGGAAGAACCAGACCCACTGAGGGCTCTTTCAGAGCAAGCTGAGCCCAAACAGGTTTAAAAAGGCATATGGTAGTTATAAGAGATGCCTTCCTAAAGGGTTGAAAGCAGCTATCTGTCAATATGACCTGATTTTTGGGGGTATTTCTTACTTACCAGTGCCGCAGGTCTGAGATATTGCAGAAGAAAAGTCAAGGTTTACCTGACTCTTGGACTAACAACTCCTGCTCGTTTCCCAGAATGATATAAGTGTAACCCAAAGTGCACCAAGGGTTCTTCAGAGCCCAAGGGATGCAGTGAAAGGTGAGGCAGACAGGTGATGACTCTGCCTTTCCAGTAAGGGGAGAAAAGGCTCCAGCAGAAGGTCTCTCCTTCAGTAAGTCAACACAGGCCTGATGTTGCAAGCAATGCTTTGGCTTCTATGACCACATTCCTCTGTGAACAATGAGCACTACTGTGTAGGGATGGGATATCTGGCAGTGAGCAGGAGTGTCTTTGCCAACAAACTTGCTAATGTAGTGACAAGTACTTTAGACTGTGTACGTTGGGTCGCGTTTTCCTAAACTGAAGAGAAGTGAGGGCATAAGGGACAAAATAGATGTATCTCAGCAGCTACATTGCAGGGGATATTCTTACACCTGGAGAGACATGGAATATGACTTGGGACCCAAGTCAAACACCTGTATAGAAATGGATGTAATATAGAGAAGAGGCAGGATGAATAAGAAGTCTGAGCAAAGTTGCAGAGCTATAATGTCACTGGGATTATGAAGACAAGATGGGATATCTCTCTATCGTGAAGTGCTGCAGTGGATGGACAAAGGTGGGAAGGCGAGGAGGAGGTTCTGCTTCACATCAGGGAGTGGCTCAAATGTAAAAAGCTGCCTTGGAGCCACTGAGAAAGCAGTAGAGAACTAGTGAGTAGGAGTTAAGGATCAGAAGACAGACAAGCACAGGTGATATAACAGGTGTCTGCTGAAACCTCTGGATCAAGAGGAGGTGGATGAGACCTGCTTTAGATGGCTGGAGAAAACCTTACCATGACAGGCCCTGGTACTCATGGTAGGCTTAAATCTTCCAAATATCTGCCGTAAGGGAACTAGAGCAGGTGCGAGCAATCCATGAGAATTCCAGAGTGTGTTGAAGGCAATTTTTGACACAGGTGATCAATCTACTGACTAGAGAAGGTTGGACCTGCTGCTCACAAACAACGAAGAAGCACTGAATAAAGTCAAGGGCAGGCTTGGCTACCACAACCATGGGACTAGAGTTTAAGGTCCTGAGAGACATAAGCAAGACACACAGCAGAATTGCTGAACTTCAGGAAAACAGATATTCAGGAACCTTTTTGGTACAATCCCCAGCGAATTCGTCCTGAAGAGAAAGAGCCTAGGAGACCTTTTTGATTCTTTAAGGAGAGCATCTTCAAAGCACAAGTATTAATTTTACAGAGCTCTACAATTCTAATTTTGAAAATCCAGTCGGATAAATTTTTTAAGCTGGAAATAGGTGCAGGAACCCTTTTTCTAATCTATCATACCTACTAAATCTTTCTCGCTGCTTCACTAGGAAGCACAAAACTTCTTTTGTCACAATTTAAAGCCTTTTGCTAGTGATATTATGGAAATTTATTCTTTCTTTCATTGTTATACCCATCCTGCAGTATGTCTGTCCTACTTTATATTTACATTTCTTGAGTTCACACCAAACTATTTTTGAATGCGTAAATTCAACAGTACAAATGGAAGTCTGCATGACATTAATATGCTAACTGCTAAAATAACACTTTATTATACAAGTAAAACAGGGTAAACAGCCACAGATACATGCTAAGCTTAGCAATTGCTTGACTTTTGCATTGAAAAAATTGATTAAGTTTAAATTATTTATGACCTGATTTTTATGTTAACAAGCCCTCCTTCTCACTTCTTTTTGGTTTTTGTTTATGTGGGTTTTTTTGTTTGTTTAATGCTGCTAGTCTGAAATGTTTTTGGCTTCTTAGGTTCTAACAAGCTTTAGTGTGAGAAAAGTATATTCTTACAAAGAATAACAATTCCATTTCTAATACTGACCCTCAAATTATTCCAATTATTTTGAAAACAATGACATTTATTTCTGTAACCCCATTCCTACAGTTTTTGTATGTTAAGAGGCTAGAGAAGCTATTCAGTGTCCTGAAGATTTTACTACAGGATAGAACAAGATGCTTTTACATCTGACTATTTAGGAAATGGATCTACATAAAAGACTTTAATGCATCTCTATAGCTGAAGAACACTAATCTGAAGTAATCATCATCTTTTTCATTTTCCCTTCCATAAAAAGACCATTAGTAAACCCAAAGATATTGTAACCTAGCACTCCTGTTATCACTTTTCCCCTTCTTCTCTTTTACAACCTGAGAAAGCAGACATAACAGCCCAGACAGAACTCAGCACCAGACAGCTGATATTTACTTCACACAAAGCTAGGCAAGCTCCCTTCTTATTATCCAGTCAGAAGTTTGAATACGTACTCATAATGAGGAGTGGGTATATTTTGCTCTTGTAAAGTCTTATGCCCAGAAAGTATCAATTTATTACCTTCCACCACTTTCATCAGTAAATTGGAGAGAATTATGTCTTTCAAAATAAGCCAATGCTAAGGCTAAGGTTCTGCACCAAGTTATTTAAGAATTCCTTGAAGCTCTGGAAGTCTTTGCTAACCCAGCCAAATATGTGACGTACAGAATCTCTTATCCAGTGTGAAATACAGCCTAATGCCTAAAATCTGTTCCATATATACTGATGCACATATCTCAAGCAAAATTACAGCAAATTGTCTCTTTATTAAAACTGCAACTATGGAAATCCACAACACAGATAAGAAAGAAAAGCATGCCTGTGACAATTTGTAATCCCCAAAATTGTGCCAGGTTTTCGAAGGATCACAAGCCCATAAGAACATTTGAGCTAGCACATGAATGAAAAATAAGAGATTTTTGAAAAAGAAATAAAAACCAAACAACACAACAAAAATACTCCCCGAAACTGTGTCATATTCATGTTCATTATTTTAAAATATTGATGAGAATTCTGAGTTTACTGAAATATTTCATGATAAATACATCTCCTGGCAGTCTTCCTGTCACTCTGTGATGGATTAATCCTGGCTGGATGCCAGGTACCCACCAAAGTTGTTTTGTCACTCCCCTCTTCCGCTAGGCAGGGGAGAGAAAATATAATGACAAGTTCATGGGTTGAGATAAGGACAGGGAGAGATCATTTAGCAATTGCCATCATGGGCAAAACAGATTTGACTTGGGAAAATTAGTTTAATTTATTATCAACCAAATCAGAGTAGGATAATGAGAAATAGAAACTAAATCTTAAAACGTCTTCCTCCCTCCCCTCTCTTCTTCCCAAGGCTTAATTTCACTCGTGAATTCACTACCTCCTCCCCTTGTAGTGGTGCGTACATCACATGCTGTCTCTGCTGCTTCTTCCTCTGCAGGGGAAGGGCTCCTCACACTCTTCCCCGCCTCTGTTGTGGGGTCTCTCCCACAGGACACAATCCTTCACAAACTTTTCCAGCAGGGGTCCTGCCCAGAGGCTTCAGTTATTCATGAACTGCTCCTGCATGGCTCCCTTTCATGAGGTGCAGTCCTTCAAGGACAGACTGCTCCAAAGTGGGCTCCCCATGAGGTCATAGGTCCTGCCAGCAAAGCTGCTCCAGTGTCATGTGGCCAGGCTTCCCATGGGGTTACAGCCTCCTTTTGACATCCATTGCACTACCATGGACCCTCATGGGCTGCAGGGGCACAGCTGCTTCATCATGGTCTTCAAGGGATGCAGGGGCTGCTCCAGTCCCTGGAGTATGTCTTCTCCCGCCTTCTACACTGACCTTGGGGTCTGCAGAGCTACTTTTCTTACATATTCTCACTCCTCTCTCTGGGTGCCATTGTGCAGGTTTTTTATCCATTCTTAAATAAGTTATCCCAGCGGTGCTTCCACTGATGGGCTTGGCTTTGGCCAGTNCGTCTTCCTCCCTCCCCTCTCTTCTTCCCAAGGCTTAATTTCACTCGTGAATTCACTACCTCCTCCCCTTGTAGTGGTGCGTACATCACATGCTGTCTCTGCTGCTACTTCCTCTGCAGGGGAAGGGCTCCTCACACTCTTCCCCGCCTCTGTTGTGGGGTCTCTCCCACAGGACACAATCCTTCACAAACTTTTCCAGCAGGGGTCCTGCCCAGAGGCTTCCGGTATTCATGAACTGCTCCTGCATGGCTCCCTTTCATGAGGTGCAGTCCTTCAAGGACAGACTGCTCCAAAGTGGGCTCCCCATGAGGTCATAGGTCCTGCCAGCAAAGCTGCTCCAGTGTCATGTGGCCAGGCTTCCCATGGGGTTACAGCCTCCTTTTGACATCCATTGCACTACCATGGACCCTCATGGGCTGCAGGGGCACAGCTGCTTCA
>VZRS01002109.1:43410-109776 GCA_013398055.1 Ifrita kowaldi
TTTTTTTTTTTTAATATATATATCCACCTTAACAATCTGTCTCTCATCACTATTTTCTATGTTATTTTACAGAAAGTCTGGATAAGCAAAAAAAGTCAGGACAAGGTATTAGGACAGAGGTAATACCTTATTTAAACCAGAAAAATATAACTGGAAAAATCAGACAAGTTTTCAGGAACCCTAGTTTTTCCTCAGGTCTAAAGTAGATTCAGATTTTGAGCCTAGGTACCAACTGTGTATTTTTTAGGACATCATCTCTGAAACAAAATACACTAGATATACTTACAACTGTAAGAAAAAGGACTGGAGGAGGATGGAAGAGACAGATAGAGAGAGAGGGATATGGAGACCTGATAAGTAGTTATCTCTTAGGGAAAAGAGAGAAGTAGTTCATAAACTATGGAATACAAAGAGATTAATGAGTTTGGGATTTGATGACGATTATGACAATGTGTTACAAAACTATTATCTTTATTGAGGTTGTGGGACTTGCTAACCAGTAGAGCTATGAATTTCTATTCCAAAGTTTGTTTTTGTAAAAAGTTTTGGGTTTGAGAAGCAGAGCCAAGAGATTGGAGATTGAACTCTCTTCTGAGAAGCTTCCTGTTCTGGAAGTTGAGAGGATTCTATTCTTCACTGATTATCTGTTCAGACACATTCGTGTAGAGAGAGATGTTTTAGTTTTACCTATATAGTTACTCTGAGATGACTTTGTTCACCAAATGGGGCACATTGGATTCCAAGAAGTACAGGTATAGAAATGTGACAGTTCTGTTGTAGATGGTCGACTGTCATCTTGTCACTGTGCTAAACTTATGTATCTCATGAAGGAATGTCCTTGGTTTTTTCAGTATCCTTGGGAGTGGAAGGATTGAATTCTGATGGTGAATGGGGCCTGGACACTCCTTGGAAGCAGTGACGCAAGTTGTGCAGAGAGGGATACCTGTGGCCCAACTATTATTTTATACAGACATCTTTCAATTAAATATATTATGCAACTTCCTATACAGTTACATAATTCCAATATACTTGGGATGACAGCAAGCAATCCAAGTAACAATGTATGAAAAATGGAAAAGGGCTCATTTTGGGCAAGTATGTGATTACCTTTAGTGTCAATGATGTAGTTTTCAATCTTCTGAGAAGTTATCAAAATGAAGTCAATGACAAGGATGTTCTTGGAATGAAAAGCCTGGGCTATTTCTAACAATAGATATGTAGATATGCAACTTAACTGGCTAAAGAAAACAATTTAAACAACGATTCAGCCATTGATTATCATTAGCAATAGATTATTCATTTCAAAATATTTAACAATACTAATACATAATTTGCCATTTTTCCTAAAACAGTCTCTGCAAAAGAAATAGTAGAATGAAGAAAGAAAACCTGCAACCCAATCACCAAACAACACCAATTAAAAGAAAAAATCTGTTTGAACTAAAAAAAAAACCCTTGGATAGTATTTTGTTTAAACAAACCTATTCTGCTAATATATAGATAAAAGAGTCATCTATCAGAAACATGAATCAATTTTCCCTATTGCATGAAAGGTAAAAAACTTAGACTTAAAATTTTCTTTATAAAGCTTTAAAAAGGGCCATTTCACATTTGTCATTTTTAGACCAATTTGAAAAGGTTTTTTTAATGGATAGTTTAATAATACTATCTCTTATAAATAAATGTAAATGCTGACATTTTACATTAGAGATTTTGTTACCATTTGCTGAAAACTAAGTTTAGACTTTAGGGATAAATTTTCATGTATCTCAAATAGACTTATTATAAAACCTAAACATTTAAATACTATATGAGAAAAAGTCAAGGAAATACATAGGTGGGTGCGTGCCTGTGTATTAAACTCTGAAAACCTTTTCCGACCTCTGCTATAAAATTCTGCTTTGAAATAGGGAACTGGCTTTTGGGACATTTCTCAAAAATAGCCTTATATTCCTGTAAGGAACATGTGTCTTCCCATCCCTGTGAAAATCCCTGTGAATTCGATCATCATATAAACCCTTCATGCTCAGCAGATACTTTTCAGAGCTTAACAAAGAAAACTGCTAAACCACATGGGACTTCATTTACAGTGACCGAGTCCACATCAGCCCAAAGCTGGAAGGACAGCCTTGAAGTTTCCTGTAACAATTGTTCTTGGTCTGTGGAGATTGAAGTAAAACATAGAAATAGTCGAAATATTTTCTTTGCCTATAATCAGGAAGTAAAGCAAGACTGCAGAAAGATAAGCCTTAATTAGACACAGAAGGAATGATACAGATGTCTGAACAGAAGAGTCTAATACTATTGTAGAGGCTATGAAGTGGTGCTATTCAGGTGCTCTTGATGTTCAGCTATCATTTCAGAAGGGCATGTCTCCTGTAGATCCTGCAGTGTATCTGCCAGTCTCAGGCAGATACGTCAGATAATCCAGAATTTCTAAAAGGGTATGTTTAGACACCTGAAATTCTGCCAGAATCTGAGAAAAACAGAAAACAGAAGAATGGGGAAGAAATTCTGAATATGGTACAAAAGGTACAAATTTTTTTGCAACTGTATCCAGTTAGTTCATAGTGCACTAATAATAGTCAAGGATTAGGAGTGCGGTGAAAAATACTGGGAAATTAGAGAATTGGGAAACTGTGCAAAGACAGAAGGCTGCCAGTACAGAATTTAAGAAATGAACAAACAAACAAAAAAAACCAACAAAACCCCACCAAAAAAAAAATAAGAGCAACAACAACAAAAACCCAAACAAGCAAACAAAAAAAGAAACAAAACCAAAACCAAAACAAAAAACCAAACCAAACCAAACAAAAATACCAAAAAAACCAACCCTGTGAATAAGAGGTTCCAGATTGTGATTAGAAGCCTACAGGAAAATAAAAAAAAAAAAGGAAAAAAGAGAACCAACATGATGAACAGCATACAAGACAGAGGGAAGCTAAGGAGCCTGAGGTTAACAATATGGGTGAAATACAAGGGATCAAAGATCTGAGCTGTAAGGCAAAATTGGTAATCAGGGAACAATATGTAAGGGAGTTTTGCAGTGGAATTTGAAGATAGTGTGGAAGAGACTGTCAATGCAAATTACGTGTTGTGAGACATGAGTTGAAGAGAGGTTTGTGTCAAGGAGATACATGTCCTAAATGTATTCCCCATCAAAGTATACTGATAAAACAGACATGTCTCTTACCTGGAATAAACACAAGTATTACATTTTGAAGTTTAACTTTGTTAAACTGGATGGGAATCAGTGTTGGTGAAAAAGTACTTTACTCATGCTAAGGAGAAAATATTCTTCACGTGATTAAGGCCCAATTCAGTGACAATTTCTTTCTGTTTATACAATTTCAATAGTTAACTATGAGTTGCTTTGATTGTAGAGAGTTAAATGCTATTTCCAATACAAAGGGAGACTTCCTTGTGCTCAAAATTGGCAGGCATACTAAAATTCCACTATTAGCACAAAATAAATATTCTTCACAAATTGAATTTCAAAATTACTTGAAACAAAAATATATTGGCAAGATGATTTACGCAATTTTTGACATGGTAGTCATTGCTACCTCTGCACTCATTAATTTCCAGTTTTGAATTCAAAATAATCTAACAATTTATTGTGTTTTTTAAGTTTTGATATTCTATTCAGTCCTGAAGATATTTCAGAACTCTTCCACTGCATCTGAAGCATAAGAATAAACAGAATCTGAAAATCTCGCTTAATAAAATTCAAAGCTTGGTCATTTGCTGCCATAAATTCTGTTTGTTATTTTTAACTTAACTTACCTCAACTTACTGATAAACACAGCTGCTTTTAAAGTGGATATTTCTAAAAACTATTTGTTAAAATAAAACATTCTTTACCTGATAAAATTCGGGTGCATGATTTGTATAGATACAGTCAGATTAAAAATGCTTTTTATATTTTCAAACTGCTTGTCTATGCCTGTCATAAAATTAAGGAAGATAAATAGGTGTCCTGAGATCTGAACACAGAGATGAAGAATTAGAACCCATCTGAAATAAGATCATCTCTTTGCAAAGATTTTCAATTATTCAGTTGCAATGATTCCTTTTATATCGGTTACATTTTTGGAGACAGTTCTAGTCTCCACAATTTTGCTCTAAAATTAAAAGTGTTTTGGTTGATGTAATTTACACCACACATTTTATACAAATAGATTAGATGATATGAAGAAATTTTTTACTCAGAGTGTAGAGAGGCCCTGCAGTATTTTGTCTTCCATCCCTGGAAGTCTTCACAGCCAGGTTGGATGAGCACCCTGGTCTAGTGGGGTGGGTTGCAACAAGAAGATCTTTAAGGTCCCTTCTACCCAAGGCTTTCGATGATTCTATAATTTCATTATTTAACTTGGGTCAACAGCAGAAGAGATAAGAAATCAGTTCCTTCCTTCCATATAAAAATATGTCTGCATGGAACTAATGTACTAGGTTTTGAAATCAAAAAGTACGACCTTGCCAAAGAATAGACAAGTAAGTACATACTTTTGAGAGCTATTTAATCAGCTTTTTTCCCAAACATTCTTAATAACCTTTAAAGCCAAATGCTCATTTTGAACAAACTATCTGATTTATGCTTAGTTGCCTTCTGGAGATTTTCATCATTCTCCTCAAACATAGTCTCCTGCATTTTATATTTGACGTACCAAAAAATAACTGCAAAATTGAGATTTTAGGAAGTTTATAGGGGCTTTTTATGTGGAGATAAAATAGAAGACCAACATATATGCTATCAATAATAACATTGATTTATTTTAACATTCTAAATATTAAATATCTTTGTGTATTTTTAAAATAAGAAATTAACAATGAAATTTCAATGAAGTTCAAATATGTGTCTGGGATATCTAATTTTTAAGAAGCTTTCATTAAAATGAAATTACTGTCTAAAACAATGCTGCAAGTCAATACTAAGATAATCTTGGAATGCTGTACAAGTTATTATTAATTTTTATTTTCAAGGATTAATTCTTGCAGAGACCTTACATTTGAAAATTCTTGGTTTATAGCATTTTTGAAAAAAAATAAAAGCTTATTTTTATTAGTCATATTTTAAATACTGTTAATATTATTAATCTAACAAACATATCTGCCTGTAGGTAAACACTTCTATTTTAAAAAATTGCTGCTTCATGTACTATTTTAAGAACTTATCAACAGTTCACAATCAACAAGTAAATTTACACTATCTGAAGTGTTAAATATATAGAAATTTATGAAATTCCAAATTTCTTAAGCATACCTAGAGTTAGATACTGTATACACAGTCATCTTGTTCCCTCCCATTATTGGCACACGAAAGTTTGAATATCACTGCAGCATTCTCATTTCTAAGGTATGTAGTATGGGGTCAGTATGAGGGAAAAGGATACAATTTAGGAAGAGTCAATATTGTATAAGACACTAAACCACCTCTCAAAGGTGGTCAAGGTAAGCCTTGTTTACCATCACAATAATCTAATCTTGATGTCAAATCACAATTAGTCTTCAGAGAAAGAAGATATTTAATTATGAAACTTTAGGCAAATCAGATCTGCCATCTTTTTGCGCTTGAGTCAGTAAATCCACCGTTTGATAGACAAGAACTCAGGGAAGAATATATGTTATGTAGTACATATATTCTTGTAGATGTGTAGTACATATCTACAAAATCTACGAGATCTACAAAACTTAAAGATAATTTGAAATTATCAATAAATTTTCCCACATCAGAGCCCATAAAAAATGTCTGGCTCAACAGCTACTGTCCTACTCTTTTTGATTTTTAAATTATGGAGGATCACCAAGGTTCTATATGCTATTATAATACAGGTTAACTAATGCTTTTGCTGTAAATTCTCATCCATTTGCTGTACACTTCTTTATGGATGAATCAATTCATATTTTTAAGCTGAAACCTAAATGACATTCTAAAGAGCAGGGATCATAGGTAAATTAAAGTAATACTAAAGAATGATGAAGAATTTTCTTAATGGAGTGGCTGTCAAGTTATTTCTATTAAAAATAAATAAATGAAGTAAAATATTCCCATATAACCAAAATCAAATGTGCCCGATAGAAGACTCATCCACAGTGGTAATTATCTCATTATTTCAGGGCCCAACATCTAAACATAATGAGATGAAACCAAGTATGTAAAAAATTTCAGTCGATGTTATGTAAAAAATTGCTTCTGTTAAGGTTGAACTAACTCCAAGGCGATTTCCTAAGATAGGTGACATTCACAGCTATTCCATAGGTAATAGTCATGAAACAGTAAAGACACAAATCTAGTCTCTTAAACCTAAGAGAGACTAAGAGACACTAAGAGACTGTGATTTTCCTCTCTTCTCTTTGAAACAGAACTTGCTAGCTAAAGAAGCCAAAGTGCCTGTAAGTTATATTAAAATAAATTGCATTGACCACATATAGATATTTATTATAAATAATGCTCTCTTAGCCAGAAGAAATAGTCTTCCCAGATTTTATCTGTGCAGCAAAAGCTCTGCTGAGTAATAAACCCAACGAGATTTTCAATATGTATAAGCACATAGCCAGGTAAATAATTCTTGCTGATTATGTGGCTACTTAAAAATTGAATTAACATTCAAAGATCTCAGTTTTATTTCTTTCCATTAAACACAGTTTGCATCAGGGTTTATTAGCTATTGTTAAATAGTTACTGAAGCTTAATATAAAATGATATAATCATGTCATCAGAGGATAAAATAATGATATTCAGTATAGGTAGGTGTGTCACTATAAAGAATAGAAAAGAGCAACTGATTATTAAAGACTTCTAAAATGTTATCTAGGATAATAGCATACCATCTCAAGCAGTGTAGTGACCTGTTTTTCACCAGGGCATCTACATAAAGCAGCAAAACACACTATGTAAGCATGAAGAGAAATTATTATACTGTGGCTAAAATAATTCAATTATATCTGATATCAATAGTTTACATTAGCAGAAATGGCTAATAATGTATCTTTCAGGAAAAATATTTTTCTGGAAAAATTTGGGGGTTTTTAACAGTATGGAATGTATGGAATATCATAGATATTTAAATTCAACAAATTATTATTATTATCACAAAAAGGAAGAATGGATTAAAAAGAAGGTCACAAAAACGTAAGCGTCTGGAGTGAATATGGACAGGTAAAAATTATACATATAGCAGTAGAACATAAAAGAAATTAAATTACAGGAAATCTGAATAGTTTTATGGTAAAAGAGTTACAGCCCAACATTCAGATGTTTTTTAAATGTACAAAGTTGTTTACATTGCATAAACGTTAAAAAGGCTTCCATCCAGACCAGTTGAGTTGAAGCTGAAAAGCACACCATGGAAAGTGTTTCACTGTTTGGTGAAATACCAAAACTAATCACAAATTATAAGCCATAAACATTTAACTTTTCTCCCTCCCTTACCTTCACCTCTTCCCATATCAGTGAGTGGGGAGCCTGTTTTTTATCTATGGAAGTGCTACTAAAGGAGGAAGTGACTCTTCTATTGCTAAATTTACCTAAATGGTTTCTTGGGATATGAAGACGTGTAACCAAGTCGAGACAGTGCTTCTACAACCTCGCAAAAGAGGACAGTCAAGGAAGTTCAGAATGCCCTGAGTCTGACTGATCCAAGTGATGCATCCAAAGATGGTGCTGTGCCCTGCTTCCTGCCGGCCTGCCTTACCACCATGAACGTGTAAGCCATTGCACACCTGGACATTAACTTTAGCCCAGTATCAGGGAATTACTGGATTTCTTGGGGATTTTGACCCAGATCATTGTACTACTGAAATTACTTTGTTCATTTCAGTACTGGCTTGTATTTGTTACTGTATTGTCATTAAGAGATTTGGTTTTTTCTTCCCTAAAGCTGTTAGTCTAATGTCTGTTACCATATTCAAAACCAATAGCTTGGCAAGGTTTTGTTAAGCCCTTACTTCTCCTCAGGATCTCTTAGGGAAAACACAGGAATTCTAACCACTTGAATTTGATTTTCTAAAGATTAATCATGAAATTAATGGTGCCACTGTTACGGCAAGCTATGCTTCCAGCTTTCCTTCTGAAGTCCACAGAAAAGTCATCAGCATAAATATTTTACAAAGACAGAATAGATAATATGATGTATAAAGCTTAATTTGAATATAGCTACAGGTGAAGTCATCCATCTAGAAACAAGACACATAGAGCAGACCAACAGTATAAGTAATATAAATGTAACTTTGAAAAGGTAAGGGTGAAGGCGTTCATAAATAATTGAACAGGGCTTCTCAGTATCATGGTCTGGTCAAGACAGCTCATATTGTTCATATTGCTGGCAAATTAATGCAGTCTTGGAACGATCTTAAAGCAGAAGTTTATGCAATTTACACACTTGATATGTAAATATGGAGGCACTGTCACCAGTTTAAGTATTCAGACTTCAAAAGGATGTTATATTATTCAGAAGGATTTAGGAAAGAGATGGAATTAATTGAAATACAGAGACAAAAAAAAAAGAAAAGGTTGTGCACTGAAAAATTTAAAACATTTGATATACTGAATTTATTCAAAAGAAAAATCTGTAGATGAGAATTTATTGGAAGCATTTCTGATACTAAAAAAAAACCTAGATATTTTGCAAAAAAAAAAAAGCGTAATAAGATCTTGTGACAGAGAAAATGCAGCTAGAAAAACATTGTGTCTGCATTTTCTTTTAATGACGATGAGAATAAGGATCACTTGTCCCTTACTTAGCCTTGTATTCTTCCTTCCTTAAAGGAATTAATTTTTCTCTCTTTTTTTGAAAAGCTTTTTCACTCAAACAAAAATCGGACACTGTGAACATTCTCAAGGTAAATCTATGATTTGTTTTATACACAAAGAAGTTTAGACAATTACTAATTATTTCTGGTGTATTTATTTTGCAAACAAAATTTGAAACGGGTATACAAACAGAGCAGCCAGTTCAAAACATAACAGGAAACATTTTTTCCCCAAGAATTCAGGTTCACATTGAAGCTCTTAAATGGATCTCAAACAGCCATCTAAACACTAGACAACAAAGGTCATAATCTAAAAAAACCCAACACTTTAATCTAGTTTTAACTTGGACGATATGAAAGAAGCAGAGACTAATTCCTGAATTTTTTCTATGTGATATAATATTCAAAAATGTTTTGACATTATCTCATGTGTTTGGTTGGGGTTTTTTCAAATGCATTTGTTAATATATGGTATAGAACATACAGTCATGGTATAGGACATAGGCATTTAGAAAACATTTTTCTCAAAATTATCAAAAGAAACGAAATTTATTTCAAATAAAAGCTTTGATTTTTTTCAAATCTTTATTTTCAAGTGGAAAACTCCTACAATTTTGAGCAAACATAGCTTTTGTTAGCTTAAATCAAAATTGTATGTGTTCAGACATTCGTTATTTCAAGTCATTTATTTTGATGCTCAGATATCTCAACTATATTAGTATCTCCCAACAATGAATTGGACTTACTTATTGGTCAAATAAAACAAACAAATTTATTTATTGGTTAAATGGAACTCCTACTTAAAACAGTTTCTTTAGTTCTACAAAAGATAGGATAGAAGGTCCGTCAAAGCAAAGAGATTGGGAAGATAACTCACATTTGGCCACGTTCAAAGAAGAATGTGCTTCTAATTATGCCACGTAGCTCAGTTTGAATACATGAACTTGAATTCAATTCATTATACTTGAACAAGTAAAATTAAACTGGAAGTAGAATTTTAGTTAAGAGCACTAATTAAAACCAAAAGCGGGTGTAATTCAATGTAGTGGAAGTGAAGCCAGTGTTGTGTACTTACAGAGAATACCATTCAATGCAGTAGGAAAATAGAATACCTACCAATGCAGTAGGAAAACTGCATTAAACATTATAGATGTCTATTACCTACCAACCTTCACAACAGAGACTTTAGATAATTATTGTTCAACTGCAGTCCCCTACAATGACTGTTAAATCGACTAGGACGTCTTAAAAAATAAGCTAACTTTCCACCCCTGCCACAGGAAATAATTTTGATTTAAAGGCCCTTTAGTGGTATTACCAAAGACCAATCATTATTATTCAAGTAACAAAGGCAGTCTTTCTTTTACATCTTGATATATATATATTTTTAATAACGTTTATGAAAAAGAATGTGACAAACTTTTCTTCTATGCTATCTGCAATTCTCTGTAATTAGTTCAAGAATGAAAGCAATTAATCTCTTACCGTTGGACAAACACAGTTTTCTTTCAGAACTGTTGGAATTCCAGAGAAGAAAAACAATCAAATTCAGGTTTTAAGATATTAAAAAATATTAATAAACATGTCTAAAGATTTGAATAACAGTAGCTGTAGCTCAAGTTCTATTGAATCATGGATTGATAATCAGCTACTACAGAAATGCAGCACCGTAACCTGGGAAGGTCAGTCTTAATGATCCAGAGAAGCCAATGTCTCGCTCAGTCTCTCATTTCTCTTGCTGGCAAAATGCAGTCACAAATCTGGCCTCTGGGTGCCTCCTAAATAGAAAACTCCTTACAACAGCTTTCTGCTACAACATGCATGGGAGTTCTTTGACATATTTTCAGTTTTAATTTTGAATAGAGATCAAGCATTTGCTTCAAGCCATACACATGTAGAAGAGTTCTGTGGAATTTAGCTTTGATTCAAGCATTGCAGGCTTAAATCTACAACCCACAAAAATTGGAAATAAAATATGTGAAGAAAAAAGGCACTGTAAAATCTGGCCTGAAAAAAAGGCTATCAAAATATTCACGTCCTAAATTGCCAGACTAAGTACTTCTGTCATCTGACAGCACTCCTGGAGCTCTTGTAAAAACATAATTGTACCAGATGTAAAGCAGATGAAATATGTATTTTCATCAATTTAACAAAATAGAGAATAAAAATGTAATAGCTTTTACTCATTTTGTTTCATAGCATTGATCAAAGCCAGAAACTGCGTGCCAAAAAAAGAGAACAAGAGAGATGATTTTGTTCTTCCTATGTACTTTTTTCACATTAAGGAATATTTCTGCATATCTTCTTATTTTCAATTTTCATGAAGTCACATTAATTCAGTCCATACTATGGCCTTGCTACAGACAGCTAGAAAGTCGAGATCCATTTTCATCGTTAATATAAGTAAATTATTTTTTGGGGGTTGTTTTGGTTCTTTTTTTCATTTCAGTTCTTACCATGATAAATGATATGTGGCCTGTCTTCTGCCTCTGAGATGCCATTATGACTAGTTTCTCTTAATTTTGTATTGTTCCTTTGCTACCTATAAAATTCAGGTGGCTTAATTCTGAAACCTATTTTGATGCTGAAAGTAAAGGCAGAAATATTCAGTGAAAGGAGTGCTACAGATTTAAATCTTATCTTATACAAAAATATTCTCAGATGAGTATGGTAAAATCTAGCTAGATCTCACAAGTGCCTCCTTTCTTCTCAATGATGTTGACTGAATCTAAAGTCTGATTGGCCACGTACATCCATAAGCACACATGTATCCCATGATCTCTACTTTGCAATAGTCTCTTCAAAGCAAAATAAGATGCAAGGGAAATTAATTAGAAAAATACAGCAGCCTGTGAAGCCTAGAAGAAGGTCATGAATAGATATAGTAACAGGCAGAGAAAAATTCTGTAATCAAGAAATACTATAAACATTGAATGATTGGAGATATCTTAATAATAACTTCTTTCTATCCGTCTTTCATACTAAGCTGCTTGCTAACAGAACAAATATGACTATCAATAAAACATGGTTAGAATAATAAATCCTGGTGTGGTTATCATCTTATTACCCTGTTAATTTTGAGTAGAAAAAAGAATCACTGCAATTAACAAGACCTTTACTTGCTTGTAGCTCCTTGGATATGGACACAAAGACTCGTAATGCTGAAAACCAGAGACAGTTGCTATGCTTTTCAAGCCAACAGCAGCCAAGTATAGAAGTTTTAGTATTAATACATATGAACTATATTTCACAAGTTATTGGACAGAACATGATATTAATATAAAAGTGTTCTATGGTAATAAAATGTCAATTTTCACCCCGGGTACTAGGGAACATATGTACTACAATCACAAGTAACAGGAAAACAAGGGTGTTTAGGCCTTCCTCAGAGCTATAATCATAGTGTTAGCACAGGGAATCAATGCTAGGAAAAAAAAGGTATTTTTCAGAGAGAAAATTTGTTAATCAAATACAATGGCATACCAAGTAACAAGTCACCATAGAGGGGAAAAAAACACAAAAAAATTCCCCAAACCAACCCAAAAAACTAAGGATAAGTAAGATGGCAGACAGGTTATTGCAAAAAGGTCAGTAGTGAATTAAGCACATAAACTCAAATTTGTATCTTGAAAATTTTGTCATGATTTGTCTCAAGTCAGAATGTGTATAAAAAAGGATATGGTAAAAAAGTAAAATGAGCTGTAATGAGAACAAGTTATCATATTTGAAGGAATTCTTAAGGAATTCAAAGAAAGACTAGTGCAGGGAATAGGAATGGTCTGTAACTTCTAACTGTGGTGAGCATATTTACTCTATAGACCAATCTAAATATGATGGAACTGGAGAATGGAAAATGTGGAAATTCTTTTAAAGGGCCACCTGCAAAACCATAAACAAGTAAGACTGGTGTATGTGTGAGGCAAGTTAGCAGAAACCATAAGAAAAATATAATTAGTGGACTCATATAAATATGACAAGTTGAGGAATAGTCAACATGATTTCTAAGCAGGATCAGCTATAAGATCAGCCCAGGGAATTCAGTCAGTGAGTACATGGACAAGGCAAGGTCATTTGATATAATCTTTGATTTTATTGAGAGGCACTTAGCAAGTTCATTTATCAGTTTTCTAAGGAAAGACCCATAAGATGAAAGATCTTGCAGAGGCTAAGTAAGGATAAGAGCTTGATTTGGATAGTACAAGCAGATGGTCGATTTACTCTCCATCACTAGAACTCTTAGTAGAGTGGGAGGTGCATACACAAAAAAGAATTGTATTTATGCAAATAAAAATAATCATAAACCAGAGAAACAGGCTTGTGGTTGAATAAGTCCCATTAATTGCAATCAAAAGCAGTAAGTTAATGCATTGTCTTTAAGTTCTACAATAAAGATACTTACATCTGAGGGTCCAATAGGTGCTAGAAGGTTCTAGCAAAGTTCTGCTACTTTAAGGTCGCATGTCCAATACCAAGATTACTTGTGCTGTTTATAATCAAGTTGTTCTTCCCCTTTTTTCAGTGTAAAAGAAACTGCCCAGTTCCACCTTGTTTGCTTCCAACATATCACTATCATTTTTGCAGCCTTTTTTTTTAGAAGTTATAATATCCCCTTCTGTCAAGGAAAGAGTGTGTACTTTACTCACTAGAGAGAAGCAACAATCTATTTTATAGATATAAGACAAGAGGTCAGTCTCAGGGGGTTTTCTCATGCCACTTGAGCANAAAATTGGTTAATGGTTTACAAAGATTCAATGGCAAGGTAAACACTTGATTATTTACTGCATAGAAGACAAAATCAGACAAAACTGTTAGGGAGATCCTCCTGTTGAGCCATGAGGTTCAGAAAGGACACCCTTGAGTTCTAAACTCCCTCCCGGAGTGGAGTTTAGGTGCAGCTGAATCCAGACCTAGTGCCAATTTGGTCAATGGTTTATATCTAAAGGATTATGTATGCACAATCAATCCTTTATATCACTTTGCTAAGATTTCAAAGTTTCAGTGCACTTATTTCCATATCACTTACTGAGTACCTGACATGATAAGGATTCTCTCAACCTCAAGGAGTAACCTAGAGAGACATCCCTAATCAAGGGGAGATGCTGGCATGCAACCTGCTGGTCTGTTCACTGTTTTTGGAACAAGATGGTTGACTCATAGCCAAATTTGCACACCAGCCATATTTTTGGTGGTGCTTGCTCAACTAGCCCTTAGCTGTTGACCAAGATTTATAGCCCTCAGCTGTTGTGTTGTTATCTGTTTCCCCAGAGCCCAGCTGAAGCCAGCTGCAGCCATCACAACCAGCGTGACCTCTCCTTAAGCACAAAGCGGGGCAGGGGAGCACACCAACACACCTTCTCATCTCTTTGTATAAGATCAGTCATTTTTTCACCTAATAATTCTTTTGAGCACTTGTTACTGTTTGAATGGTCTTGGTGACAAAGAATTGCAGTACAATGGAACCTGATGAGGTTTATAATAAGGTTATACTTTTGAAAGTGGTCCGATTAATATCTCATTGGATACAATTCATAAAATCATATTACACTTTATTTAGAGGTCACCAGATGGCATATTCTGTGCATACTGCATTTAATATCCTTCATCAGAAATCCATCTTGCCAGGAGCAGTGTTGCTAAGCCTGAAGATTTACCGTACATTTTCTTGGGGGTTTGAGGGGAAAGAAGTGATGGCTTCCACTTACAGTTTATACAGGTGCAGCAAGAATTGGTATCTTGTAGGGTCAATAGTGTCTGAAGAGGAAGTGGATGAAAGGAGAGCAACAATGCATGATAAAGTATCAGGAGGAAAGAAGGAAACAACAAATGAAAGAAGTTAGAAAAGGTGGACATGTCAAGAGCAAGATCAGCAAAAGTTTTGTAAGTGAAAAGTTGAATGTGCCAAAGAAAGACATTTTGTCCCAAGTACTTCTACNATGCACAATCAATCCTTTATATCACTTTGCTAAGATTTCAAAGTTTCAGTGCACTTATTTCCATATCACTTACTGAGTACCTGACATGATAAGGATTCTCTCAACCTCAAGGAGTAACCTAGAGAGACATCCCTAATCAAGGGGAGATGCTGGCATGCAACCTGCTGGTCTGTTCACTGTTTTTGGAACAAGATGGTTGACTCATAGTCAAATTTGCACACCAGCCATATTTTTGGTGGTGCTTGCTCAACTAGCCCTTAGCTGTTGACCAAGATTTATAGCCCTCAGCTGTTGTGTTGTTATCTGTTTCCCCAGAGCCCAGCTGAAGCCAGCTGCAGCCATCACAACCAGCGTGACCTCTCCTTAAGCACAAAGCGGGGCAGGGGAGCACACCAACACACCTTCTCATCTCTTTGTATAAGATCAGTCATTTTTTCACCTAATAATTCTTTTGAGCACTTGTTACTGTTTGAATGGTCTTGGTGACAAAGAATTGCAGTACAATGGAACCTGATGAGGTTTATAATAAGGTTATACTTTTGAAAGTGGTCCGATTAATATCTCATTGGATACAATTCATAAAATCATATTACACTTTATTTAGAGGTCACCAGATGGCATATTCTGTGCATACTGCATTTAATATCCTTCATCAGAAATCCATCTTGCCAGGAGCAGTGTTGCTAAGCCTGAAGATTTACCGTACATTTTCTTGGGGGTTTGAGGGGAAAGAAGTGATGGCTTCCACTTACAGTTTATACAGGTGCAGCAAGAATTGGTATCTTGTAGGGTCAATAGTGTCTGAAGAGGAAGTGGATGAAAGGAGAGCAACAATGCATGATAAAGTATCAGGAGGAAAGAAGGAAACAACAAATGAAAGAAGTTAGAAAAGGTGGACATGTCAAGAGCAAGATCAGCAAAAGTTTTGTAAGTGAAAAGTTGAATGTGCCAAAGAAAGACATTTTGTCCCAAGTACTTCTACGCAATAGATCAATAAAGCCAAGTTCTTTTGCCCCAAGGCTGCCCTCTTCTCACTACTGGAGAATTCTGGGCTGAATGAACTCTGCTCAAGCACTATGGACAGAAAAACTGCTCTAAAGGTTTGTATCAGCAAGGAACACAAAGCAGAACAACCATCACATATTCTAATTTTCTTCAGTGGATCTAGTTGCTTCTCCACTCAATTCCATCATTGTGGTTGGTATATTTTATGAAGTGAGATGCAATATTATCCTCTTTCCAACAGAGCTGTTTTTTGTGGTTTTTTTCTTTAAGTCACTTCATAGTCATTTACATCACTTCCTACAAATGGATCCTATAGTTGATGACTGTTCACCCATCTACAGTTTTACATATTATATCTTTGTGCAGTATTGTTCTTATAACTTGCCATTTACACCTCAGACTTCACCAAAACTGAATCTTGGGGGATTTTGTCTTGGCAGGCCATTTAATATTCTCTAATTAATTTAGTTTATCTGCATAACTTTTATTATCTTATTTTAAAAAGAAAGTTTGCTTTCCAGCTTTGCTATCAGGAAGAGACATGTTACATTTGGTTAATTACCAAGGAACTTACTGATGCAGATGAGAAGATGAAATATCAAAGAATGTGAAAGAATGTTGAAAGAAACACAGTTCAAGCTGAAAACTCAACAGAATTTCTTAAACTAGAGCAGAAAGAGCTGAAATGCCAGCATACTATTTTTTTACTGAGTTAATATTTTAAAATATTCTCCCCCTGTACTTGGCACTGCTGAGGCCTCACATTGTGCACTGTGTTCTGTTCTAGGCCCCTCACTTTGAAAAAAACATTGAGCAAGTCCAGAAAAGGGGAATGAAGACAGTGAAGGGTCTGGAGATGAGTCTGCTATGAGGAGCAGCTGAGGGAGCTGGGGTTGTTCAAACTGGAGAAAAGGAGGCTCAGGGGTGACTTTATTGCTCTCTAAAACTGCCTGAAAGGAGGCTGTAGCCAGGTGAGACCCAGGAACCCAGTGACAGGATGAGAGGACCAGGGATATTCAAGCTGCTCCAGATGAGGTTCAGGTTGGACATCAGGAGGAATTTCTTCATAGAAAGGCTTGTTAAACATTGGGATGGACTCACCAGGGAGGTGGTGCACTCACCATCCCTGGAGGTGTTCAAGGAACAAATGTGGCATTTAGTGCCATGTCAACTTGGCAAGGTCGCATTTGGTCAAGGGTTGGACTCGATGATCTCAGCAGTCTTTTCCAATCCAATCGATTCCATGATTCTGTAAAAAACTTTTTCTCTTCATATTACTGTGATACATGAAGGAATGAGACCCACCAACAGCAGAGATGCAGGTGAATATGGTTTATTCAGAAGCATCAGTATATATATCCTTACTTCTGAGAGCTTTTTTGGTTACAGCTTACAGACGTGATCACAGTCCTACAATAAATCTGTCTTTCTGACATTTACCACTGTTCTGTCCAAGGCTATGGTAAAAGAGCGTGAAGAGTGCGTGTAGAGCGTACGTGTCTTATGTTGATGTAGCAGTAGAAACTCGTTCATTCAGTTCCATCTCAGGTGCACGCTGTGCCAGAGAGACCTTCCGCTGGTACTGCTGGCACTGCTGCTGTCATTCTCTGTTTAACTCTTTCCTTATAGCAACACCTGTTAACCAAACATACACTATCTTTTTTCTGTTTTCAATGGTGATACATAGATGTTGCATTTGAAGAAAAATTGCATAATATATAGAGAGGTAAAAACACCTTAATCTACTTTAGAGTGTGTCTCAATAAGCATTGCAAGACACAATGAAGTTTCGTCTTCACACTAAGAGTTACCATGTTCATGCAATGTGTGACATTCTAATACTGTTGTTGCGGAGTTGAGCTTTCAAGAAGTGAGAAGTCCAGCTGTACCAAGTCTGGAGAATGAATTAAGGACAAGTCTGCATACATTTGAGCTACACTGCCTGTTTAGAAATCTTCATTAATGCAGGAGTAGTTGGTCAGCAAAAATAATGTACTTTCTTTTTGCATGTGAGAACCTGACATTTGTGATATGTTTGATTTAAAATAGGCATTGATTTTCTTAAACCAGAAAGTTGTTAAAAAGTCAATAAATTCAACTTGTTGAAGGATTTTTTTATTTCACTGTTTCAATAATCACTAAATAAACACTCATTATTCATGCAGTTGTATAATGTGTCCATGAAATTAAGTAAAAGGTCAAGCTGCTACTTTCTCTGTCTTTCAGTATCACTGACAGTTCACTTGCTTGTGGCAACTTTAACGATGTTGCCAGTAAATCAAGACTGACAAAAGAGTAGGGTCAACATTACTCTGATGGCAGCACAATGTTCCCTACCCCACACTACCTAACAGCTTAGGCATTTGGATTGATTGTATCAACACTTGAGAAACCAGCAGAGAAAACATTTGCATATTGCTAACATAATAGAAAATTAAATAATGTGGTTTGGTTGCTGAAGAATTAGTTGAATAAATGAAGTTTTGCATAATAAATTTATTATATTTTTGTAAAGCAGTTCTTATAGAAAATGGTAAAAACACATCCTGAAAACAAATACTTTTGTAGTTCTAAAACTAAGTTTTGTTCAAATGAAACAAAAGGAAAATAATTAGGCAATCCCTTCATATGTCTCTTGTTATCAGCATTTTAGCATTGTACAAAAATTCTTTGCAATTAGAGCTTATCAAAAGGCACTGCCAAATCAACAGAAAACTCTATTTTGTATTATATGCTACGGAAAAGTAATGAGGGGAAATTTATTCTTTCTTTATCTCATTTGCACTGGGGCTTATAGCAAAGGTCTGCTTGCTGAGTCTTCTTTTCTCTGCAAACCTAAAGCAAGAGATCACAAAACTGGAGAGATTATAAGACAGAAATATAGACTGGATACTTGGAAACTGCACAGGCACAGGTTCCAATTTGCAATATTCATCCCTCTCTTTTTTTTCTAAGGCATCACTGTAAAATGCTGGAGAATACCTTGCAGACATCTAGTCTAAAATATTTTATTTTGTGATTTCGGAATTACATTGTTACTGTTAAAAGTCAAGGACACTTACCTTTACTCATCCTCAGGTTATAAATAACAAGATAACACTCGGGGGATGAGAGGACTGTTTCTTCCATTTTGTTTCTTCCAGTGTTCTTTTGCTTGATTCCTTCCTACCATCAAAATCAGCTCTTTCCACCTTTGAACAAAAACTCTACTGAACTCCTCCGTGCCAAATGATACCCTGAACTCCTACTTGCCTCCCTACTTGACATCAAATTTCCTCCCTCAAATCTCACTAAACATACTATTTCCAAGCATTGCCACAAAATCCTCTTCTCCAACTCAGTCTAAGGCAGTAGTTCACACATGTGTGGCCTATAAAAACGTAGCCATTTAACAACACTATAGCTAAAGAAAAAAGGCCAAGAGGGTTGGGCTGAAAATTGCTAAGCTGTGCCAAGTGTCAGTTCTTACATGCAACCTGCATTTGGCAGACTATCATTCCTGGCTGCATCTCCTGACAAAGTTTCATGTATTAAAAAGAAGTGCAGGTAGAAATGCACATCAAGTTCTTCTTAGTACAAAAAAAAATTTTAAAAGTGCATTGGGGTTAAAGTCAGTACATTACAATTTTGGAATTTATGATTTTCTAATTTCACATCTTACACTAAGAAGTTAGAATATAACTTTGTAGTACAAAAATCTGTGATAAAAGTAATCTCTATCCTGCCTTCAGGCCACCTTCAACTCCCTCTTTTTTAAAAAAAACTAATTGTCAAATTTCACAGAACTACTGGAAATAGAACCGGGATTGAAACTCAGGCAGTCTCTGTGAAAATACACAGCCAAGTCTACCAACCAAAAAACTTTTTTGGCATTCACATAATCAGCCTGCATGTTTAGCAATCTTGTTCCTGCCCCAGTAATGCCATTCTGCCAAACAAACCCTAAAAACCCTGATACACCTCATTGCACTTTTATCTCAAACAGTTTTGCAATCTGTGGTTCATTTAGTCACCTTCTAAAAGCTGCTTCGCACAAATTCAAGCCTCTGGTTTATTTCCTCACTTTATTTATGTTTTCCTGGCCATTCCTACAGGCCTCCAAGTTTAGCAGCACCTTTAGCATATAAACACCACCCATGTCTCCCTGTGCTTCTGCTGATCCTCCCTCCACAGTCATGCTCTCTGTACTAAATGGTATGAGCTCTAGCTCTGCAGTTCTGTGATACAGAAAAAACAGGACGCAGATACACTCATTGTCTACATACATGTTTCATCTCCATGAACTTCTTCTCTAAATTATCACAGTCCTAAATTATGACACTCTGGAAAATCAGGTGCTGCATTTCAGCTTGTAGTAATTTCTACGCAAGGGTGTGTACTAGTTTGAAAACGAACCAGTGGGAGATCACAAGTCAGAATTATAATTTAATAGGGTAATTAAAAAAAATGCAATAGTAAAAGAACACTGACTGAGTCAGGATACAACTTGACACGCTGTTAGCCAGGGTGGTGGTAGCAGTCCAGATGAAGTGGTTCTGTTGACGCGGTGATCCTGTAGAAAAGGGTCTGGTCTTCACCTGAAGGTCCAGTGGCGTAGCTCTTTTCCTCTGGGAGTCCCATAGGTAAAGGGTGCTTGTGCTGTTCCAAACACCAGATTACATCCAGGTGGGTGTTGGAACCCTGGGTTCAGAGAATATCAGTCTTTCGGTGCTGACAGGCAGTGATCCTCAAAAGCACACTGCATTTCACCCGAGGCCTTGGGAAAAGCTTCCCAAATTATGGGATAGCACTGAGAATGTTGCTGTGTAATTAAAAAAAAAAGTTTGTTATATCACTGGATGGAATATGTAGAGATGTAGAAAGTTTAGGTTTCTGGGATATAGTAGTATACATGTAACAAGATGGAGGATTTTGGGTGTAGGTTAGTTCTTTCTTCTTCCTTCTTCTTCACAAGCCTGGTGATCTGGTATTGGTTCAAAAAACCCGCAGTGCAGAACATGAATGATTAGTGATTGGGCTATAAGTAAAAATAGATTAGTTGGCATTCCATAATTGGGTAATTTGGGCTTTAAAAGACCTTGGAAGGTAGAATTCGGGGGCCATTTCCACCTTGTTAATTTAGAGGCACATTCTGTGCAGCTGTGCTGTAGATGAGAAACAATAAACATCTGAGTCCGAAGAACAACCCCGCGTCTCCTGCGTTTCAATCCGAACTCTGAGTAAAAAGAACCACGGCAAAGGCAGAGAAAGAAAAGAATGCAACAGAAAAAATTTATCAGATGGTAATGCTTGGCTCCTCCCCCTGGGCTGAGCATCTCACAATGAGTTGATGTCATTCTATGAGTCATGCGGTGGGTCCTTGATTGCCCATTAAACAGAGATAGCTCCCATTGGGAGTTACCAGGGATGAGTCATGGTAGGAGATAGCGACCACTGCCCCACCTGTTTTAACAGCTTGTGAAGATGATAATAGAATACATGCTTTTGGTTACATTGTAACCTAGGACAGGGTGCTGCCCTGGGAAGTCATACTTCTCTGCTCAAAATCTCACACTCCACTTACCTAAGTAAACCAGATGTATTGTGGCTGCTTACTTTTGTTGGGCAAACACAATGTTTTTTAAAGTACAACTAAACTGAGTCATTCGTAAGGATTTGTGCTTTTATACCAGTGTGATATCACAAACATAACCAACATAGTTCTGTGTCATACTAATTTCTAAATAACTCTTATCACAGCTTACTCATAATTAGGATGTATTTCCATCACTTGAAATCTTTAAACTATGGCTGGATAGTTGATATATATGTTACAGGCATATCAGAAGTTACAACCTTGCTATGGAAACTACCGGCTTAAGTTATTTGGGCTGAATTACAGAATACAAGATGAACTCATACATCCTTTTGTCTTTAAATTCTCTGGATTTCCAAGAAATTATTTCTGCATTCAAACGTTTTTCAAGAGAGACAAGTATAATTTACCAGCAGCAAACAAAGAATAAATATCTTAATCACTATCCCATCACTTTTATATTTTCATTATATGATTCTACTGCATTTCTATTTTCTTAATCACCATGCTTCTACATATGGGGAGGAAAATGCTGTGAGAACTCAGATGTAAGTGACTTCATTTCAGATCAGTGTTACACTCCTATGAAAAACAATTTAATTTTGTAGCTGGACCAAGTGCTTCATCCCATCTTTCAGAACACTGTTTGTCACCAAGTCATCAATCACCACAGACTGTCAGCTGAACATGATATTAGGATCTAAAATACAAATCTGAAAATGATACAAAATTGGAAGGCTGATTGAAACACAGATTGTTGTGCTGCCATTCAGCAAACCACAGCAAGATGGAGAAATGGGCCAACAGCACCCTCATGTTGTTCAACAAAGGGAAATACCAAGTCCTGTACCCTGAGGAATAACACCATGCACCACTACATGCTGGAGGTTAACAAGCTGGAAAGCAGCTTGGCAGGAAAAGACCTGATGGTGCTGTTGGACAACAAACTGGCTATCAGCCAGCAGTGCACCCCTGTGGCAAAACAAGCCAACAGTATTTGGGGCTGCATTAGGAAAACATCACCAGCAAATCAAGGGAGATGCTCCTTCCACTCTAGTCAGCTCTGGCTGAGACCACACATCGAGTGCAGAGTCTGCTTCTGTGTTCAGACCAGGTAGGCGTGGACTCCTCTCTGAAAATGCAAACATGGACTTCCTGGAATAAATCCAGCACAGGCCCATAAAGGTGATGAAGGAATAAGAGCACCCATCATATAAAGGCAGATAGAGAGTTAGGACCATTAACCTGGAGATGTGAAGTATCAGAGGGATTTTATCGATGTGCCTAAGTACCTGTTATGAGGGGAGTGAAGAAGATGCGATCAGACTCTTCTCAGAGATGCCCATTGAATGGACAAGAAGGAAAGGGCACAAATCAAACCAAGAAATTCCATTTCTGCAAGAGCAAAACACTTTTTTTCTGCTTTTTTCTCTGTTTATTTGCTCGGTATTGATTTGTTATGGTAAAGGTGGTGAAACAATGGAGTGGGTTGCCCTGAGAGGTGATGAGTGTCTGACTGTGAAGATATTCAAAACACAACTAGTCAACATCTTGAACAACCTGCTCTAGAAGACTCTGCTTTGAGCAGAGGATTGGACTAAATAATCTACAGAGGCTCCTTCCAACCTCAGTTATTCTGTGAAATCAAGCAGAAAGTAATTTCTCTGGGAGCGATTGGACAGTCACTAAAAGCCAAAGGGCTTGATGAACCCTATTTCTTTCTCCTCCACATGAGTTTTCTTATCTAATGCAAGCATGCAGTAGTATAAACAAAAATACATCAATTATCATCCAACCCTCTAAAAAGAAAGCTATGTAGGACAGAAGTGCATTGTACTGTTTTGTATAGCAGAATGTGGTCAGCTATTTTGGTGATAAGTGTGGCATAAAAATCTACCTAAACTAGAGTTTAATCTCTTTCACTTAATTCTATTTGATTTTAAAAATAAAGATGGAGATAAGGAAAGTACTTTCTACAGAGGTTTCTAAATGTATTTATTATTAAAATGTCATCAGATTTTGCTTCATACCTTTACAAAAATTGGGCTGTGATAATACAAAGACTAGGGATTCCAAAGGCAAACATCTACTTTGAAATCTTGACAGAAGTAGTGCTTTTACTGATGAGTATTTGTTAAGAAAAGCTGAACTCTTCAAAGTAATGCTTCCAGAAAAAAAAATGAGCAATTTCCTTTTATTTGCATTGACGAATGCTCACGGCATACTCTCAGATCCTGGATTGTGTATCCAGGTCTAATAATCAACCAAAACAAACTGCTGTACTCAAGACTGTTATTTGCAATTTCAAGAATTGTTTTGTTTTGGGGTTTTTTTCTGAAAGCAGTTCAGACTTCACTTCTGAAAGGAAAACACTGCCTGTAGGATGCATTAACATCTTGATTTTCCATGTGTTTGCTCACTGTTACCTATCTAAGCTAGGTATAGGAAAAACAAGGGTAGATAGACTTGACATGTTTATCAATATATGATTATCAATAATTTCATGATTTAACTAGAAGTACAGTGATACATCTCTAAGGATTCCTGGTGCATATAAATAAATCGAACAATAAAGAGGGCACAATGCAAAACAACAGGAAAGCAGTTTAAAGCATTTATGGCTTAGCCAAAATAATACAGAGTTCAAATTCTGTATAAACACTAAGCTTGAAAGAAAATTTCATCCTCTGTTTCTCTTTTCTATAATGAGAAAAATAACAGAATTTAAAGACTAATATATGTGTCCTTAATGAAGAAAGATGTACACTATAAGGTTTTATTATTATTTATTTTTTAGATATATTCTTTTAAAGATTTACCAGTACAGTCATCTTCAGAGGATATTTTCACAAAAGAGCTTTTAAAAGAAAATATTTACATTTAAATTTTTATTTCAGTGATCATCCAATGTTATTTTAAATGAAAGCAGTTGACTGCATTTTATTCACAGGGGCTGAACTCAGGGGGAGAGGGGGGAACCAGAGAGGAAAATATAATTACACTTCTCCAAGCTCAGCATACAAAATATCCTTCATGTGATTGAAGTGGCAGAGTAAATTGCTACACAGTTAATTGTGCAGATGTTCAAAATATTATAAATTTTAATTATATCAAGATATTGCAAAACCCAAAACAAAATAAGAGGACATTGTATTTTTCTTTTGTTTCCAGGCAGTTCAAAAGCAATTTTTATTCTTCCTGTTTGTTCTCTAATGAAACTAAGCCCTGTGAAATTCTGGTATTTATTTTGATGGGACAATTTGTGCTTCCTTCACATCATGCATAAGCTAATGCTAGTTTTCTCAGCTAGATCTCATTGCTCAGAGCATTATCATCTTATCCATTTGACCTTTATTAAAACTATTATGGAGTAGGACTTACCAGCCTGTCAGAGCACTTAAGGAAGGATTTGTTTCTTGCCATGTTCATCCCATGTCCCTAGATATTTCTAGTCCATTGCATTGAAATAGATTTATGAGTGCTATCCCTGTTTAGTTTTAGCATTGCTATTGCAGGCTAGTTGTGGGTGCTCAGACCTGCCCACTTCTCTTGGTACACATCAATGGATAGAATTTTGATCCTGTAAATCCCTCCTGTTGTAATAATATCACTTCAAAGTTGAAATCTCTTTAGTCCTGAAATAAGAAATGTTTTGTTCACCAAGCTAACATGATTGCAGTTTTCCTCCTTTTCACTGTCAATGCAGAGAAGGCCTGCACTTTACAACTTTCATCACCTGACCTCCTCATTGCTACACTCCCTATTTTGATTATAACACTGTAACATGGGATAGTGTATAAGCTCAAAACATTAAGACTTTGATGTTCAGCTACTGTAATAAATGTTCTATAAACACTTCAGAGGGATCCTATTTAAATCTATCAAAACATATGTGGGTCCTATAGGAAGTTTAGGAAGATGGGAATTTGTCTTTATCTAGTATTTTGACATTTACTAATTCTCTCTCACTCTCTCACTTTCTCACTCTCCAAATGTTTTCTATATTCTGCCTCGGTTTGCTGACAGACTGTAAGCTTCCGGACTGACTCTTGCTGTTCTAGAACCTGTATGGCGTCAAAGAGGAAAGAGGCTTATTAGCACAGGAAGGCTAATAGGTTTAGCCAACACCTGTCTTGCATTTAAGCCTCCCTGGCTGTGACAAAGCAATTCCTGTCCCTCTGTGTTTCCCTGACTGATCGCCACATTCTCACTCTGCTTCTTTTTCTTGCGCTCACAAGGGCTAGGGAAGCTTATTAGGGGCCAATTTCGCTGAAAAAAACCCCAACAGTGCTCTGTTCTCTGTGATACTCTGTTGCCTCAGCTCCCTGATACAGCCAATAAAGAGTCTGCCTTGGCACTATTAAAAGAAGTGGGAAGTGGGCAGGGAGCAGTAATGGGACAGAGTCAGCCAGGAACCGTAGGTTTTGGCAGAGTGCTGTGTAAATGGAAGTCAGGTGGCATTTTTGAGAGTAGTTACTATGGAAACCAAAAAAGTGTTACTTTCCCGAAGTTTTATCACTTGGAGTTATGCATTTGTATCTCCACCGGTATCTCCCTCCTCATCTTTGTGGAGAAAAGCAAGCACCATTAAAAATAGATTTACTGAATATAACAGTGAATCAATTCTGAACATGGCTGTTTGCACAGAGTTCTTACTCAGAGACAGACTGTAAATTATTTCTCTGAAGAATACATTAGTGTTTTGTGTCTAATAGGCTATTTAAATTTTTACTACTTCTGGAGGAGTCACAGCAATGAATTCTTGTGCATAATGTACTTGGTTGTAGACATAACCAGGTTTAAACCTGCAGTCACGTATCAGTTCTTCCTCAAACCATACACTCCTCATCCTCAACTCTTGTGAGTAAATATGGCTGTTCTCAGTGTCCCTGAGCCATGCCTGGGCTGCCAGACTACCAGCCCACGCCCACCCGTGCAGCCTCCACGCTCGTGGGGTCAGGGGTCTACGGGGCCAGGGCCTGATGGCGCTGACAGTGCAGGCAGGAGGGACTCTCGTTTCCCTGGGGTGAGCCAGGGCTGTGTGGTGACCTCGGTGGCACCTGCCATGCTGAGGGGATGTGCAGAAGTAAATGAGCCATCCCAGGGCTGAGGAGGAAGAACCTCCTGACCCCAGAAGATTTTCGTGTACTGGTGCTTTGGGGCAGCCACACCCACCAGCCCCTGGTGGGGACCAGGGGATGGATCCCTGTGAGGGTGAGCTTTCTGCCAGGGGAGAGGGGAAGTGAGCGAAGGGTGGGCAAATACAATCTATACTCTGTATTTAATGGGGCTTTTCTCATTTGTTAGGTAACTTGGACTTTAAGGTTGCTGAAGGATTGATTGAACTGGCAAAATTTTTAGCACTCTCTCCAGATATATGTACACATATACATACATATATANCTTTCTGCCAGGGGAGAGGGGAAGTGAGCGAAGGGTGGGCAAATACAATCTATACTCTGTATTTAATGGGGCTTTTCTCATTTGTTAGGTAACTTGGACTTTAAGGTTGCTGAAGGATTGATTGAACTGGCAAAATTTTTAGCACTCTCTCCAGATATATGTACACATATACATACATATATAAATATATGTACTCTATGTACACAAAGGCATATATTAATGATATACATGTGATTTCTTTCCCTTATCCCATTTTAAGATTCTTTCATTCAACAGAACCTCTGACTCAAGCCAGATTGTCATTTTACTCCCAGGAACCCTATGGAGCCCTCACCCCTGATATCCTTCTGAGAGCTTGAGGTACATGAGAGAAAAAAACAAAAGAGTTGCCAATAACCACACTCACTTTTGTTTTTAATTGATTTAGTCGCAGTGAAGAATACGTCCTTGTAAGTGTAGTCTTAACAGTACAGCAAGAAATAATAAAAATTGTCTATAGATATGCGTACCCTACCTGCATCCTAACCCTTCATAGGAACAGATGCTTTATGTGTATTAGTCCTTTCTTGCTCACCATATGTTCAGTTCCATAGGAAGAAAATCTTGTTGCTTATGCCATAAGAGACACAGCACACTCCCAGCATCTGGATGATGTGGAAACTAAAATTCTGCATTGTGCTGGAATGTGTCGTCTCAGGTCAGCCTAAACACATAAAAACTAAATGTATCTAAAGAATAGATATTGTCTCTGGGAGAAATACAACTCCCCACTTTTAGAAATACAGTCCTTCTAAATATCTCAAAAAGGTATCTGATTATCAAAAGAATTTGTTACTTCAAAATTATTGTAAATAATTTTCTCAGACTGTGTCTGTACAGCATGAAGTTCAAGAAGAAATCTCTGGAATCTAGATAAAATTGCAACCCTGCTTCTCATTGCCTCCTGGTTTTGTAGGGGTCATTGCCACTCTGCATATTCCACACTTCCTCTGAATTTTAGAGGGAACACCTATGGCCTTAGAAAAAATGGTTGTTTTTTTTTCCTATTTCTATTGCAAAGGCTTGAAATTTTTCTAGAGTATTTTCCTGACATCATTATGTCAAATAGCATTTAGGAGTAGTGTGATATGTATTCTGTCCCCTGGAACTCGGTGTGAGAAGGTTTTGAGGGGCTATAAAGCCTGCTGAGAGTATTGGAGTAACAGCACAGATCTAAACACAGTGTGCTATATTCATGTTATTTACAGGGAGCAATACCTGGAGCAGGCCGTCCCCCAAAACTGCGATTAGATTTGTCTTGTAAGAAACTATTTGGTTAGTTCTGAAAGATAAATTTGAAAAAATGCATAGGCAGATTCTCCATAAGCACGCCGAGACAATCTGAGAAGGTAAACTATACGGGAAAAAAATAGCACAACTTAAAAATATATACTTTCATTTCCCAAACTGCAAAACTGAAAGAAAGAAAAAATAATAGCTGCCTGAGTCCTGAGCATCAAAACTGCTGTCTTTCATCAGAAGTTATAAGGAATTAAAGGCCTGAGGTAGGAGATACCACTGTAGGTGCAGATACCACTGAAAGCTTGATGAGAAGACAACATATATATTCAACTAGATTATTATATTTTACAGACATGAAAAAATTAAATTGTAGGAATCCCTGTTAGTAATATAGCATTGCATATTTTCTACTTCTTATGCACTCCAATAGAAGGTATTTCTGAAAACTTTAATGTAGTTTGGTTTGGTGTAAACATTGCATGCAAAGATAACTGCAAAGATAACTGGTTTAAAACCCCCAACCTAGTAACACATTAAGTGGTACTATGAAATAGCTGTAGTATGTGAAATTATAGTTGTAGTTATATGCACATTTAGAGCAAGTGTTTAAATATATTTTTGGAATTGTTTGATTTTTAATTAATATTATAATAAACCTGTCACAGTAATTTTCAATAAAATGTTCTTGACATGTTCAACTTGAACTGTGTTGGACGGAAAGGGTATTAAAAGGAAAACTTGTAACAACTGTGAAAATCTAATTTGACTTGTATTGAGAGTTGTTTTCTACTCATTTTTTTTATGCAACAGTAATGAGAGGCAAATTAATTGTTTTGTCACTTTATTGTGAAATATAGATACACGCACACTTGATACCTTAATCACAAATTAGATCAATCTGAAATTTAATTTTCCTACTATTCAGAGTGGCTATCTGCTATTACTCTCTGGCTGTATATTTAAAAGAGCAGAGGTAAAGAAAAGAAATATCAAAATTCAACATATTAAGGTGGACCTGATAGAAATTTAGAGCCTGGGGGGTACTACAATCTCTTCTCTATAAAATTAAGGAAACTCTGGTTTTGTGAGGCTCCACAAATGAGACTGTTACTGCAAGATATTCCATATTTGAATGTACTGATTCAGCTGCCTTAAAAAAAAGACAACAGCAATCACCATAATAAAGTAAATAAATACCTTAAACAGAAAAGCACAGCTGGTCTTTGAAAACATGATCTGAATTTTTCAGTGCTGCAGTCTCGATCCTCCCCAGTTTTCTTTTTACCATGTGTTTAATTAACACTGTAGTCATGGAAACTTCAAGCACCTGTAGTTGTTCCTCAGAACCATGTTTAATAGTCTGGAAAAGGCATGTCATGATCTTTAATTTCTAATCTGCTCTGAATTTCACCAATATTCTTCATGGCTAATGTGTCCCCCTGCCTCCCCTTTTCTCTGCAGCCCACGACCTGTGGAAGTGGTGCTCAGAACAACATCTGCATCAGGCTTCCTTGGAGCAGGTCCCTGTCAATACTAACTTCTGATTCCACCGCACGTAAACTCCATGTTACAAGGTCACAGGCTTCTTCCATTCCTTTTCCTTTCACTACTGTGGCATCAGTGCCCCAGAGATAAATTCCCTTTCTCCCTTACCTTGAAAATTCTTTATTATCTGTTTTGATTTTCCAAATATTTTCTGCAATTTTGCAAGAATATACAGTACACTGACAGTCATAGAGCACCAAAGAATGCAGCTTTATTGTTTAAATATTGAAGGATCTTACTGTGGAGTTTTAAACAGCAAAGGAGGGAACAGAAGGTTGTCAGACCTTCCTTCAGTATATGCTTTCTTGTGGAAATACATGGGCTTTTCACTAAGATAGTTAGTGAAAAGTGTGAGCTGGGCTGACAGACATTCCCTTCAAGAATAAATAAGATAAGCCAGAAAGTATTTATATACCTGTAAGCAGTGCTAGTACTGGAGTTGACTCCTTTACAAAGTGAAATGACCTAATTAAGGGAACTCTAGATGACATTAAATTAGAGGTGAGTTTCTTCCAGATTGGTTACAACAGGTAGAGCTGCTCTGTTTGTTAGCTGAGACATGAGGAGTGGATAGCCTTCATGCTGGTAAGGGGGCATTGGGCTCCCAATGGAGATCTCTGCAGTTTTACTAGGCTGTGAAGATAGCTCTCAAGAGACCTTTGTAGTTTGGATTTAGAATTCTATCCCTTTCACAGTGGGACAAAAAACTAGTCCCTCTGCTCCTTAAATCTATGATCTCAATAAACAATGTCAGAATATTATGTGTTACAGAAAGCTTATACTTCTCTTCCTTGAGATTTCCCTGCTTTTAGGCTTTTCTACAGGTATCCAGCTTGGTTTGATGCAAAAGCATTATCTGCCTTGTATCACAAATCACACATTATTCTCAAGCTCCTGCATGGTTATTTTTCTTAAGAGAAAACATGCTGTTAGTTTTGTTCAAGGAACAGTTGCTAAATGATTATTATTTCCTACAGATTATATCATCTCTTAACAGCAAATCGTTTCTTCACAACAAGTTAATAAAATGCAAAAGAAGGCATCCAAGTCCCATTTAAAATAAATGTTGAATCTATTAAAATCTAAAAAGGCTTTAAAAAGTGTCTGTAGTCTCATCTGTCAAAAAGGATGGTGCATAATATTGTGGAAAACCTGATGGAGTTTTTTCCCAATCTGTACATCCATAAGGTTCTATGAATTCTTTAAGGCAGCATAATTCAGCACTGCTGCTGGAGGGAGTGAAAGCATCATAAACTCCAAAGGGCACTTAATCCACTGATAAGTTTTAGCCCTGCCACAAAGGTTTGCTGCACTTGAAAGCTTAATATGATGCAAAATGGCATGGACAAATTGGAGCATCACTCCTTTCAGTGGAAATTATTGCTTTATCATCAACTATCATCATGCTTGTAAAATTCTCAGAAATGTTGTGATCCTGAAAACAACCTCTTCATATTGATTATACTTCAATCAAAGCTCATCTTCTAAGTTCTGTAACCTAAAAGAGCATAATTTCCTTCTCTAGGAAGTTTATCTTACCACAAAAATTTGATCATGGTTTGTAGTCATAGAGTCTTCACTGTTTTTCTCTATGAAACTATTCACTTCCTCATGGCAAACTGAGAACCTGTGTTGGGGGATCATTGGTGTGTTTGTAGGTGTGGAAAAAAATCCTTAAAGTGAAGTGGTCTTTAGAAATCAGGTGTTGGGATAATCTTCGTATAGAAATTTAAAATGCTGCTTCTATTTATGAGGTATTTCAGTTGTACTAGAGATTCAGAGCCAGTTGGTAAGAAGAACAAGGCACACCAGTATAATAGAAAAGAAGTGGGAAGAACAATGTGGAGACATGAGCTACAGTACAAACCTTCTCCAATGCACGTATTTCCTACCGTTGATACACAAATGCTCAGACTGCTATGACTCTCACACTACATTTTGTGGAGATACTGTCAAGCCCTTGCAGATATGTAAGTCAGTTTCTGATTTCTCTCATTGTGGCACCACTCCAAGTCAGATATACCTATTTTCATGCAATTTGTTCATACTCAGAACACTAGCAGTTAGATTCTTGCATAAAAGGTGCAGACTAACCTGATTATTGCTCAAGATTTTCATTTTACTTCCTTTTCACTTCTGAATGTGGCAGACATGTAAAGGCAGGAGGAGGGAAAGATTGTTTTTACTCTAAAATGTAGTTAGGAAATGTCATATAGTCTAAAAATAGCTCAGAAAGATGAACTCCATGGATGTGCTAACGCCCCTGTTAAGTCAATATGTTTTGAGATGGTAAGTCAATATGCTTTGAGATTAGTGGGTAATAAATAAGTTATGAAACTATTTCCCCCAATCATTCTTTGCACTTTTCCGTATAGCTTTTTGTACAGGTGGTCACAGGTGAAACTGAGATAAACAGTGTATGCAGGTCTGAGTCACAGGTTTGTGTGGATCAAAAGCTACTTCCCAAGTTAATGACACAATATAATGTACTATACAATTCCCACCCCACAAGAAACTGCAGTCTCATTTCTGAGCACCAGTGACTTATGTTCTTGGAACCCCCCAGTTCAGTTTCTTGGAGGTAAACTCAAGGTTGCTTGTTCACAGTTGCCGAAAATTTCTAGCAACTCTATTAGCAAACAAATGAAAAGCAGTTTTGTACAGACATTTCCCTGCCCACGAGGCCATTTCTTCTTCCTAACTTCAACCCATTTGTGCTGATTAACAGCTCAAAGGTCTTTCTTACTGAGCAAAAATTAATTCCTTCTGAGGGAGGCAGATCATATTGAGCCTCCCACAATGTCATATTCAATAGGGGACAGCTATAAGCTAGCAGAATGTAATTATGTTACTCCCTTAATAGTGGGAGTCTTTCTTTAAAAATCAAGACAATGGCTGTGCAGAGCAGAACATCTCTAGCTGACTGTGAATGGATATAGACTCATTCTCCTTTAAAAATACACCTCTGTACAAAGAGCTAGTTCAGTTCCCTTAAGCTTATGTAGGAGTTTTTTGGTGGAGAATTTGTGCTTAGCCTCAGCAGTTCCCCTGACATAAATAAAGTTCTGAGTAACGTTGCCTTTAAAGGCTTGCAGTTGGGTGGGGAAATTGTACTGGATTATAAAAACAAGATTATATCTATAAAGTAGGAAGCAGTAGCACAATCACGGAGCTAAATGGTGGAGCTGTATCAAATAAAGGATAAATACAGTTTTGCTGAGCACTGTCATAGAGCTGCTCAGGGTACTCAGTGGAAATGCTTTTAGAGTCCAAGTTGCAGGAATGCAAGAGAGGTTGACTGTAGATGGCAGACTCCTGTGATAATCCAGGAAGGAAATAAATACACAGGCAAATATCAGAGGCTATGTTTTAGTCACAAGTTAAGATTCTGCTTCCTACTGCCCAGGAGTTCTACCGGTGCAGACACAACTGACAGTGAAATAGAAAAATTATGTGAAAAAAAATTCAGTCCAAGACGAAAACGCTAATGCTTCCTTAACTTAAAAGAATATTGTTTTGTGTATGTATAAGTTAGAGTACTCGAGGGACAGTGACTTGACTTAAAAATAATGAAGGTAAACATAGGGCATGCCTGGAAGTTATTTCATGGTTTTGTTTCAGAGGTAAATGCATCCACAAAAGAACAGAAAATAGTAGAATTTGTATCTGGCTTTTACTACAGATTTCAATACTTTAAGGTTGCTGAGATGTCCTTATAATCCCCAGTTAAAAGGCAATGCTTGCCAGGTATCCACCAGGAAGATAGGAATATAAGAGGTTTAGAAGTTCTAGAATATTCTTGCTAGAATTTCACTCACTTTATATCTGAGGTCTGTGATGTTTTCCATTTAATTTCAGGTAATAAATGACAGAATTGTGAACCCACTATTTCCTAAATTGTTGGGGTTTTTTTCTAGGAGAATAGAGTTAGTAATGTCAATCATGAATAATCTTCTCTGTAAATAGAAGCTAATTGTGTCTTTTAAACATATTCCCTTCTTGCATTATCTTAATTTATATAGGATTCAATTTATAGAAGTATATACATGAAAGAAACATGTCATGAAAGATGCAAATTTTGTCTTATATACAAATAAGGAAATGGACTGTGCAGGATATTCTGAAATGATCTGTATAAATCACCGTTGCACAGAATTTTGGTGGGGAAATAAATAGAAGACAATGATTTGTTTTTCCTTGAACAGCAACCATTATTATCAGAATAATTCAGGCAATGTTGTCACTTGGGGAAGAAAGCCATATCATCTGTGGGAGAAAATTCCACCTGCTCAGATCAGGTCTACCAAAAAGAGGAGTGGTAGGACCATGTGTTTAAGCAAAGTGTACTTCAGGTAACACAACTACATAGAAGATAATCAGCTGCTACTACAGTAGTATGAAATCAAGTCACGAGCACTAAGCACTGGCAAAGCTTCATGACGAGAGATGTTACAGCAGAAAACAATATATCATAATGCTGTTTGCTATTTTCTGACTGGGTATATTTAACTGATTCCTGTATTTAACATCTGAATCCCAGCTGTGCACAGCAAGTCTTTATATCCTCAAATGAAAAGATTTGGACAAGTTCTATCTTGCTAGTAATAGCACAGAATGATCACGGAATGATGCAACTTGACTTGTAGTTGATAATATATCAGTTCTGACCTAGATAGCCCACAGAGCATTTGAAGGATACATGGAAACAAGATTTTAAAATGATTGCATTCCAGGTTGTTACATTCATAAGGGATCAAAGGCTAATCCTGCCTTTAGCTGCTTAGAATAAAACCAAGATCCAAATGTCAAATGTCTTCACAGAGTAGCAGGATGTCTTTCACATTTGCAAAAATTCTAACTTGTATATTCCATTATTTAAGCCATACTTCTTTTAAGTGGCAATTCTTGATAACAAAAAAAGCCTGTGGTAAAACTTTCATGTACAAATGAATCCCATTAATAAGGAAACTGCCTATTTGTCTTGACAAGATGAGACATGTACTGTGCAAGATCTGTTTCCCACATGGCAAGCTTTATCACATAGTCTGGCTCTAAGCAGTTGCATTATTTTCTATGTCACTAAAGTTAAATAAAAATGTTAAGAAAAGCTGCCAACTGTGAAAACAAATCCAAATAAAAAATTAAGCACCCAAACATTATTTACTGTTTCATGTGGCAAAATGTTATTAGAACAATGAGAAAGCAGTCTGTCTGATTATTTATTTTATACTGTGAACATACGTAGTGAAATTCCTCAGTAAGAGCAGTCAACTTTCTCTTTTTGCATATCTACCACAAAATCCCCACCAGAAAAACGAAATCATATAAATACTTAAAAGAACCTGAGAAATCAGGAAAATCAAACTAGTTTTAAATCAGTTGCACTTTCATCAGTGTTTCCTATGCTGAGGATAGTAACTTGTATCTACTCATTTCTAGCTAAAAAGTGCATCTTTCTCATGTGAGCAAAGGTGTCGTAAAGTAGGAGTAGAACTGCATGGCTTAGATGACACAGATTTATGAAACTTAGCACATACATGAAACAGAATATACATGCAAATAAAATTCTTATTTTCATCCTTATATGACATGCTTACAGCAAGACTGTGGTCTTATCCAAATTATTTCAAGCCAATGCTGTTTAACCTAAGCATAAGGAATAGATAATCTTTCAAATATATTGAAATCAGAGACGAAAGTCAAGCACATAAGCTTACTTCTACTTTTAATGTCATTGAAGTTCGCCAAAAATTGTATGTCACTTTACATTGCCTGTATAAAAGTCTGTGGTGAGTACTTTCATAAACAGAATAATTGATTCATGCAAATCAACTGCAACCACTACTACTTTAGTCTTACTTTACAATCTTTCTTTCCACATTTTTTTTTTTGTTATGAAGAAGTAGTTTGTTCATTGAGAAAATATTTTTGCTTCTTTTCTACATTTGTCATGTTGAGGATTCTGAATGTAAAACAGAACAGAAAAGATTTGGCCACTGATTTTCAAATGCTTGTAGAGAGGAAAGAGTGCTGTATCAATACACATCCTTCAGAGATGCCCACAAAGATATTGTGATATTACCCAATGGAACATATCCTCTACAGAGACCTAGCATGCTAAGTGGTAGAACAAATACCTTGGCGTGTCTGAGACTGCCCATGAGCTTGACAGGGAGCAGAGGTCACAGTTTAGCTTCCAGAATTATTTCCATACGTAACAACAGTACCAGTCAGGAAGGGGTAGACTTGTTCTTCAGCTGACAACAATTATCTGGGATGGACATGAGAAGGAAAATAATGAATGTGAGTTCTACTAAATGAACTGTACAACTGGCTTCTAGTTTTTCTTTGCTTTCCTGGTGCTTTTTTCCCCTGCAGTCAAGAAGAGGCTGGATATTATTAAACTTTGCAGTATGTGTCCATTCTGTCCTCTACCAAGAAAAGCAATAAAAAGATGCCTGTCTAGCCTTTTCTATCTTGAGATGAATCTTTTCTTTACTACCTTTGCTATGAGAGATCCAATAACTGCATAAATTCTTCAGGCACTGTTCCTTTTTAACGATCAAAGCACTTATTCCAAAACTTTGTCTTTTGCACTTGGAAAGGGCAAATAGAATTCGGATTCAGAGAAAAGTTCAGGAACTGCAGGTTAAAATGTTCTTTTTCTTCCTGCTCTTAACTACTCTTATAATTTGCATCTATGCAGAATGAGTATGAAGTGTTACTGCTCTGATGATATCCTTTCCCCATACATGTAAAATGATACATTAAATTGCCAGGAATAGGTCAGTTCTTAATCCAGTTGTCAGAAAGTTAGGAGTCTTTTCTTTTTCCTAGGTCTAGAAGTATCCACAATGCTCATTGTTGCTGAAACTTGCTGTCCCTTCACATTTAATGTGAAAATCATGTCCTGTCTTTCAGGCGCAGTAGGAAAATGGTGCACTATGTTGTATACACTGATTGTCATGATTCATATCTAAATATTCAAAGATTTATTTATATATTATTTAAGATTTATTTATATAACTTTGGAGAATGACCAGGTGCTGACAATCACACCCATGAAGAGACGATAAAAGCAAAACTGCAAGAAATAAAGAGATGCATTAGCCCTAGTAAGCAATTTGAGAAAAGTAGGGACCATAATGAACATTGATATGAGGATGTTGGGCCCAGTGACTATGTGCCATCCTTCTCTTTTGTGAATTATAGCTGAAGTGATTAGATCTTTTCTAGAAGATAACTCCAAGGACGTAAATCGCTCTTCCCTGTGAAGTGAAATACAGAGTAGGATGCAGCGTTTTTTGTCATCCTAGGTACCTGATATCCAGGCTTTTTTAATGCTTGAAAAGACTTATTTTCCATTCTAAATTTAACTTACTAGCATTTTTTAACATACCTAGAGTTGGTAAAGCATCAGCAGTTTATTGTCATCTGTATTTCAATCGCATGTTGAGATTTGCCAGTTCTAACCTACCATGTGAATTGCAGCATAGAATGTGCATAGATACTGACACGATCCTTAGCTCTGTGTATATCCAATATATTTACAATATTAAATATATATGTAATTTGTTGGACTTTGAAGTCCTGCAAAGTGTTCTGTGATTTGATCTCCTCCATGTTTCCAGAAGAGCACATAATCAGGGCAGAGTGACACCTAACCACACTGGTAAACAGGCTTATAAAAGCTGTAGGCATCTGTAAAGAGTGCTTTCAACAACATGGGCAATATCAATCCCAATCAAATTTTCTCTCATTAAAATTGGTCATTGCTCATTCACAACCCTTTTCTGGGAGTAAACATTTAGTAAAAAAACCAGGACATCTTCCTTATTTCTTCTCTTCTTTGGTGTAATTTTAAGCGGCATTGCACTGGATGACAGATTCTTCTGAAGAAATTTCCTTCAACCTTCCGCACTCAATTACAGCAAGGCCACAGTTTATAGTGCTGCCTCAGCTCTGTTATTATTCTTTAATGCCAGTTCAGCTCTGTGATTTCTTCAGAACATTGCAGAAAAGAGAGGAGGTTTTCCTCAATTTTCTGACTGTGTAAGTAGAAAACAGCTACATGTATCAGAAAAGAAAAAAAAATCATCATTAGTTTCCTTATAATATTGACGTCAAAATAAACTATTAAAAGATTACTTGTTTTGAAAACAACAAATGTTCATCAGTTAAGCAGCTGGTACAAAGAGCTAGTTCTTTTGCTACCTGAAGAATAGATTTCTCTGTATATTTTTTTTTACCATGGAGTAAAACTATTAAGTCACTTGGCCACTCAGAGTTTTCTTGTATGAGTGACTTTTATTTATGATGTAAAACATGTTCTGAAGGAGTTAAAGTTTTCCTCACTGCTAGTGCTAAAGCCCTTATCTCACAAATTATGTTTTACATTTATTTCCTTCCTGTCGCTAGAGAGCAGAGTCCCAGTGAGAACGACACAGACGGTTTTATAAGATGAAAAAACCGACACTTTATTATTTTACAGATTCGCTTATATACCTTAGCACGCTGGACTGACATAAGGTTATTGGTTAACTGACCAGCCACCCCCCAGAGGGATTGGCTGGACCCAGTAACTCTTACCTCATGTATTTTCTTCCTTGGTATCATAACAATACCATAGTTTACAATTTCTCTGAACTGTTTTCCCACAGTGTCCGTGAGAAAGCAAGGCTTTCACACAGACGCCTGTCAGAAAACTAAAATCTCCCTGCACCCAGGCCTGTAACATCCACACCTTCCTATCCCAAATTGTATATAAGAGTATTCAGAACTAAACTTTGAAGTATTAAGTTTCATCTGATATCCTGGGTTTGCATAATGTGTTTTCTTTATGAGATGCTATATAAATTTTGTTATTATGCTATTTGCCTCTTACCTTATCACTCTGAGTTCATTAATTTCATTGCAGCTGTTCCTATACAAGAGAAAGTAGTCTTGAGCATGATATAGTTTCCAAGCAGTCACCACTTTGATTTCTAATCATGTAGTTAAAGACTACCTAAAGAAGGTCACTTCTGTGATAGTGTCTAAGAAATCAGGCATCATATGCCACACCATAATACTGGAGTCTGCTACAGTTTGCTTTTAAATCAAGGGAAGAAAACCATGGCAGTTTTTATAGGAACACTTTAAATTAGCCCTTCTGTGTTTGTGTCTGTGTGTATGTACTTTCTACTGTACTGTAAATTCAGTATATTTCGGTTGTGATGAAAAGTACATCACCAAATCTCCTTCAGATAAGGAAAGAAATTATCTTATGTCTTTGTCAAAACAGCCTCACTATTCTGTGTTTTCTGTAGGAAAAAACTCTGGATTTAAATTTAAAACTATTACTCTGTGTTTGGAAAATAATATATTGACAATATTCCAGTTTTAATCACGTCACAGTATGTTGTATTAGTTGGAAATCTGAACAAAATACCTGTTTGTGTTGTTCATAGGTATAAATTTGATTTAAACCATTTTCTGCTTCTTTAAATAAAAATTTGAAAATAATATCAACATTATATACATATAAAATTGAGGCAAACCTATTTAAACATAACTGCTTTGTGTCTTCAGAAATCTAATATATAATTTTACTCACTGTTTAGACTCCTCCAACTTTTTTACCCATTAAAAAAAAGAAAAAAAGAAAAAAATGTGGTCCTTGGAAATTAGGTATTTAAAATATTGAATAATGCCTAACCACAATGGATCTCACAGACATTTAATTCCCTGTACCGTCATTTACAGGAAATGTGCATTTATGTTACTTTTTTTAAATTATGCTCTTTCCTGTGACAGTTAATGAAGACAATGCTATAGGCATGATTTACTTTCACACTGAGTTAAATGATCCAGGAGAACAATTTAGAAATCAATTTTTTTCCTAATTTCCTGAAAAACATTAAATGGCTATTATGAAAGCAGAATACAGTAAAAAGTATAAAAAAAAGCCACAACCCTATTATTATCTAACAACCTACTGCTTGCTCCATAGTATGATAAAAAATATGGCAAAATGTATCTAAGTATTAGCAGTTTCTACTAAAACCTAGTTTTAAATGTCAAAATATTTAAAACTAATCTACATCTCATAACAGACTACACTTTTCTTCTGTGTCTGCATTTGAGTAATTAAATTTTACAGCTTTTTGTTCAGTAGCATCTGCTTCATATTTTTACACTGTAGTTAAGCTATCAATTTTTGGCAGTGTAATAACCCTGTTGAGTCAATAGCTACTATTTGCTCTGACATTATTGACTCAAAGGCAAGTTCATTATTTTGCTTGTTTTTACAGTACATGCAATTTATACACATGATCACTTTTAGCTGATAGAGCATATTAATAAAAGATATACTTCACTGGATCCAGTAGAGAGTCCAGTATCTCCACTGAGTGGAGACCCTAAGGAAAACTTTTTATAATACCATAACTGGAGACAGCTTTAAAGTATACCAAGTGATACAACACTGCTGCCATATCTTGGGCTTGAATGTCTCTTTAAACTTGGTCAGGTGCTATTTTTCCTGTTTTAAGGAAACTGTCCTTTCAATTGTTCATTACCCATTGTCTCTACACAGTTAAGTGATCTAAAATCATAGAATCACAAGATGGATGGTTTGGCTTGGAAAGAACCTTCAAAGTTCATCTGGTTCCAAATCTGCTCCCATGGGTAGGGACACCTTCCACTAGACCAGGTTGCTCAAAGCCCCATCCAAATTGTCAAAGAGTGGGCATCCATAACTTCTCAGGGCATCCTCTTCCATTGTGTCACCACTGTCATTGCAAAAATTTCTTTCCTCTATCTAATCTAAATCTACCCTTTTTCAGTATGAAATCATACTTTCAGTATAAAATCATCCAAATTCCTTGTCCTATTGCTACAAGTCCTGGTAAGAAGTCACTCCCTATCTTTCCTGTAGCTCCTCCTTAGGTACTGGAAGGCATCTATAAGGTCTCCCCTGAGCCTTCTCTTCTTCAAGCTAAACAACTCCAATTCTCTGGGCTTGTCTTCATAGGAGAGGCTTCCATCCCTCTTATCATTGCTGTGGCCCTCCTCTGGGCTTGCTCCAACAGGACTACATCTTTCTTGTCTTGGGGACCCTGGAGCAGTACTCCAGGTCGGGTCTCAAGAGAATGGAGCAGAGGGGCAAAATCCCCTTCCCTGCCCTGCTGCTGCACTGCTTTTGATGCAATGCAGCCCAGGATACATTTGGTTTTCTGGGTTGCAAATACGCATTGCCAGTCCATGTCCAATTTTTAATCCACCATAACCCTGAAGTCCTTCTCTGCAGGGCCTCTCTCAATCCCCTCATCCCCCAGCCTGTATTGATAACAGAATTTGTCCTCTCCTGGCTGCCAGACTTTGCTCTAGGCCTTGTCAAATTTTATGAGGTTCATGTATGTTCACTCCTCAAACCTATAAAGATCCCACAGTCAGCTTGGTGTCACCCGCACACTTTCTGAGGTTGCACTCTATCTCACTATCCATGACATTAATAAAATATTGAATAGTATTATACCTAACATGGACCCTTGAGGAACACCACTTGTTAATGAGCTTCACTGAGCCACTGACTGCAACTCTTTGGATATGGCCATCCAGACAATTCCTTATGCATCTAATAGTCCATTTACCAAACCTGTGTCTTGCAAACTTACTCATAAGGCTGTTGCTGGACCCCATGTCAAAGTCCTTATAGAAGTCAATAAGTGACATCTGTTGTTCTTCTCCTACCCACCAATGTAGAGTCAGTAGTAAATCATTAGTAAATGCCATGACTTTCGTAAAGCATGATTTGCGCTTCGTGAAGCCATGTTGGCTGGCTCTAATCACCTTCCTGTAGTCCATGTGCCTTGGCATAGCTTCCAAGAGGATCTGCTCCATGTTGTTATTGAGGCTGACAGGTTTGTTTTTCCCAGAATCCTCCTTTCTACTCCTCATCAGAAAACAGAGTGATATTTTGTAATTGGCTTCAGATTTTGTTCCTATAAGTGCAGTGAATTCTCATTGCTATTGTATCTCATGGAGCCATGTACATAGAGCTACTAAAAAATCCACAATACAAAGGGTATCTTGCTGCACAAATGTTCTTAGACATCTAAAGTTTGCCCTCAGCATGTCAAAGTGCAATGATGTCTTTTCCGAGTTACAGGAAAATCTGTGCAAGTGAGAGGCATCTCTGTGAGGAAGATATCATGTGGCATTCAAATTATGTGGAGGGTTGAGAAGCAAAACCATATATTTTCTTTAATTTCAGTTCAGTTGCTTAAAGCAATAAATTGTGTAGTTCCTGCAGGTTAAATAAAGCACTCTTACCCTCCTCTGGCAGTAAATTAAATTAATAGTGCTTACCATTCAGGACTAAATGAAATTACAATCCATGTTTTAACAGAAATCCATCAAAACCAGAACTACGAACTGGACAAAAAATATATAAAAATCTTTGACACATATAAAAATTATTTTTGCCTCTGAAGAAATGCTTAGAGTTACTGAGACACAGTCATACAGAGAATATGGGAGAAGGAAAATGTTGTTACTATACTAAACTTTATGTATTTTGTATTTGGCAGAACTACTGATCAGTTTCTGATCTGTCTTAGGTAGAGAAGGAAAAAGGAAGGAAGGAAGTACAGGCATAAAGTATTTGCTCCCCTGCATTTCTAGGTCAGGCTCTTGCTGCCTAGGCTCCCAAGAGTTTTGAAAGATGTTATAGCACCATTAATTTCACTAATCACACAAAAGATAAATGGGTCAGATACAGGTGGCCCACAGGCCCTGGCCACCTGTCCATGGCTAGCGTTGGGGATAACAGGCTTCAGGTCTTGTTCAGTTTATACTTGCACTACACATATGGGAAGACATCCTGTTCATCTTCCTTCCTTCCCGACACAGCCCCTCCAGGATCAGCTAACAGGGCTTGGACTCCATCTTTCCTCAGCAGTAAAATTACAGCGTAAGAGTATGGCCAGACTGCTAGAACTGCAAGACAAATTAACACTCATCGGAGTTACATCAACACATAAATGACTAGACAATTTTGTGTACTGACATCTGAAACCTAGATATGAGAGAAAGTAAGAATGCAGTTCACAGTGTTAAAGGACACATTGTATTTATTATCTGAGTAAAGATTTTGGAGTTCAAGTCTTTTTCTTATTTGCAGTTGCATATGGACAGAAGTGCAGTACTATGGATGTTTTTTGTTGGAAGTCTTTTCTGCAAATTCTGTAATAAATTAGCAAATGGTCAATGTACCCATTACAGGTTTGTGTTTTGAATGCTTCAAAATTACTTTCTTTTCTGATCAGTGTCTTTAATTCAGGCAAGTATACTTTTAATAAGACAGGTCTCAGTGCCAAAGTTTTTAATGTAAAGGAAATTGTAGTCTTTTTTATACAACTAGAAAATCAATTCCCAACATTCCCTACAGTTAGCAAACTAGTATAGCTCTCCTACCTCCATTCAGCTTCAGTTTTGCATGAAGCTAGTACAAACCTAAGTACTCGTACTAAGAGATGAGTACCTGTTTCAGGTAATCATCTCTATCAAACTTGGAAAAATTAAGTAAATGATTCTGAAATCTTTGGGAGTGGCAGATGAGACTGGCTAAGATAAGACTAAGTGACAGACACACTGTGGAAACCAGTTTAAGAAAAGCTAAATACAAGTCTCAGAACTTGGCAGTAACTGCATTTTATATAAGTAGATTATTAAATACAAATCACTTCTCAGGCGGTTTCTTTTAGAAATAAACACTGATGCTGACTCTAACAAAGAGTTTAAAAGATTAACAAATATATCTAGTTCTGTATTAAGGAGATTGCAATTTAAATGTAATTCTTTGTAGACTTCAGCTTGTTAATAGGGACTTAATACAGTTTTGCATTGAATAATCATGCTTTAATGCAGAAAGCTAAAAATGTGTTTCATATTAAATTGTATTTAATGAGAAGACTATGTCCTGTCAAATCCTGAAATTGGTGGATCACATGCCCAAAAAAATGCATAATGTAGCAAGGAAAACTTTCCAGTGTGAGGTCAACAATAGTTAGGGGTGTTTTTGATGCAAGAGAGAAAGATTAGCATAGCATTTTCTACATCTGTTTAGCATAGAATTAATCAGAATAAAGCTATAACTTTCTTCTTTGGTTTTGCTATGAAATGGAAAATTTATCATGATCCCAGGTTTCAGAGATTTTGCTTTTTTTCAAGAATTTCTGTCATGACAAACTATTTCATATTAAAAAAAAATAAAAGAGTTGCTTGCACTTGAAATTAAAGGAGTCTAAAGTATGCTGATCATATACACCTTAAATAATGAAACAAGAAAGAGCTTGTTGATAACAGAACTTAAATTTTATTTTCAGTTACTACCTTTTAATCCCTTTGTCCCACGTATATTGATTTTGAATAGGATAATCCATTTTTGTGCAAAATACATCAATCAGCCATCTTGTCTATGTGGCTGATTTGAACTTATCTATGGGTGAAAAAATGTTTCCCAGTCAAGAGAACTTTTAATTAGAACATACTTCTTAATGTCTTTATTTCAGATTTGTTCCATTAAAACACAAAGGGTGATTATTAGCCTACTCTTCACATAGAGAGTTCTGCTTTGATTTAGTGTGATTGCCTTCAAACTTCTCTTTATTTTTTTCTACATTTTCTTAACAAGTTCTTGCTTTCTAGCTTGGATTTTAAGATGAACATTGCCAGTTTATGTAAAAAGGAAATACTACTTCTTATTCTTTTCAATGAAATCTCAAGAATATAATTCAGACCTCTGATTCTTCTGCAGTATATGTAAAACTTCAACCTGCCCTAAAGTAGAATTATGGTGTCACCATTGCTGTCAAAATCACTTGATTAAATATTTTTAAAAATAAAATAATAATGTAAAGAAATTCTACTGTAACATCTAACTTGTCCCAAAAGAACCTGAAGAGTTTTTCAAATAGTATAAAATTCAAATTCATTTCCAGTATTGACAAAGTACATTACACACAATTGTTTTGTTTTGTTTTGCCTTGCATTCCTTTGTATTCTGGTGTGTTAGTCTGTTTTGCTACTAGATTTTAAAATATGATGTTAAGGGATTCTTCAGAAACTGCATTAAAACCCGATTGCATACTCTGTTTCTTTGGTATGTAAAACAAAGCCTAAACATCTCTGTCTCTCTAGTGTTCAAGAGCAATATGTTTATTGCAGATCACGTGTGCAGCCAGCTTTCCTTTTGGTTAATAGACCTACTCGTTTATTAGTTCACACAGGCAGTATTTATGGCTCATGGATTTGTCATGATTAGCAAACAGTACTTTCTGGTTTTATTACCATTTATGGAAGAATTTCTGTGACTCGTTCACCATAAGATATTCTGTAGAATAAAAACATAATTACATTTATAATTCCAGAATGTTGATGGTACATGGCAATTCTGCTCCCCATATAGACCATGACGGTTACTATCAATTCTACAGTTGTTTGTAATAGTCATATTGTTTGCAGACAATTTAAATTATTTCCTTGTTTACTTTACATAATCCAAATAAACTAGGGAGCATTCCAAATAGGCCAATTATGAAGTGATAGTTTATTATAGAAGTAGACGACAAGATCAAATGCAAGTATTTTTTTAAGTCATAAATTTTAAAAAGAAAACACAAAAATACTTTGAATTATTTTTTTAAAGCACTAGATATATATCAGCAGAACTTTGCTTTATATACAGTGTTGTGTATACAGTGGGAATAGCTGGAAGAAGTGAAACTCCATGCTATCATTCTGCCTTGCTTAAGAGCTGCAACTACTCAAATGCTCACGTTAACACATGGATAACATAGGTTTATTCTCCCATCTGTAGTCACTTGAAAGTTATCTTTTTTTCAAAAAATACTTCATCATTTACAGAATAAGTAGCATACTTAAGTCTTTAGGAATAATTTGCATTCTAATTTTTTTACCTTTTTTTAATTCTTTGTTTGTTTTCTTAATTTCCATTGGAGGCAATGGAAATTGTGCTGTACAATGTTCCCAACATCAACTAATGCAGCACCATCTATCTCACTGTTGAGACAACCTCTTCTGCTCTCCTGGTCTCTCTCGAGGTTCTGGAGCCCTGTGTTTAAACCACAACCTTTGTGGAACGTGCACATTCTGTGTCATGTAGGCTGTGCAGTTTTCATGCTACAGCACCAAGACATAGTTCCTAGTGAATGAACAGAGGCAGAGCAAGAGGATTATTTAAAAATTTTAAGACTGTATGTAGCATCGCTTTTTTCTACCACCATTATTTGCCCTAAATGTCAACAAAAACTTGGGAAATGAGAAGTTGAGTAAAATTCAAGCATTTATGGAACAATAAAATTAGAAAATGTGAAGAACCCTAAGGGACTAGTATTAGTTGAAAATGTGGGGTTATCGTCTCCTCAATTTGTACAATATTTGAAATATGGACTTTATCAAGCTGGAAATTCTGCAAAAGGCCCAAACCAAGAACATGGTGTTTGACAGAACAGACTAAAATTGCTATGGAATTCTCAGTGCACTCCTAAAATGTGATTTTGCATATGCTAGCACAGAGGAAACCCAACATCTGCTTTTGTGACAGGTTACATCAAAATAGAATTAAAACAAATTAAAAAAAAACCAACAGTTTTAAAGTGGTTAAATGTCAGTGGACTGGATATCTTCTTAGAAAGCCTACTTTATGTTACCTCTATTTTTTTTCCATTGAAAAAAATAGCACTAACTTCCAGATAAATTTTGTCTAAGAATTGTAATTTATTGATTTTTCCCCTTTGCCCTTTGATAATGTTTTTTTTTTTCTGTCACAGAAGCTTAAACCAACATACTTTTTTTGCCAATGCCTGATAAAAGCACCTACCAGTATTTACAATAGAATATTCGCAATAGAAGAGAAGATTAAAAATGTGGTTTAATGTTCTGACTCAAGTGTCAAATTTGAAGGTATGTTTCAAATATCAGTTAAATAAAACATTCACTCTTTTTTCCCCTTATTTTAAGCCATCCTAGGGAGAGCTATACAGAAAAATGTGTCCCATCTTTACACTTGGATCTGATACGAACAAACGAACTTCAGACAACTAAATCTTCTCAGGGTAAGTTCTCCGGTTACGTTAAATCTACTTCAAATATTCTGAAATTAATAATCTGTTCCTCAGTAAATACCAATCAATCTGGCAAGAACCTAAAGCATAATGTGGCACTGAGAACAAACTCTTTTGCAGTTGTTCTATTTCCTTTCCAACACACGCCATTTGCATTACATCTAGTATCACAGAGATGGCATAATTAACTTATGCTGACACAGTGGTATTACCTTTGATTGTCCTCAAAGAACACTAAGACACTAAGTCCCTGCAGTGTTTCGCAACCTGCACTATGAGCTCTAAAAGAAGCCTGTTTTATGAGAACATTGTGGTTTCTGAAAAACTGCAGAGGAAATTAGAAAGAAAATACACAGGAAGGGCATAAAGGGCAATGTGATTTTTAATTTTGTAAGCTGCTTTCTTCCAGCTTTATGTTAAAATAAGATGCCAGATAAAGTTACTAGTAGCAAATAAGACATGAGAAACCCAAATTGAAAAGTAATTTAAACCTGAAGTAAATTGTCCCAGTGGAATAAGCAGTATTTTAGTTTAGAGCTCAAAAAAGCCCTCAGCATCTAAAGGGTATTCTCAGGCAGTTAAGAGCAAGAAGTGTCTGAGGTCACCTTCATGTTAAGCTTGCTGTGACTTTCCTTGGCAAAATGCCGAGAGAAACCTAAAAGAAGAAATTTACTTTGTTGATATTCTTTATTCCTTTGGGAGAAATGTGTCAAGTGCTATGAACAAAATGACAATATTTAACTTATTAATAAAGGTACTATTGGTAGTTCTGGAGTTTTGTTTTTTTTATTCCATGGCACTAAACTGGGCAATCAGTGGTTATAATTGCCCGCTATGAAGTTTACCAAGGACATTAGGCTGCTCTTTGCAGGAGTTATTGCCGAGGTTCCTCTGCAGTAAAAGACGTGGAGTAGACTAAAGAAAAGTGCAGTGCTTAGTAATGACTTCTGAGTAATTACAGACATGGTTATAATGGCAAAGGTAAAATACTGGAAAAACATGGCATCCACAGAGATTTTTGAAATCAGAAAGATTTATGTGATTTCATTCCTATATTGGTTTAATTTAATCTCCTTTATAAACCACATTAATCTTCCAGTGATAGTTATAAAAAATACGCCAAGCAAATTAGTATGAACCGTTGTGTAAAACACACAAACCTGTTAAATAATAGTTAAGTATATGTGGAGAATGGTGGCCCCTGAGAAGGAAGGAAGGAAGGAAGGAAGGAAGGAAGGAAGGAAGGAAGGAAGGAAGGAAGGAAGGAAGGGAGGTCCAAATAAATTTTGGCATTCACCATTCAGAGGAGAAGCAGCCTTGGATTCGATTACAAAACAACTTGTGAAAAGTAAAATCAGTTGCTTTTGCCAGCTTTGAATAGCCAATGGCAGAGGGCCAAACCATGAAAAACCTTAGACAAACCTTACTGTACAGTATCAACATTTGTTTCATTACTACTCTACCTTTCTTATCTTGTGTCTTTAGAGCATTGTTAGAGTATTACCTTTTCTACCACTTATCTGGTAATGGGAAAGTATTGTGCAATACATAAACAATATTTAAATACAGTACATATAATATTTCAAAAAAATCTCCACCACAACGTAATGCAAACTGAAGTGGAATGATCATGTTTCATGTAGAGATGCTAGGCTTGGGGGGTTCTTTATGAAAAATGGATTGTCTGGTCCCTTTTAGGTTTAAGAAGGTCTCTGAAACTCTACCTCTAAAAAGTCTCTCCATAAGCATCAGAGACTACAGTTTTTGTTTAAATTGACAAGGTTAGCTGGGTCTGGATTGGTGAACAAGTCGCTGATAAGGATTTGCCTGGCATTCTGTGCACTTGCCTGAACCTGACTACCCGCATCAATGTGCTTTTACCTGTCTCATGCAGGTGCTGTGGGGTTGGGTTGCTCCTTATGAGGCACTTGCTTCTCTTCGTCTTGCTGTCACCCTCATCTCCTTTCTTCCTTTTTCTCAGGGAGCAATTGCTCTTGCTGTCACCTTACAGGACCATGCTCTACAGACTATCAATGAGAAGATGTTTGAAACCCCTTACTTACTAGGATCTTGTAGACAAGACAGTGCTTATATGGGGAATCAGATCTCCCAAATCCTGATACATGATCAGTTCCTGTCTGGGTGGTGGCAGAAGTTTCCATCGTAAGGAATTTTGCAGCGAGATCTTCAGCTGTATCAGGAAAGCCTTCCCAAACCACATCTTTTCTGAATTCTTACATTCAGTTTTGTGTCCCGTGGTCCTATGGGGCCAGGTAGGTTCTATTGCTACTGATAAACTGTGTACAAAACACCTCATGCCTTACATATGTTCAAAAGACCATACTAGGTGACCATTTCTGCATCTGCAGGAGTAATTTCTAAAGCTTATTTACAATGACTTTATCTACCTAAAATCTATTCTGCGATAAGAACTCCCTCAGAGAGTCTCTGGAGCAACCAGATTCTTCATTCCAGGTGTTGTGGCGGTGGCTCAGGTGCCCNAACATGGATAGTCACTGTGAACTGGCCAAGTGCACAACAGAGAAAATCACCTGGATTCTTTAAATTTTCTAGCTCTTGCAGCTATTTCCTAGCTCTTGCAGTAATTAGTGAAATGCTCTGTGGTGCAGCCAAGTAAATCACCTTGTCTCAAATTAGTCAATGAGATCAGCTCAGCAGAAACTGGCCAAAAGCTTCTTTGATCATCCAGGGAACTCATGACTGAGTGCACATGAGGCATACCTATACCACAACTGCAGGACAAACATGAATTTCATATTTATATAATATGTCTAACTTAAATTCTTTAGATCTTGCCACAACCAGATGTGAGCTTTGCGGTGTTTAAAAAAACCCCGTAGTTTTGTGTTTCTTAGGAATGTTTGCTCTCTGAAACTAAAAAAAAAAACTTTCATTAATACAAAATAAAGATAAACTTTTAGCACATTCATCAGTAGGACAGATTAGAGAGATGGTTGATCACCAATTGTTTGAAATTTAATAAGGGCAAGTCCTGGATTCTGCCCCAGGACAGGGCAAGCCTGGGTATGTGTATAGACTAGGGAATGAGATGCTGGAGAGCAGTGCTGCAGAAAGGGACCTGGGGGTCCTGATCAATCTCAAGTTAAATGTGAGTCAGCAGTGCCCTGGCAGCCAGGAGGGCCAGCCCTGTCCTGGCTCGTATCAGACACAGCAAGGGGGGTATCACGGGCAAGGGAGGGGATTGTCCTGCTCTGCTCTGAACTGGGGCAGCCTCACTTCGAGGGGGCAGTTTTGGGTGACACAATATAAAAAGGACATTTAACTATTAGAGAGCACCCAAAGGAAGGCAACAAAGATGGTGAAGTGCCTTGAGGGGAAGCTGTATGAGGAGCAGCTGAGGTCACTTGGTCTGTTCAGCCTGGAGGAGACCAAGGGGAGACCTCACCGTGGTCCACCTTGAGCTCTTCCTAGTGGAGGAGTTTTTCGCTATTGGAAGTTTCAACTGTTCTTGCTCCAGTTAATTGGCTGTATACGAAAAGACTGCATGAGGTTCCTGTTAAGAAATGGGATTGTTTCTGGGCCTTTGTGTTAGCTGTGATTTTTGCTATAATTTCAAAATCCTTGTGAAAATAACTACTTTGGAGAGGAAGAAAATATGAATCACTGAAAGATTTTACAGACCTTCCCTGTAATTTTCCTTAAAATATTGTCACAGCTGTCCATCACAAATGTGCATACACTAACAATTTTTTTTTTTTTTTTTCATTTCTCTGGTAGAAAAAAAAATTAGAGTTCTTCAAGCATCTCTGTGCCAAAGAGACAAGATTTTCTTTTGCTTACTGTCAAGGAAACTGAACAAAAGAAAAATACTTACTTTTTGAAAGGGAAGAAATCCTGAACGACCTTCAAAGAAGGCATCATTTTCGCCAGAAGAGAAATAAAGATTGTACCATTCCCACAGTCCATTCTCTTCTAGCCCTCTCGCACAGATGAGTCACGTTGTCATTGTCAGCATGCTTAAAGAATCCTCACTTGCACCTCCACAAGTCTCTTAATGGACTCTCTTCATAAACTTTACATTGTATAAGGTAATCTAATGAGTCTTTTCATAAAAACAGGCATGAGACATTTTAAAGATATTCTTATCTACTCCAGTGGGAAAAGTTTCTGTTTAAAAATGGGACTACAGAGTCAAAATTACTCTCCAGATCTAGCCCATAGGAAAACAACAGAATGAGCAGTGTATTCAGCCCACTTTTCCACTGTTTCTCTCTCTTTCCTCCAGTTCCTCAGTCCCAAATGAGCACCTTTTTCATGGCTTTTAGACGCTATGGAGTATTCCATCATATATCAGGAAAAGTTACACGAAAGCTGTAGCAGTCAGCTTCTAGTAAGCAGTCTGAAAAGTTTCTGGGGAAATAATTAATGAAGGCAGAAAGAAAGCTAAGAATGGGAAGTCAGAACTACTTGGAGCTAATCTATTACTTAAAATTGTCAGCAGCAGCAAAAGTGTTATCTACTGTTTGCAGCAGGATTGTGGATATGTGTTATGCCTGGATTCCTACTTTACTTACCCTAGGGCTCCTCTCAAGGTTTGGGAACCATTTGGCTTTATTAGTGTGATTAAATCAATGTGCTTTAAAGGATTTAGATCTTTAATTTCTGGCCACCATAGCCAAAATTGGTCCTATGCTCTCAGAAGACTAGACAAAACTGAATTTTGCAGTCAGAAGAAGAAAAGCATATGAAAGAAATATGAATTTTGGGAGGAGAATGACAATTGATAAATCTTTCTCCTTTCTGCCCTCCAAAGGGACAAGGCTTTCATTTTCCCTGGAAGAGGTATTCATTAGGGCTATACCAACAATAGTCTGCAGGACTGAGATTCAAAACCCATTGTATTCACACCAATTCCGAGGAGACGTTGCTATGCTCGATGTACTAGTAGCGTGTTGCTATTCTGGGGAAATCCAAACTTCTGTCAAAAAATTGGTGCAAGGCTGTTTGCAATGGCAGCAGGGCTGACAGGACTGCCTGTTAATGAGGGTGTTTTCTTACCCTCAGCAATCTACCTGGGACAAGGATTTGTCTATTGCAATAACGCCAACCTAGTTTCACTCAAAAGGAGCAGGACTTTTCTGCTATTCAATCAAAACAACTAAAATCAGTTTTAACTTTGTTAATGCATTTCCTGGAAGACAAGGCGTAAGTTATTAGGTGAAATTAAGAGCTTAATAATTGCATCTTTCTTTTTTCTCAATTTCTTCGTGCATTAAAATGGTTTATATTTATGAGTAATCAATTCTTAAATGTATTAATTTAATTGCTGTTTCAATGCCATTTTGTTGTAACGTGTGCAACCTTATTCAAACCATTTGAAAGAAAAGTTTAAAAATCTATAGCTCAATTATAGTTCTAAAAATAATGCTGAAGACCACGTGTCATTCAGTTTGAGGTTAAGACAAGTAAATTTAAGTTTTGACAGGTTGGATTGCCCATGTGCACACAAAATCTCTAAACTCATCTGTTCCTGACATTCCTGGGCCCAATTTGTCTTTTTAAATATTACCGTCTGCTGAGATTTCATAGTTTATCTTCGACATCTCCCCCAGGATACGTATGATACAGATGCAGATCACAAGGGAGGTTCACACCATCCTGCAAAAGTAGACAGAGCCAGACAAGACACATTAGATGAACTGAAGTAGCACTTGCTGCCCTTGTGAGGAAATGGAGCTGAGCTCCTGATGGCAACTCAGTGCAATGGCAGCCTCTGCAGTGACTGACAACTGTCCTGAGAAAGCTGCATGAAAGGACTGTAGACATAATGTAAAGGGGGTTTCATCAAAGAAATGGTCATGAGTTTAGAATGCATTTGGGAATGAATTGGGAAAAAAGTACTGGCTGACTAGGTGGAACATCCCCTCTACAGGATTGTGAATGATGCCAAATTGGAAAAAAGGGATGGATTACTGTGTAAAGGGGCTTAAACAGAAGACATGATATGACATAAATTTGATAAAGTGTTAAAATGGTAAACACTGAGTCCTGCACCATGAACATAATAACCAAAAAACCCCAGCACTGGCTGAACATCAGGTGAGCAGAAAAGAGTTTGGTAGAAGAGAGATGAGGGTGCTGGCAGGAAGCAAATTCAATTTGAGCCACCAGTGTGCCCTTGCAGCAAAGAAGGGCAGCAGCACCTTGGGCTGTGTTAGGAGGAGTGTTGCAAGCAGGTCCAGAGAAGTGATTGATTCTTTGTCTCCCTTTGGCATTTGTGGCACTACATCTGGTGTACTGTACCCAGTCTTGGTATCATTACCACGAGAAAGACATTGTTGTTCTGGAGCAGATCCAGGGACGGTTTACCAAGGCAATTAGAGCACTTGACATATGACATGCGAGGAAGGGCGATCAGATGAGTTTGGTCTTAACAAGAGAGGCTAACAGGAAGGTCTCATAAATACCTTTTAACAAGCTAGTGGAAGCATAGAAAGAGAACAGAGCCAGGATCTCCTAGAATGAGAGGCAGTGGACACAGTTTACAAGATGGGGAACTCTGAATATATAAAAGGAAATCTATTTTCATTATGAGGGTGGTTAAGTTGGCTTCCCAGAGAGCTTGCAGAATGTTCATCTGTGAATATATTCAAAACTCAGCAGGATAAAGCCTTAATTTACATGGTGTAAATTGGTTCATTTTGAGCAAGAGTTTGGACAAGATGACCTCCAGAGGTTTCTTCCAACCTAGGTTATTCTGTAGTTAATGATTCTATGAAAAAAACCGAAGAAAAAAATGTGAAATGTATAGTAATGTCATAAAATCACAACTTATATGTTAGTCTATGGATAAGGAATGAGTGGTTTCCAAACTGCTAAAACTGGAATATTTTAATGGTACTGAGAGTCTAACAGTTGAGAATTTTTTCCTAATGCACCTTTTTTTTTTTTAATTTTTTTTTTTTAAATTTTAGATATTCTTGACTGATTATCTTCGGAAACACAAAAGGCTACAGACCTTGCAAAAAGAGAGTAGGCATACTTTTACAGGCAGGAAACACAGCGAGAGTGTGAACTGTTAGCGGTCTCATCGGTTTGTTTTGTGGGACTGGTGTGTCATTGTTGTATTGCATAGGTAAATAACTCTGTATATGTGAGCATAAGGAATACAACTTCAGTTTAATTTTGTTCTCCTACCCACGTAGAGAGCAGGGGTAACTTGATGAAATACAATTTAAATAAAATAAACTGTTCTCGCTGCATAGCCTATTTTTATACAAAGACAACTATATTTAATGACACGCTTTTTAAAACTAGCAAGTATCTCAAAAACAAAAAATAAAAAAATTGCATTTTTCCCATCTGTGGTACTTATTTAAATCCATCAAGTAGATAGATTTGCATTTTGTAAGACAGGGAGAACAGAGAAACACTGTCAAGCACGGACCATAATGGATGGGGATTACACAACTGTTAATCGAGTTGACAAGCACATATTTAGAAAGTATCCTGAACTTTTCAAAGGAATACAGCTTCATCTTCACTATAATGTAGCAGGGGAAAAGGGTTTAAGAGAAAAATACAGGAAAAACAGGTTTTAGCAGTGGCTCACCAAGAGCAGAGATCAACACATATATGAAAAAATGTATTGACTTTCTGATAAGTGGCATGTGTTGATAGATTCAAAGTATCTGGTCTCATTGTCACTTCCTTGCATAACTGAGTTGTTCTTTTGGACCTCTCCCTCTGTTCCAAGTTTAGCTGGCGTGCAAATATATTGGCACAAATAAAAATACATTCATATACTGCCATAGTTCGTCTCTCCAAACAATCCCAATCTCTTCTTTATTATAAATTCACAAAATAAAAATATTGAAATGGGGTAATTGCAACCATAGAAAAAAATATATTGTGTAAGTTAAGAAACTTTGATGCTTCTGCCAGATTTGAAGAACTCTTTGACATAACACTAGTTATGTATATAACAACAACCATATTTTTCTTAGTTAAGTGACAGTTTTAAAAATACCTCCTTCACATACGTTCTTAAAATTCCCAGGACTCTTCATTTTTATGCATATAAAATTCTTTGCAGTTTAGGAAGACAAGCGGCAATAGGATTTTTTATATCTCCTTAAAGAACTTATGCAGAGTTACAAATTGCTTTTAGCTTTACAGACTATCAAAATTGTGTGGTTTTTCATACTTTGCAATTTCTCTTTCTATTTACTAAAAATCTCAATGCTCTTACTAAGAAACAATTTACTAAGAATTTTACTACATCTTGTAAAGAATTTTGCAGCCCGATCTTAGGACACTTTTATCCCTGTTTTAAACAGATTATGTATCTCCTCACATAGGGAATTAAGACGTTAAATTGGCTGAAATTTGCCGTAGATCCTAAGCAAAGTGAAGTACATACACAGCTAGGAGACTGTTGCCCGTTAAACTATTGCAGAGAGAGGGATGTTTGTTACTGTCCTCATGGAGGACTAAAACAAAGTCATGGGGCTTTTGAAATAAAATATAAATACTGAGTAAATGCAGATAAGAGTTTCAGTCAGGCAGTAGATTGCATGCTGTTAGAAGGAATGTGAAAAAGGACTTGCTTTTATCCAACTCAAACTGGAACCAAAAAAAGTAGAGTAATTTCCAATGTTACTTAGCAAAGCCTATTTTAGGAGATGATAAAGGCAAAGCTTGAAGCCACACATTACATTTCCACAGATTTACTCCACTGAATATAAATTGTGTTTAATGACTTTATTTCACACATATTCCAATTGACTTAGGGGCATGGCCTGCAAACAAAATGGCAGTACTGACTTTATAGTCTTGCCTTTCATGCTCCTCTTAGCCACTAGAACTCATTTTAATCATCTCACCTCATTGTCCAAGAGAAATATTATCACACACAGAAAAAATTGCTGTCTAGGCTGCACATTGAAGATCAGTATTCATCACACTATGCAGAATGCTAAGACCAGATTCAAGAGAAAACTTCAGTACTCCAAATTAATTTTCAGTGAGTTTTTAGATACTGAGCAGAGTTACTATTGGCTCCCCTAAGTCAGAGTTCTGAAGAGGAAAAATATATTTACCAGGGCAGACTCAGTGATTGGTTAGCTTAAGTTAGGGAACTCACTGAATATGAAGGGCCAACTATACATGGTATAAAATTACCTAAGCATTGTTTGCAAAAGGAATTTCTTTTTTTTCCAAATTCCTGTGGGCTATTGTGAGACTTAGAGAGGACATGACTTCTGACATGGACTTTAGGCATAACACCCATAGTATTTTATACATTGTAAAAACAGTAATTATGTCAAAACAAACAGAAAAGCACAACAATTAAAATTACTGGCTCATTTAAAGAAAATTAAAATCCTGCACCAACAAGACAATATTCCAAAGTTCATTTTGTGAAATAATTTAATTTCACATGTTGGAAAACTTAAACTTAGTAAATTATATGTATTTGAGGGAGAAATGGTATTTCTCAAAAATTATGTTTTCTAGTTGAAGTGGCAGCAAATTTTATTTATGAAATTATTGTGCTGTTTCTGGACTATTACCCAACAACTAAGTTTCTCTAACAATCTTTCATACAGCTACTCACAAATTAAAGAAGAAATACATTCTGTAGCTAGCAAAAACCTTGAACCTAACATAAGCAAAAAAAAAAAAATTAATTAATTGGCAAATTAAAATCTGTTTACTCAAGCATAAGCAGAAAACTATAGTTATATGACCATTTTGTGCTTCCTTCCAACCTACTATTCCAGCCTTGACATCTGCTGGGAAAGTAGCACGATGAGCCGTAGGCAATCCAGGAGACTCCTGGAATGCGTGTAGGGTAACTTCCTAAGCCAGGTAATAAATAGACAGACCTGCCGGGGGGAGGAGATATTGGTTGTCATGGTTAAGACAGGAGGCAGCCTGGGCTGCAATGATCATGTGCTGGTGGAGTTCATAGTCGTCAGGGATACGGGTGAGATGAGGAGTAAAGTCAGGCCACTCAAATATAGAAAAGCAGAATTCCAGCTTTTCAAGGATATAGTCAATATCACCTTGGGAAACTGCCCTCAGGGGCAAAGGAACAGAACAGAGCTGGCAGATTTTTAAGGAAGTTGTGCATAGAATGCAAGAGCTATGATCCCCAGGAGTAAGAAATCAGGCAAGGAAGGCAAGAGACCAGCATGCCTGAGTGGACACCTGCTGGTCAAACTAAAGAGCAAGAAGCAAATACACAGGTAGTAAAATAAAGGGCAGGTACTCTAAGGAAAGTATATGGATACAGTCCAGTTTTGTAAGGATGAAGCAAGGACGAGAAAAACTAAGGTAGAGCTGAACCTGGCAAGGGATAAAAAGATTAACAAGGAGGGCTTCTACCGGTATTGCAGGTAGAAAATGTACCCCCACAATAAACAAGACTGCCAAACTGGTAACTGCAGATGAGAAGGCTGAGATACTCAACAACTTTTTTGCTTCAGTCTTCAGTGGAAATCTCTCTTTCCATACTTCTTGAGTTAGTGGACATGAGATAAGGACAGGGGAGCAGTAAGTGAATATCAGGTTCGTGACCACTGGAGAATCTGCTTGTACATACCTCCATGGGACCTAAAAGAGATGCCTCCCAGAGTCCTGAAGGAGCTGGCTGATGTAAATGTCAAGCTACTGTCCATGGTTTTTGAAAAGTTGTGGCAGTCGGATAAAGTCCCAGGTGGCTGGAAAAAGGGAAACATTGCACCCATCTTTAAAAAGGGTAGAAGGAAAGGAACTACCAACCTGTCAGTTTCACTTCTGTGCCTGGGAAGATAATGAAACAGGTGTCATCCTAAGGCATGTGGAGGACAGGGAGGGGATTCGAGACAGCCGGCATGGCTTCACCAAAGACAAGTCTTGACTGACCAACTTAGTGCCCTCCTATGATTGAGATTTCATCTATGTAGACTTCTGTAACGCCTCTGGCATGGTCCCCACAACATCCTTCTCTCTCAATTGGAGACAGATGGATTTGATGGGTGGACTGTTTGGTGGATAAGGAATTGGCTGGATGGTTACATCTAGAAGGTAGTGGTCAACGGCTCTGTGTCCAGATGGAGACCTGTGACAAGTGGTCCCTCCTCAGGGATCTGTTTAAAGACCAGTATTAATTAATATCTTCACCAACGGCATAGACCAAGGGATCAAGTGCACTCACAGCAAATTTGCAGATGACACCAAGCTGAGTGGTGCAGTTGATATTCCTGCCATCCAGAGGGACCTGTGTGAGCTTGAAAAATGTGCCCATAGAAACCTCATAAAATTTAATAAGTTTAAGTGCAAGGCACTGCACCTGAGTCAAGACAACCCCCAGTATCAACACAGGCTGGGGATGAACAGATCAAGAACAGCTCTGCCAAGAAGGACTTGGGGGTGCTGGTGGATGAGAGGCTGGACATGACCCAGCAGTGTGCACTTGCAGCCCAGAGAGCCAAATGTGTCCTGGGCTGCATCCAAAGCAGCATGGCCAGCAGGGCAAGGGAGGGGATTCTGCCCCTCTGCTCTGGTGAGACCCCATCTCAAGTACTGCATCCAGCTCAGGAGGTTTGGAACTAGATGGTCCCTTCCAATGTGGGTTATTATTCACGATTCTGTGATTAATTCTGACTTTATCCTGAATTAAACTTCCAGAAGTCGTGTAAGAATTAAATGTAAGAAAACTCAAAGCAAGAACTTTTGGAAGAGATATTTTGTTTTAAAGAAAAATGTTTGCAGTCATTCCCACCCATTCCCTCATGTGTTTTGCTTATTCATTCTTTCATACTAGTACCAAGAGGTGTATATTCAATCAGTTAGGTTACCATTACTTGTGGTGAGGCAGAAGGTAAGTTTGATAGCTCTTGAGTCGTCTCTTAGTTTCTTCTTGACTGGTGACAATGAACTGATTTTTGGCTAAAATATTTTCTATTTCTTATGAGTCAACACTTTGTATGGCCTGATATTTCATCCCCAAGGTCTTCTATCCCCCACTTCACTCCCTATAAATCTCTAAGCAAGGTTGTTGCCCATTACCATTTTTTCCATTCCTTGTGGTTAAAGGCTTTTTTTCTGTTGAAATGACAAGAGGAATCACACTTGCAAGATTTCCATCCATCTTCTGTAATAGTGTAGATCTTCTACTGAAAAGTCATCTGTACAGTAGTCTTGTTGCAAACACATCTGCTTCAGTGCTCACCAGCTTTTTGTAGTCAGTCACGTCCTGTTTCTAAATACGTGACATTTTTTGCTCTGTTATTTCTTCTGATACTTAAAATCCTATGCACTCCCATTCAAACTCCCCTCATACCAGAATTTACAGGTCTCTGTGGAACACATTTACTTCATGCGCAGTCCTTCAGACAAGAACAGGTGTATGCAAAATGACAATGCATGAAGAGAATTATGGCCTTTTTTACTTAAACCTATTGACACAAGCTTGTTCTACACAGGAAGTATTTTGAACACAGGTAAAGTACATGGCATCTGTTACAAATCAGTTTAATCACAGAGGAGTAAAGAGAACTAACTCTCTGTAAATAAAATGGAAAGAACTTTGAAGGTTTGAAATATTCCCAAAAAAATGAGATAAAAACCAAATGAGATTAAATGTTGATGCCAAAAAATTGATCTATTTTTATTTATTAGTAAAAGAGGCAAAGAGAAAGAAAGAGAGAAGTAGAGAAAAATTAGAAAAAGCTATGGATGGTCAAAAGCATAGCATAGGTCACCACCGCACTGTGCTGCCTTTTGTTGCTGCTGAGACAGGGTGGGGAGAGCAAAGATGTTTTTGCCTTTTTTTTTCCCCCTGAGAGTGTCTTACCTGCCCCACAACTCACTCATGACTTCAGTTCAGGGGTGCAGGGTTGGGGGGTTCTCCCCATGCATTGGCTCCCGGAAGCCTCAGAGTGTTTCGCAGCAGGCGATGGTGGTGGTGGAAGGGGGGAAGGTGAAGGTCAGGGATTCTGCCCCTCACTTTCCCCTCCACATTTTGCACCAGTTTTCCCTTCCTTTTTATGGGCCTCAAGGCGGGCTACTCACGGTCCATACCGAACATAGTTTTCAGGTGTTCAAGAACGATTATTATAAGCAGACATAATGACAAAGCACTTTTTGAAGCCTTTCTCTTACATCAGGCTCTTACAACATCTTAACCACAGAATCACTGGCTCAAAAAGTATCATGTGTTGGAAATCTGTCAACTGTATTCTTCTGCGTATTTTGAATATTATTAAATTATGATAAAAAGCAGGTCTGCTACTTAGTTTTAGCCTCTTAAAACCATAGACATGTAGAACTGGAGAAGATGGAAACAATATACTGCTTCCATGAGTCTAAATTTTTCCCATCCAAGTCTGTTCTGGTGCCTGTCTCTTCCAGTATTAGCTTCCTAATACTTCGTCTTTCTCATTGCAGACTCAGCAAAATTCATTTTATTTTCTTGTGATACTCTGAGGACCAGTCAGTACTATTTCTTTCTAACAGTCAGTGGAGCACATTCTCTTCTCTGTTGGCTCACTATTGGGAAATTGGACTAAGGAAAAAACCTAGACAGCTATACTTCAAAGCTCTAATTGACTCAGAGCAGTTTTGCTACAATCATCTAAGCATTTTGGAAGATATATATACCTTCATTCTTCTGGTTATTTTGGTTTTTTTTAAAGAAAAACAAACAAAACCATTTATCTTTTGTATCTCAGAGCACCTTCTATTTTGTCAGGCTCCAACACTTTTTGTCTCCTCAGCTATTTTTCTATGTGTTTTCATAAAAAGTATTGCTATATACTAAAAAGAATGTGACGTTAGCAAAACTGACAAGAGGGGAATAATTTCATTACTTGCAAAGTAAAATGCATCCTGTAACTGAGCTTTGTATTTGCCTTTTTATTTTTCTTTCCTTTATTATAATATTGTATCATTGATGTGATTTACAGTCTTTTAAATCTATAGACAGATACTTTCTATTTTCATGTCTCAATCTTATTTTACCTCCTGCTTTATATTACATTGATTTTCTTTTTTGTTAACTTGATCTTACTAAATTGGAGTCAAGAGTGATTTTGACAAGCTGATTCAGATCCGTCTTTGGAAGTGTTTACTCTTTTCCTGGTTTGGTGGTATCTGCAAGATGTCAAAGAGCATTTCACACTCTGTTGTCTGAATCATTCATGAAAACAGTGATTTGAACTGGGTCCATCCCAAGCCTTTGCAAGGATCTCACATCATATGTTCACACAGCCTGAGTGAATTTCAAATATGTGTTAGCTGAATATGACCTGTTGAGCACTTATCTTACAGTAGCTTTTATCTAGGCTGTTGAACTTCTTTTATTGCACTGAAAAATACCGGAGAGCACCATGATTTTAGAGAACAGATGTTGAGTGGCTGTGCTTTCTTCAAGGGTCTGAACATCTTGAGTGGTTCTACTCTGTTTTTTCTTCAGTGCTTGTAAAGGCATAACCCTTATTCTATATCTTTTTTCATGCCTTTTACTGGTTTATTGTATGCGTGTGATAAACTGATACCCTCTGACATTTCCCTTCTTTACCTGCTCCAGTACCTTTCCTTATACCTTGTGAAGTTCTATAAGCTATAACAGCCAGTCAAGTACATCTTCTAACAAAAGGTTATCTATGGAATTTAACTTCAAAATTTGCTTTTAATAACAGTGCTTGAACCACAGTACTGTTATTTTTTCAAGACTCGGTTCCAGTGCTGTCCTTTCTTTGGTAACCCAAGTTACTCGGGTTAGTCTAAAACTTAGGATTGTGAGGTCCGTACATGTATATATGTGCATAAGTCTGTGCACGCATGCATATATTTACATAACATTTATTTGTACATGTGTACATGTACATACACATATCATAGAATCAGAGGATAACAGAATATGCTGAGTTGGAAGGGACTCGCTAGGATTATCAAAGTCCAACTCCTGGCCCTGCACAAGACACCCCAAGAATCACACCATGTGCCTGAGACTGTTCTTGAAATGCTTGAGTCTTGAACTGTATAAGTCTTAGTGCTGTGACCACTTCCCTGGGGAGCCTGTTCCAGTGCCCAACCACCCTCTGGGAGAAGAACCTTTCTCTAATATCCAACCTAAACCTCCCCGACACAACTTCAGGCCGTTCCCCTGGGTCCTATCATTGGTCACCATAAAGAAAGGATCAGTGCCTGCCGCTCCTCTTCCCCTCATAAGAAAATTGTTGACTGCAATGAGCTCTCCCCTCAGTCTCCTCTTCTCCAGACTGAACAGACCAAATGACCTCAGTCACTCCTCATACACCTTCCCCTCAAGGCCCTTCACCATCTCGACTGACCTCCTTCGGACACTCTCTAATAGCTTAATTAATGTCTTTTTGATATCGTGGCATTCAAAACTGCACATGGGACTCAAGGTGAGGCTGCCCCAGTGCAGAGCAGAGCAGGACAATCCCCTCCCTTGCCCGGCTGGCGATGCTGTGCCTGATGCCCCCCAGGACAGGGTTGGCCCTCCTGGCTGCCCGGGCACTCCTGACTCGTGTTTAACTTGCCATCGACCAGGACCCCCAGGTCCCTTTCCATGGCACTGCTTTATAGTATCTCATTTCCCAGCCTGTATGGACATCCAGGATTGCCCCATCTCAGGTGCAGAATCTAGCGCTTTTCCTTGTCAGACTTCATACGGTTGGTGATTGCCCATGGCTCCAATTCGTTGAGGTCTCTCTGTAGAGCCTCCCCGCCTTCGAGGGAGTCAGTGGATCCTCCCAGTATTGTATCATCTGCAAACTTACCTAGTATCCCTTCAAGTCCTGCATCCAGGTTGTTTAGGTAGATTATATGTATATATGTGTACAGATAGGCACACATACTCTTTGTATGGTTAAGGGTTCTCTTTTCCTAATCAAATTTTAATGATGGTATTTTCCTTTCTAATACTTAGGCTTTGTATTAACAGCACAACTCTATTTCAAAGTAGAAAACCAATATATAACAAAATAAATAATTACAAATAATAAAAAAGTCAGGAGGTTGGGCAGAACTGCGATTTTGTTAGATATCAAGAAAACCAGCATCTTACTTGTGTGAAGTCTTAGTTTTCAGAATTTCATCGATAAGGATAGAATATCACATTCTACCATGTCTGATATTTGTAATTCTTCACATGTTCTGGTTCTGTTTTGTCCCTCTTTCTTCTGGCTGACTGTCTTTTAATCATGACATCAAACTCTGGTGATTAGCCTGTTCAGGAGAACACTGGTGTCTTTGCTTTCTTCTTGTTAAATTAATTATATTTGACTTATGTAACTATCAACTTATTAGGTACATTTGTTGGCCTGCTTTTTGGAATAGGCTATGGTTTGTTAAGTTCTCCCCTGTATGATTGTTGATCAGAATTGTTATTATCAGTTGCTGTAATAATAATTTACACAATAATTTACACTATAAGTCAGAGGGTATGTTGCAGCATACATGTTAGATCACTACTTACATCAATTATTCTCCTGCTATAAAATAATTATAAAACCCTTCAAAGTCATAAGACATTAAATTGGCCGGTGGCAGCTGGTGTTCTAGAGGTTTTGATGTTCAGAAGGATCTCCTATTACATGTGTAGGAATGGAGGACTATTCCCTTTTGGATTATTATTCTGAAGTTACATTAATGGTTGGCCAATGGGGTGATCACAGTTGCCTGTCACCACAACATATTGGGCCCTTCAGGACCTTTATGATCCCATTAGAGACATGGCAAGTTCAGACTAGATTTTACCTTAGTCTGGATGGATTCTGTTGCTAATCTTAGCTGAGGTTATGAAAGAGTCATTTTGCTTAACAGTTAATACAAAAAAATTAGGTATTGTTTTTTATGATACTTCAAAAAATTCGTCTCAGCTTCCTTGCAATTACAAGTAAAATGCATTTTCTAACCACAGCTTCAGTTCAGCCTAAGTTCAAAACCTGCAATAAATAAACACCTTTACTGAAATCAAAGGATAGAAACAGAAAAAGGTTTAGTGGTCTAGCTCAGAAAGGCTGAGGCCTAATATTTACTTTTATACTGTGTTGTGCAGTAATTTCATCCCTGATGTTAGCATGTATTACACATCCTCAATATTGTTTTAATCTTTTGTTCAGGCTGGGCCTATAGGGCTGTATTTTTCTGGCTTCCCTACGAGGTCTCCTGTGGCACTGTGTAAAAAGCTTTATTAAAGTAAAGCGATCTCATCTTCTACTTCCTTCTTATCCATTATACTGAAAGTTACTGTGTCAAAGGAGGAAATTAGATTGTTTTGACATGATTTACTCTTGAGAGAGCTGTGTTGGCTGTTTTTCATCACCTTTTTTTTTCCCCGTAGAGTGGTTATAAATTGGCTGTTTAATAACTTCTCCCAGTATGTTTCCACACACTGAAAGTACTGTGACTGGTCAGTGGTTTCTCAAGTCTTCCCTTTCTTAGTGGAATGAAATGGCTTGCCCTTCTTCAGTCCCCTGAGACTTCTCTCTTCTACAAGATCTCAATGGTAATGACGTGTGATTGAGATGCTACTTTGGTTATTTTATTAAGTGGTCAAGATTTTATTCCTTTTGTCCCTCCTTGCCCTGGCCCATCTAATTGTATCAAATATATTTAAATACCTTTTGCCATAATATTTTATTTTGAAATTCAGTATTAGAGTTAATTACACTTTCTCTTTGGTCACAAAGAGAAGGATAATATGGAAATGAAAACTATATAACTCTTGAAATCACATCCTTTCTTCCCCTCCCAGACTAACAAAACACCTGATTTAGCTATATTATATTTTTTTTTGTAGAGTTTTCTGCTGTCTCTCAATTTCTAGTAATTTCTATTTATTCTCAATAATTGTGGGTTATTTAGTAGGGTATTTTTCCACTGTAAGTCAAACCTTGCTATGCCATTCATCTGATCCCAAAACGGATGGAAACTTCAAAAAAAAAAACCCCTTAAAAACCCCCCAAAATAAACTTGTTATTTCAGGGCCTTTCTTTCCTTCTTTTTGTTTACAATTTTGAACCTAAACCTCCTATGACCATCACTAGTAGCTTACACCTTCTAATCCTCAGCTACCACCTGTCAGTTGCAATTGAGGCTGGAGACAGTTGTTTCCTAAACTACCTCCCATTTCACATTCTCCCCAGTGTAGTCTCTAACTTCTGTTAGAAGTTGTGTCTTTGTTCCTTTCTAACAGGTATTGGATAATTAATGTTTCCCTTTATCACTGGGTCTCACTTTTTCTGTAGCCAAAAGTATCTCATTTCCTACCTCTGGTACAGTGGTTTAAAAGAGTCTCTCATCATTACAAATCTTTGTTCTTTGCTTTCTAGATTAATTAAAAATAGCCCCAAAAAAAACCCAAACCAGTTTAGTCTATTGCTTTATTTTTAGAAAAAAATATATATTTCTTAATATTTAACATTTCCTCCATTTTTAGTTCTGTATTTGTCCTTTTGAATTCTAGTCTGGGATGTGTTTTCACAATGTAGAAAAAAAAATATTAATTCCATAGAAAATACTTCATCCTTGTACAAGTGAAAAATAACTTTTCAAGTCCTTTGCTCTTACTGTGACCACAAATGCAAATAAGATTGGGTAAACCTGCAGCATATGGTACCCCTAGTTACTGTAATTTGTGTATCTAATCCTAAATATACCTCATAATTTGAGGAGGTTACAAGATTAAAATTATTTAAATAGGCTAGCTACAATTAATTACCATCACCCATTACTGGTGCTTTTGTTTCTCCTGCACTGAAAAGTGCTTGTAGGACACAGAGGAGCACAACATTAGAAAAGAGGGAGACACTAAGAAGGTTTTGTACATCTTCCTTGTAAGGCTTTTCTGTATTAATTATGCAAGGTTGATTGATAGCAATTTCTTATTTATTACTTTTTTATTTATCACAATCCCATGTGTATGGTGTAGGTTTTTTTTCTAATAAGATGATTCTGGTTGCAACACCTTCATGGAACTGATCATTAAAAAATCCAGTGTTTGTGGATATTTATGTAGAAGTTACAAATCTTACCTAGAGTCCTTATCCTAAACTAGAAAACCTGATGAACATCATCTGTTTCTTTTCTGATTAAATCTCACTTCCATAGACTTTTACCTTAGGGTTTTATATATGTATCATGTATATAATACACATACCATATAATTATATATATATACATTACACATGTACAGAGAGTACACCTAGAAAATATATCTGTCCTGCTCACATAGTGGTGAAGATACAGGTCCAATAAGTGTGTTTATTTTGGCAAGCGTGTGTCTAAACAGAGAGCTGTTCATCAGTCTTCCCAGGTTACAGGACTGACCAAACTAGGAATGTCAGGCAGGAGAATCATCAGTACAGCATGAAGAAGTAGTTGTTTCAGGCTGAACAATTCAACTAGGAGATACCTGTCAGATCATGTGTAATGTTCTATCTAAACTCCTTTCCAAGGAATGTACACTTAGGTTAGCTAAAAGTCCCATTTCTAAGAGTGAGATATCCAGTCTTGGATGTCACTTAGTAGGATAATTTTTTTAGAGATTAAAACAAAGAGAGTGCTTTCTGAAATGCTAGTACATTTTGCTTGATTGCCCCCTTCCTTTCCCTTCCCTTCCCTTCCCTTCCCTTCCCTTCCCTTCCCTACAGGAATTTTAAAAAAATAATGATATCCAAGTCACTTTTTCCTATGTCAGAACTGAGAGGAACTGGCCCATGGATTGGGAAGATTCTGGTCC
>VZRS01002109.1:111109-238608 GCA_013398055.1 Ifrita kowaldi
TTCCCCTTCCCCTTCCCCTTCCCCTTCCCCTTCCTTTTTTCCCGTTTTCCTTTTGGGATATTATATTATATTACATTATTAGGAGGAAAAGAGTTTACTGCATTAAACAATCTAACAAGAAAACATTTCTCTTACAATTAATGGTATCTGCAGGACAGATTCTCCTCTCAATGCTCTCTCTGTATGAACAGCATGTGCATACTGTCTTATGAAATTTATTATAATTAAACTCTAAATCCATCATTCACTTTAATATAAACAGACCATTGGGGAATATAAAATTAAGGGTAAAATCATGTGCTTTTCTAGGTATATCAGAACCAAATTGATTATGACACAATCAAATACTATTTAAAATAAAGTTGAATTAACTGGTTACTCTTTCTGGTGATTAATCTTCATTTTGATTGAAACATAATAGTCATGTCATTTAAAAAAAAAATCTAATAGTTAGTACCAGAATTCTCAGCATTGTCACTGGTAAAGCAAAGTACAGCACAAGTCATAACAATATAAGAAATTGCATTTCCTATAGGGGATGTAGCAAACATGAACATATATTTCAGAAAAGTTCTGAAGCCACTTGAACTTTGTCTTGTTACCGTAAGAAGACTCCTTATATATTTTAAAACCATGACGATACTTGACTCCAGACCCTATTAAAAGTACATTTTTCACTTGGAAAAACTTCAAAGAATGCATGCTTTTGAAATATGGTGTCAGGATACATTTGATATGTAAAATAAAATTTAATTGTAAGTTAGATGTGGGGAATTATTTGGATAAAAAGAGCCCATTGTATTTGCATCCTACTCTCTCCTTTAAAGTGAGATGAACCGATCTTATGTCTTTGCTCTATAACCTTACAAGGGCAAAAAAGGGACATAATTTTCTTCCTCCGGATTACTGTTATATGCACTCACTCTGCATGTTCATGCATTAATGTCATGTGCTATTCATCTGATTTTCCTTCCAGCAGCAGCAGCTAGGAAGGTGCAGAAAGGCCATGTTCAGGAATTAATGCTCATATTGTCAATGTTTGCATGCTGAAAGAATTGCTTATTTTTATTTATTTTTGTTTCTTTATTATTGTTCATTCGCCTTTCCAAACATATTTCTAAGACATTTGGTGTGTTGGTGATGTCTTACCAAAAATGTGTTTTCACAGTTATTCTACCTCAAAAGCCTTCAACTATTCTACTCTTAGGAATAATCCCATTAATGTCTATTGAGAAACAGTAAAACGAAGTAACAATACAAGATGAAAAATTCTCAATATCAAAGCCTGGTTTTGCAATTTTTACTGATCAGAGCTAAGTAGGGACAAAGTAAATGGCTCAAGAATTTAAATAAAATAAAATTGTCTGTTTTCTGTACTGGATAGGAGGCAATAAGCAAATCCTATATTGCTTGTCTTCTTGATTGAATGTGATAGAAAGGCACCATCAGCTTAGCTGTCCTGAGAAGATGCTTTAGAAGGTAACCATTTTCTGATACTTTTTCCTCTTACATAGTTCCCCCTCAGTTTAAGATCTCACTAGAGTTACTAACTGTGAACAAAGCTGGTCCTTTGCTATCCTGCAACAGATTTTTTTTACACCTGATCTGATCTAGTATCAGCAAAAGGCATCAGGAAGTAACTGCTACAGAGAAGACAGATAATCTGCAGCTTCCCACACATAAAATGCACACAAAGTCTGTAGTCTTCCTACTGGAGCTTCATTGCCTCAGACAAACCTGTATACCTGATTCTTGCCCTACACTCCTGCCAGAAGGATGACAGCCATGAATTCTACTCTTCAGCTTCCCTCGTCTTGAGTTTCTGCCATGGCTGCTGGAGTAGGAAGCTACCTTCCAGGTCTCTTCCAGTCAGGGGTTCAATACAACTGCCATAGAAGCAGGATCCAAGGTTAATTTGAGAGAGTGGCAAGTTTTTCTGCCTTTCCCAGCAACCTTTGAAGTACACCTAGGATACAAATGTTACTTAGAATCGTTCACCTTACACAGAACTGAAAATGGGCTGTGCTACCTGAGTCATCATCTGTGATTCATCATCACCTACTGCTTGTTATGGCTGCAGTAGCAGAGCACTGCTTGCTCCCCTAATGATTTAATATACAGATTTCATAGTTGAAATCTGTATGCATCAAGAGCCCAGAAAGCAACTGTGTATTAGGAAGAATCATCTCTCATCTGGAAAGGCTGCAGTAGGTATCTATACACAGCCAGGCATGGGCATATCACTCCTGTGATAACTGTGTACCTTTGTCTCACCAGCCCTACAATGGCCCCTTGAATCAGAGCACAAACCAGATTCTTCCCATGATGTACTCGTGAAGAAAACAGCTCCTACCAGTAACAGCAGACTCCTAGTCATAGATGACATGGCTGAAGATAGGAACTTCCCATGTCCCAGCAGCATTCCTCAATCTGCTGTTCTGTCTGGATAACCAAAGTGCAGCTGACACATGAGGGAAGTTGGGAGTGTGTGTAGGAGTGGGCACGAGGACAATGTTTGCAAGACATACAGTAACGAAAGAGTAAGAATTGATGCACCTGGCTACTTGCTGCTCTGAATCCTCCCTCCCCTGCCTTTTTCCTGAGAATGTTAATTGCATGTCAGGCAGAGGAGACACAGGGCTCCAGATAACAAAAATGGCAGAACTACTGCAGGCATGGCTATGGGTACAGCAGCAAAGAACGACCTGGTCCATTGGCAGTAGGACAGCTGAGCCTTATTTCATTGTGGCTCCTCCACGCCATGTAAATGTAGCTGCTCATCTGAAAATTAAGGGTGCTTCTGGTAGTTGTTGAGCTTTCCTGGCTTATGGAACCACTGAAGTAGCTTCATCCTTCTTCTAACTGCCTGTCAATCCAGCTATAGCAACTAGAACAAATACTGTGGCAATCAGCCCAATGGAGCTAAGAAAGGATCACACCCTTGTTGCTTTTATTGGTTGTTGGGAGTTTTTTACAGAAAAGAGGCCCAGGAGCCATTCAGCCTATTTTTCCCTTTGTTTTCCCATTGTAAGAGTAACTTTGCTAATGTGATAAATTATGCAGAATGGTGACACCTTGCCCAGTGCATTTCCTCCTCTCTTCCCCGGGCCCTGCTGTGACACTGGTGTAGCAAGCCCCAGCCTAGGTCTGACAAATCAGAAGATGTCCAAGGCAAAGTAAGGCTTGCACTGGGAGACGGTGGGTAATGGCCTACTCTCTGTTACCTGAAGAAGTCCGTAATGGAGTTGCTGAGAATACTGAAAACTCAGGGGCGTAATAAAGAGAGAGGTGGGAAAAAGTCTTGGGGAAGGGGAACAACTTCATCAAGGAATGCTTAGCGGTGCAGATGCAGAGAGTTCCTGCAGGAACTGGATGCAGAAAGCAGCACAGGCCAGCAATACTTGGCTACAGCAAGGCTGGGGAAGAGGTAGGTAATTGTGTGTGCTACAAGCCATTAAATACATTGATCTGATACAGCAGAAAGGAAATCTACAAATCTACTGATGAATTAACTGCGTATAACTCAGCAGTATGAGAAGAGTAGAAACTTAGAGAAAAAGAGCAGAATTTAACTTAGACCACTTACATGAAGTCTGTCTAGCACAAAAGGCATTTATTAAGACAGAATAAAGGTCTAATTAGGACTCCCGCATGTGACAGCCTTATAGCAACCACTTGTGAGAAAAGACAAGTTTACAGAGGTTTTCTTCTGAAACCTAGCAGTTTGGGGATTTTTTCAGCCCTACTATTGAATCTAATATGCCATGTTATTGCTGTCATTCTTGAATTTGATTATGTGGTATCTTTTAGGATAGGATCAAATAGGATCAAATTTACTTGTTTGCTGAGAACCTGCTGTGACAGTGAATGTAATTTTATTGTTTATGAAAAAAAATCTTTCTGCTGTACAAGCCATTCTAAGTGGCTTAGGTATTTTCAATTCGAATCACGTCATTGACGTATTAGTATTTTTGCTGTAGTCCATCTTAATACATATATCAGAAACTACTGAAGATGGAATTTCAGGAGTTCTCTACCTCCACTGAAGTTCACGGGCATTTTATTTCTCAGCTGAAGTACATTAAACCCTATATCAGAACATAAAGGTGTAGACTGTGTTACATTTCAGTAGCACACACTTTAGTCAATTTAGACATGGTTGAACTCAATTTTATTAAAGGTTTTTTCCAATCTAAATGATCCTATGATTCTGTGTTTCCATGATTTTGTGATGCAGTTCCAGGTCCAGCAGCTGAATGGAGTCCACAGAGACTGTGCATCTAGTCTGCTGCCTCATTGCATCACTCTGGAACTCATATTTGTGCCACAGACAGGAACTAGGCCTACTAGGAAGGACCGAGATAATTAGACGGTATGGTTTGCTGAGGCTGTCTCCTACTCAGTCAGCTCAGAAAATCTGCAATAATCTATACAGGTCTGTACAGATATATCTGTATGCTCTTAAGTGCACTAAAACATGTAATTTATTTTTGTTCACACTAAAATAATTGGATGCTTAGTACTGAAAAAACACTGAAGTTTGGGTACTAATTTGGGTATTACCTTCAGATTAAGAAACACTTGATTCTCTTTCTACTCGTTTTCCTACTTCTGCATGTCTTTCCCCTATCTGTGAAATGATGCTTAAAAAATTTGTATTCTTACAAAAATATCCAAATATATAGATAGATATAGATTCATATGCTCCTATATACTCTTCTGTATAATTGTGCTCTTCTCTTTTATTTTAACTTTCCAGTTTTAGGACCTAAATATTTTCTCTGGGTATATTGGCAAAATAACTACCTCACCTTTTACTAACTTAGGAAGTATTAAGAATTTGACCAGTAGGACTCTGTACAATCTGTACAGTAGTGTATGGCATTCAGCCAGAAGATGAAGCTTCTACAGATGAAATATTAGTGTTTCATGAAAACTAATTGATATCTGTGAAAATCCAGCCTCACTGAGTAGTGACAGACTTGAAACTATTAAAAATCCAGCAAAGAGGAGATTGCAGTCAAGTCTTGTCACTTGTGCTTCCCTCTAGAGGGTTAAATAAAAACATTCAATGTTATAGTAGCACAGGAGCAAGAAAACCCACACTGCATTTATTAGAGACTGCCAAAGATATATTATTCAGTGTAATAAGTCTCTGTATATAGCTTTGGAAATATTGAGAACAAGTAGACTCAATTGAACCGTGTAGAAACTTGCATCCTGTTTTATGAAGAATTTGTCATAAAGAGTGATTCAGTGGTGTTCTATGAGGAAGAAGGTTATTATAAGATGTTTTCAATAAAAAAAGGTTGTGCTTACACAGAGGGTATCTAGGAGAGCAGCATGTATAATAGACACTAGAACTTTAGCAGCCATTCTGGACTGTTTAATACAGAGGTGGATGTATAGCAGAAGAGCAATCTACAGAAGAGGTGCAGTGATATAAACTCAGTTTTCAATCTGTTTGGCAGCTAGCCTTGAGCTGTGATTACTTTTAAAGGTTTCCAGTAAAAGTGGGTAAATTAAGTACAGAAAAATGACTCAAAAAATCAATGAGAAAATTATCCCAGCCAATGGTGCTACCTGCAGACTTTCTTACCACATTCAGTGACTTTTGCACCAATAAGTCCCATATCAAAAGTGCCTTTTCTATGCTGACCTTCATCAGAAGATTTGCAAGGACTGTTCTTTCACCAAGAAAGTCTACAGCTGTAGAAAAATAATTGTGAATATAATTAATGAATAAATTTAATCTAAAAATGGTTATTAAAACACAAAATGGTCAAGGTGTTTCGCTGTCTCATGCTAACCAGTATCAAAAGCAGTTTAGTACCTATGTAGAAGGGTCTGTACAGGTACCTTCCAGCTCAGAGTAAATGGGAAGCCGATCACTTAATGCAACTACTTTGAAAAATTGAACCCCAGATGAATTTAGCTAGTAAAATCTACTCATAAAATTGAAGCATGGTGTATTTTACCCTTAAAAATCCTAGTATCAAAGTTATATGTAAAGAAATCTGAAGCAGATCTTTGCTGCTTGAGAGTTATGCTACTGTCAGTACCTGAACCAGCTTGTTTAGACTTTCATCTTGAAATTTACCTTACAGCCTGCAATATCAAACCCATAGCATATAGATGAGGTCCCAGTCTTACAACACCATGAACTAAATGGTGCATTTTCTAGGTCTGCTTACCCTTATTCTGAAACACTGTCTTGGAAATTCTCACCTATGAGCAAATTGACTAATCAATAAACCATCTACCTGAAAACAGAAGAAAAAATAACTAAATTACATAGATTTTACTGGTAACTACTGAGCTATTCATGCATACAACAACTATTATGGACTTAAAAACGATGGTAATATCCTTTATATTTGCTTGAAGAACTGATAACATTTGTAGTCCTATAGCAAAACGTTGGTCTTCTGTCGTTGTATAATGCAAAAATCCACAGTGCCATGCCTATGCATATTGAACAGAAAAATTCACGGAAATAGTAAGTGTTTTGTTACCAACCACTGTCTCTCATACAAGTATCACATATTGAAATGCAATCCTCATGACTTTTGCATGAAATCACTGTTCCTAAACAAAGCCATAAGATTTTGTATGTATGTCTGTGTTGTTCATTTGCAGAAACACAAACACAAATAGCAATTATTGTATATCTGAATTGGGGTTAAAACTAGCAGTGTAGGATGACCACAGGGCTTTAGTCATGGTTGCTATCTCTTCTCATGGAAAACAGCACAATGTGGTGCTATCTTACCACAGCATGGTAGAAAGCCCAACAATAAAGATGGAAGAATGAACTTGATGGTTTTTTATGTTACTGGTATAATAAGCAAGAGCTGTTCAAGGCGTGAACATTCAAAGGTGTGTTGGATATTAAAAAAGCATTATTTTTGCAGGCCAGATTGTGCCTTATAGCAAATTATAGGTGATATGTATTGATAGTGGTGGTTTAATATTTGCTGACATTAAAAAAAATGCACTACTAAATCATCCCTTGGGAAGTATAGCACAGCAGCCAGAATTAATCCCTCAGTTACAGGCTGCCTTCCTTCTTCTACTCTGAAAATAGTCTACTAAAGCATCTGCCTGATACAACAGTGGAAATGACATTGCATATAATTGAACTAAAAGCTTTTGACTGCTTAAGTGGTGAGGAATTTCAGTGTCTACACCATCAGTTGATTGAGCCCTACAATTACAGCCACTTGAATTGTCATGTTTGATCCCAAAATACATGCCCCATCTTTTAAGTGTTAAAAGAGGACTCTGATGTGAGTATTTGCCTTCACACATGCGTGGAGTTACCCTTCAGCCATCTCACATTCACAGAGCGATGTTAATGTGACCACAAGTAGCATGACTCCTCCTTGGATATTCTCACTTTCTCACCGGGCCTAAATACATTTTCTTTCTTACTCTTGGGGCCCCTAAGCAAGAGTTATGTTAAGGCCACTCCAGATGGAGGTGGCAGTGTTTAGATACATTCGTATTCTTGGCTCTTCCCAAATTTATCAGTTAATAGAGTCCTACCTTGTCCTTGATGTCATATTAGCCTTTGCAGCCTTAAGAATAGGGAAAGCCCTGCCTCACCCTCTGTATACCAGGATCATCACTAGACTAGCAGAACAGCACCTCCCTCCCATTTTAGATTTTATTACAAAGTTTTCTGGTTTTATTATTTTTCAACAGCACGGCGAGATTTTATTGCATGTCCTGCTTGCAATTCATATGTTAATTGGCTTTCAAGTTACCTGTTGTCAAAGGACTCTGCTGCTTTGCCAGAATTTTTGATTTGAGTTCAGTCTAAGGCCAGTACTTCTCTGTGCTGTATTTATGAGATTGTTTTCCATAACCTATTCCCCCCAGTTTCCTTGCAAAGCCTTCAGATTTGCAGATGCATTTACTCCTTCAGATATTTTTGTAGTCCTAATTAGTGTACATCTTTGACATTGTGTAATTGTCATCAGTTATCTGTTTCAGTTTTAGAGGTTTTTAAATTGCCCCTATGAAAGTGCACTGTCAACAGAGACTAGCAATAAAGGTAATCCTGAGAATAGCAGACCCCAAAATGCATGGTGATGAGGTTTGTTAATTACTGAAGTGGAATTAGAGTGTATAATCAAGATGAAATTATCCAGTTTATAGATGGAGAATGACAGAATATGGCCCTTCAAATACATCACTCATCTATTCTGTAATTCTTTTCCTCTAATTTTCTAGCATATTTGTTGGCTCAGTAAATGTCACCTGTGAGCTGAAAACTATTTTACCTGAAGAAATGATTTATAAAAATGAAAGTGGTTTCAGTTACGGTAGTTAAATTCCCTAGAAATAGTCTGGAAATTGCTTGCTAATGCTGAGAACACTCAAAAGGTTTCAGGCTTTTAGAGCCATTAGTGATATTACCTTATTAACTACCTTACCTCACACAGGTGTGAATGAACTGTGTTATACACCAGCTTGGAATCATTGTACATTCAAAAACTTTTCTCAATATTGGAATGGAGAAAGGTTTTTCAAATGACATAGTATTAAAACATTTATCTTGTAATTTTTTTGATAGCTCAGGTTATGAGAATGGACTTTAATACTTTGTTTAGCAGGAAAAACGTTACTGTCCTCTACCATTGGCAGCCGACTTTGCTGATGTTGTGGGATGACCTTGGCCATCTGCAAGACCCCTCTCAGTTGCACTCTCAGTCCCCCTCCTCTAGAGGGAACCAGGGAAATGGAACAGCTTGTTGGTCAAGGTAAGGACAGGGACATCACAACCAATTATTGTGATGGGGCAAAACAGACTCAGCTTGGGGAAAAGTAATTCAGTATATTCCACTCACATGCATTTCTTTCTTACTTCTCAGTTTGAGCAGGAGGTCCTTGCTCAGCCTTTTCAATTTTCTGCCTGACTTGTTTGATTTCTTACACATGGGGGTGGACAGTTTTTGCACTCTAAGAAGTGCCCTTATTTTTAGTTGTGTCCTTATTTGCAGTAAAAGTTATGTAGCGTGAAATATTTTTGTACATTAATAATTTTCTTTTTCACTGTTTATCTGTACATCTTTTTCCCCTTTCATATTGGTTTGTAAGACTAAGCTCACTACATGCTACGTATGAAGTTCATTGTACGTGTGTGAACAATCTTACTGATTTCAGTGGAACAGCTTATCTCTGTAAAATACACTATGTGTATAAACTCTTGAGATTTGAGTCCAAGTATTTATATTTGGATTCCATGTAGGAAGAAAATTAACCAAAGGAGAATTAATTATTTCTTTAATATTTCCCACAGTTTGATGGAAAATGGGTTTTTTTGCAATGCATACAATGGAATCATAATGATAGTCGTTCCTCAGGCACATAAACCCTCATGTCTCCTTAAACTTACACAGTGTAATCGTCATAATTTTGAAACAAGTCTGACCAGTGATTCTTCAGTGTATATAATCAACAAATTGAACCACAATACTGTGGTTTATCACATGATTGATGTTTTAGGAGAGATGTTTTAAAGTGGAAATATAAACATTGGGATATGTAAAATTAGTCTGTATGAACAGTTCTCTCATTTTTTGTGTCAGATCTTAGTGAAGATTGAAGCTACATTCCTTAGAAACCTAGCCTGTGACATTTTTGTCTGAAAATGAAAAATTAAAACTTTACAGAAGCCTCAACTGAGTTTTTAAAAAGTCTCATTAAGTGGATTGTTGTACACTTTGGGTTTGTATCTTTCCTGACGGATTGCAAACATAATTAATCAATCTAAGAAACGTTTAAAATATCTGTAGTAATTTCCATCAGTTGAAAGACTCAGCAGTACTTCATGGATAAACTTGTTTCCCTTCTGTATTTTAATTGTGCACTAATAATGTGCTAGTTTATAATTTAAGGATAATTTCCATAATTTATTTTTTAGAGTTGCAACCATTGCACATCCAAAACATCAGATGCTTTTAGAAGAAAAATCCAATTACAAAATTCTTGTGCACCATACTTGACTTTTCTTAAACAATCAAATGATAATCAGATAATATTTAAGCTTTATTGAGTGATTTCCCCCCCAGTAATCTTTCAGTGCTAATCAAAAATAAATTACTTTATGGAGAAAATGTTATTTGGATTGATAGTGGTTTTAATCCTTATTTTCTAAGCCAAATTACTTATTTTACCTTTTTGCACTAAGCAATATACTTCAAAATGCAGAAATCTCTATAATTTACTAAGTTAATGGATTTCTCAACTCTACTCCACGTGATTTTCTCTGGAAAATAGCAGACCTTAATTATCTGATGATGCTGCTTTAATTTGCAGATAGCCAACATTACTAACACCATATATTTTTGTTTTCCTGTGGAAAACTGTATAAGGAAAATAATAACCTGTTTAAGTATCAGCCAATTTTTGAGCCAGTAGTCAGCTATACAAGCACTTCTAAGGTTTGAGGACTATGACTTGTTGAAAAATTAGAAAGACCGTATAAACATCAATTGCGACATTCAGCATTTCTCCCCAATCCAGTGATCTTCTCCAGTGGTTCTGCTTTTTGGGAACTATGGAACATATGAATCCCATGATAGGGGGATAAAAGGAAACAGTGCCCTTCTGTACACTGGCTCAGGGGTTTTTATTCACAGAAGATGGAACTGAGAAGTGATGACTGGTTGGCCTAGAAGGTAAAGCCTATTTTACAACACTGTCTAGATGCTGCAAAAGGCATGGAGCCTAAACATGGGTATTCTGGAAGAAAAATGTAAGAAGAGATTCTGTGAAGAGAGAGGGAAAACAAATGAACAAAACCATAAACAAACCTCACTTTAAATGCAATTTTTTAAATACAATTGCCCAAAGACAACAAAATTGCATGGCAGTTACTTGTTTCAGCTTGACTGGAGCATGCCACTTAAAGATTACCTAAACAATTATTTAACTGTGAGTCAGATGTAGACATAGAATTGCTTGCAGCAGTATTCCAATACTACTCCAAATAAAAGTTTTGAGAGGAGAGGATTTTATTTTTGCCCTGGATTTCATCTCACTGTTAAGTGTTAGTTTCAAAGGCAAGCAATTCCAGAAATATTGTGTTGTAAGCAATGTTAACCTTTTTATTTCTAGATATGTAACAGTGTGGGAATGTGACAATATATACATCTATTTCAATAATATATGTAAGCATAGCAATTTACCCAAATGAATATCTAGCTATGGTGTCTCATGAGACGCTGACCTTTGTCTTCCTTTGTCTTACTGGAAGAAAAGTAAATATTGACCCCCTCAGTTAATGCCTGTAAGTCAGTAAATGCTCCATAGAACTCTATGTCACTGCCACCAGCCAGCTAAACTAGCAGTACAGAAACTTAGACAAATATCTCTATCACCATTTTCAAAAATCTATTTCATGTGGAGTAATGTATTTCTGTCTATATTACAGTCCACATTTAGTATTTCATCTGCCTGTTGGAGAAGTGCATTTAAGTGGCAAAATATCTGTCTGCTGTTTTTAATAAAAACCTTTTTTTTCCTAAAAATTAGTGTTTTTTAAAAGTCATATGTGCTACAGAATTAAACTTTCCCAACTTCTGAGTTGTTTCCAAATGCAGTTTCAAGTAAAAATCTCTGGTTCAGGTATAAAATAATTTTAAAATCACAGGATAAATCTGCCATTATAATCTTTTTTTTGTTACTGTTGACTACAAACAAGGAAACACACAAACCAGCCTGGAAATGGTTGTCATGAACTGAACTGTTAGGAAGTTAAACAACAATAGGTGTCTTTGTATTTAGAAGTAAGTTTGGATTTACAATAAATTATCTCAAAAGTTCACATCTGCAAAAGAGACTCCAGACAAAATCCTAACCAATTTTTTGTGAAGCCTAAGTTAATAAATGACTGCATCCTGAAATTCAACAGACCAGGCATGTTTCCAGCTTCACCCAAATCTGAAAGGTTTATATAACTGAATCCTGGTCTGTGATTAATACCCCTCACGGAAGTTACATAATCTCTAAAAAGTATATTTTTGCATCATAACTGTTCTAAAGTTTGTACTTCTGAGAAAGATGGTATGTGCACTTTGAAATATGATTTCTTCAATTGGATTTTTGCTACTGCAAGTTTGATGAGACACATGTTTCTTCAAATTGGCAGAACACTAAATAACTGATTTCTGTACAGAAGTGCTCTGGCTGGATTACTTCAATGTGATTCCTGTTTTTCTTTTACATATATCTACGGTAGGTATTTTTGACTAGTAATCCACTTTTAAACTGCTTTGCAGAAACACTGCTCTTATCATAAAGGTCAGTTTTTCAAATCTCCGTAGTGTATGGCTTTATGTCCTAAAGAAATTTGTCTTAAAGGGTTAAGTCTTGATTTCATAATTACTATGAATATTTCTGTCATTTTTCCTTAATTTTATAGTGCCCATATTAAACTTCCTTATTAAATCAGCCCTAGTCAGAGCAGTTTTCCTGTCATTCTTTGAGCCATGCAACCTAAAGTTGTCCTTCAGAATAATTTCTGATAGGATAATCATTTCTGATAGGCACTGCAGGATAAATGAACTATATTGTGGGGGTCTTACAGACTGCACGTGGTTGGGAGGTTATTAATTGAACACCTGGATTGTGAAAGGTATTCTTTAATCGTGGCTTCTGAAAGACTACTCAGAGTTCAGTATAATTTTACTGTAATTAAACAGAAATCTTGGCCAGTGAGCTGAGTATTGTAGCCACCATTATTGACACAGGGCTATGCATATTACAAATTGCAATTGACAGCAATTTTTCCTTGCTGTTAAGTGTTGGAAAATGGATATTAGATTTCCTCATGAAATAGAATGGGAGAATGAGTAAGATGCAATGGTTAAAAGTAACACTTCTAAAGATGAAGAGTTCCTTTGAGGATGATACTTGTCAAAGAAACAGCAGTAGTGTGGCGATTGCATTATGGAATTGTGGAGTTTTGGTGGCTCTTTTCTTTTAATGGGACAGGGTAAAATTTTTATTAATGACTTGGGCTTGATTCTGCCTTCAGTGCTGTACCATGGAGGTTCTTTTTGGATGGAGTTAATCAGCATAAAGATGGAAAAATAAAATTTATGAGAATTATTTTTCCTTCTGGTTCACTTATTTAGGTCATATTTTTACCAGAAATGAAGTAAATCACATGTTTTCATTCCACATATGTCACTTTGAACTTATTGTTACTGACTCCTTTTAGAGGAAAAGCCTGGTCTATACTGAAAACTGCCTTCTTTTGGAACAACTGGGTCTTTTCTAAAATATAACAAACAATGTAGCTGAAGTTTGTCAAGAAAATATAGAAAACTTATAGAAAAGACTTGTCAATGAGTAATATATATATTTCTGCTTTAGACTTAAAAAACTGTTAAAACCTTATATTAAATGCAAGAGAAGTCTTAATCATACAAGAGTGTTCTTATACCAGACTGAGTTTTTTGTGTGACACACTGAAACTATGAGTAATTTTTTAGGCAAGTTGAAGTCCCTTGAAAATATTTTCACAGTTGAAGTGCTGACATGATCTTAACTACAGCAGTGTGATCATACAATAATTAAATTTTTTAAAAAAATCATTAAATAATCGATCTCAACAAAACAAAAATAAGTGAAAAGCATATATCTGTACTTGCATTTCCTGAAGGGATATCTAAGTGTGGCTGCTGCCAAAGTGCACTATTTTTCTTGAGATTTACTCTGCATAAAAGAAACTGGGGTGGTTTTTTTTTCTTTTTTTCAGCAACAGTGCTCAATTTCTATTAAGAGCATTGTGTATTAGCCTGTCAAGAAAAGCCATCACATAGCAGCTCCAGGTATCTTTCTAACATTCTTTTATGGGTTTCTGCTTATACACATATGCCATTAAGACAGACCGTTCTGATGGAGCCATGTCTGTCTATGGATGGCTGCCTGTGCACTGCACAATTATGTTGCTGAGTGTACACCAGACTTTTCATTCCATGAGTAGAACAGAAATTTACGTATAAAATGAGCTTCTTTCCTGCTCACCCTGGTGATAAGTGTTACATTTTTAACATATAGCAGTTTATTTAAAATTCGGTTCCAGTTCTCAGAATACATTTTCCTCGGGTATCTTATTTCTTCAGATGAAGAAGGACAAGAGGCTGTGTTTTCTGACTATTTTAGAACTACTTTTTCTAAGTCATTGATTTTGTTTACCATTATGCTCTTTCCTTATTTCTGTTTGGAGCTGAAAGAATTCTCTCTTACATTCTGACGTAAGGATGTATCATTTTGAAGTAGGATAACCAGTTCTCAGTCAAGAATCATGCAGTTTCAAACACAGCAGCATCTAACAGCACAGTGGTTTGAACCATGCAGAATTATACCTTACTGTGGAAGGATTACACTTACAGTGGAAGGATTAAACTGAAATTCACTGTTTTCTTGGGATGTTTGGGGTGTAATTCATTGTCATGGTTTAAACCCAGCCAGCAGCCAAGCCAAGCAACACAGTTATTCAGTCACTCCTCTACCAGTAGGATTGAGAAGACAACAGAAGGGTAAAGCTGGAGAACCCAAGGGTTGAGATAAAGACAGTTTAAGAGGGAAAGCAAAAGCTCCATACAGAAATAAAGCAAAACAAGGAATTAATTCACTGATTTGCAAGGGCAGGAAGGTATTCAGCTGTCTCCAGGAGAGCAGGGCCCCATCACATGTAACGGTGACTTGGGAAGACAAACATCATCACTCCAAATATCCCACCATTCCTCCTCCTTCCCCCCACTTTATATACTGAGCATGATGTCATATGGTCTCGAATATCCCTTTGGTCAGTTTGGGTCACCTGTCCTGGCTGTGTCTCCTTACACTTCCTAAGCATCCAAAAATTCCTCTCCAGCATGGCAGTGCAAAAAGCAGAAAAGGCCTTGGCTCTGTGAAAGCCCTGCTCAGGAATAACAATAACATCTCTGAACTATCAACCCTGTGTTCAGCACAAATCAAAAACACAACCCCACACCAGCCACTGTGAAGATAGTTAACTCTACCTCACCCAAAACCAGCACATGTACATGTGTGCATGTGCTACCTCTAATAAACACTGGTTCTTCTTCTTCTGCTGTTTCTCTTTGTACTCTGACATCTGGCTCCTTGCTCCTTTGTTGATACTTGTGGAGAATGTGCCAGAATAGGTAGTACTGAGTGGGTATTTAGTAAACATTCCTGCACAATGAGACAAGAAAGAATACTAGGAAAAGAAGAAAAGAGGGAAGCACACAGGAAGAGCAATTAATCTGTAGGGTATTACCTGCTAATTAGAATGGGAAAGAATTACCACTGCAATGGAAATCATCACCATCAAATGTTTGTATCCTAAACTTTTGAGCCTGCATCATATAAATTAGAGTCTGCTGTAAACCTGAATACTCAGCCTGAGCTGAGTGCTCAGGCTGCTAATAAATCATCATGGTTTCTTTCTAATGGGTTTTGAATCTTTAATAAATAGTAGTAGAAGCAAAATTTCGGTCAAATCAATGATAAAAAACTATTGCCTTTATGGAAATAAGCTTTCCAGATGAACTTCACGAAAAAAGTCAGATGATTTAAACAATAATTTGAAATTGCTGAGAAAACCTAATAGAAAAACTGAGTTCTGTGTGGCGACATTTGTCCACACACTGTATTACAGGTGTTTAATGCTTGCAGGTGGAAGAGAAGGAAAAGAAGAGAATTGTTGTGTTCATTATACTATATACTGAAGCAAAATAACAATGATTCATTTATTCATTGTACATGTATGCATGTATGTTTAATTTTAGTGTACTTTGCTTGGGGAGTGAGTTGTATATGAAACAGTTCAAATTTCCACAACTGGAGTATCATCTCCAAGACTTAAATATGAATAAGGCTTTCTAGGCTGATAACAACATAAGGTCATCTTTAGGCAGCTGTACTCTTTGTATATATAGCGGGAAAATTGCATTAAGATGAATCCAGAACCGTTTTCTGGAAAATAATGGAGACAAAGTGCAGAGGAATGCTTTTAGGCCTTGTTTTTGGAGGCAGTGTCCATCTGCTGATGAAGGTTCTCAGAAAATAATTGTAGGAATAGATGTAGAAGTGATTTCATTTGCTGGAATGACTTTTTTAATTAGACTATATTGCTGTAATTTTGTCCACATTCCAAATAGTCAAGTTCCTATCAGGAGGTTCCTTTATGCAGTAAACTTCTGATAACTTGGGCAAACATCATATGACATGTGAAAGCCTGTTCAGGTATATGATTGTGTGAAAACTACGATTACCATACACTCGGAATAAACCTTCTGCAAACTGAAACTTTGAGAAGCTGCAGTGCGGTCAGATCAGATCTCAGTGGGAATGATGGAAAGCCTTTCTTTGATATGTGACTAATTCAGGTCTCTGACTAGATGGAGGAAGACATGAGAATTCTTCCCCTGCTCCTCTGGCTTATATTTCACCACAAAGCATCACCAAATGGAATCAACACCATTCAATAAGAACAGGCAAATGACTGTCATGGTATTTAGTGCTGTGTTACTACTGCTGGAAAGTGTCACTCCACATTTAGTATTGATGTATGTCATAGGATGGTACAGTGGTCTAGTACCTCCCTCAAAAATACGTATTCAAAGAAGAAAAAATTGAATATCTGTAACTTCAAACTTAAAATTTATAATTTTTTCCTCTTCAGTGTTTTGAGTGACAAAATTCCCACTTTCTGAAATGTAAATTTCACTCCAACTAGCACAGAAATCTGAAACAGAATATAGACTTTATAAATATATCATTAGAGCTAAAAATATAAACTAACATTCCCTTTTTGTCACTCTTACACTCATGTAATAATAATTTAATAGCTGAACTATATTGTCACTTTCTTGCCCAGTCATGCCATGTCCTGCATCTTTCCCTAAAACAAAAGTACTGATAATTCTGAATAAGCTTTTGCATTTCTTGAAACCAAAATTCTTTCACTTTACAGGCCAGAAAAGGCTTTTGCTGTTCAAGTGGAAAGTACATTACATTGTTCTCTAAAAGTTTAAAACACCTACATTTTTAATATAACTGTAACTTCCGGTTAAAAGCTTGAAGAATACAACTCAAAATTAAGTTCATTTCCAGAGAATTTCAGCCAAAGCCTATCTTGAAGCCTTATGAACATAAAGTACACTAGCAGAGAACTATGCCACTTTTTTCTGCTCAGTTGTCTGGAAAATGTATTAGAGGCATGTAAGAAATGCAAAGAAAAAGACCATGACAGACTGTGATTTGTGGAAGTAACAGCTGATGACTGTCATCCACAAAAATAACCCTAAAGTAATAAGTAAAGGAATCACAGAAGAGAAAAAACACTAATAATAAAGTCGCTATTGCCAGGTTTCATGGTTTGGTTTTTCCTAAATATTACAGTTCAAAAGCTAACCTGAATTGTCCTTCTTGATATTTAAAACCATAACTTCATTATTAACATTATGCAACATGTCCTAGGCAGTACTCTTGCAGTGTCCAATATATGAAAATAATCTAGTTTACTCTCTGTTTAACATTTACTTTGTGTGTCACCTAATTTTCAGAGACAAATGTGACAAAGAAACAAGATGGAGGGGCTGAAATGTCTGGCCATACATGAAGTCTTTGACATGTTATTCAACAGCAGACTTGTGGAAGGACAATACTCTGTCATTTTCTCATTGAAATACAAAAAAATCACAGTAAGCCATGCTGGTCACGAATTAGTAGTGTAAGTTAAGGAGACCCAGAATCAAATCAAATCTAACAACCATCCCAGCAAGTAATTGAAATTCCACATGCAGTGAGTCTTCCGACAGGAATTTATCACCAAACGCCAAGACACATAAAGAGGCAGAAAGAGAAATAAAGCATGGTGGGAGACCCCACCTTCTCCCCTTCCCTCTTTCTCTGCTATACATATGGACCAAACATAACCCCAGGACTCGAAGCAGCGGAAAAAGTTTTAAATGTGGTGATTATTTGTTTAATGGAACAGCTGCACAGGGAGCCTGCAAGAGGAGGTGCTATCTGTAAATTGGTGCCAAGCAGTGTCCAGAGTCTGGGTAAAGGTTTTGTTGATGAGAAGTAACTGTTTAATAATGATTGTCATCATATTTAGCATCCTCATGGATCTCAGTAGGCCCATTGAAAAGTAGCCTGTGTAAAAATAAAGACACTTTTAAGGAAGAAACTGAAGAGCAAAGCTAAAGGAATTAAATCCATATAAGTTTTATAGCCATTACTGACGGATACCTTCCAAAAAGTGCAGCACAAGGAACACAATAAAAAAAGTAGTTTAGACAAAAGATAAGAAAAATCATTAGACAAAAGAAACTATCTCTAAAAATCTGACAGGAGCTTTTTCAGAAAGAAAGCAGAAAATATGAGGAACCTTGGCAAAAAACAAACAAACAAACAAACAATTAAGTTAAATTAATCCAAAAGACTTTGAAAAGCAATTGACATACGAATCAACATAAACAGCAATACTTTCTTCAGACACGAAAATAAAAAAAACATTTAGCAAGTCTGCTCAGCTAGTTGAAGAGCAGGTTGTTAAAGAGTGCTTAGAGAAGGCAAGACTCGTACAGAAAAGTTAAAATTATCCAAGAGGTTACACTATGAAAAAATGACAGCAATTCACATGCTAGAACTCATCATAGCAGATGGCTCAGCAGAGGATAAGTCTGAAATTGAGGAGGATATGGAACAAGTTGATAGCATGAACACTCACAGGTCAGCAGGACTGGAATGGCATTCACTTTCTAACAGAACTTAGGAATAGACCAGATAAATTACTAATAGTATTTTTAAGCAGGAGTTTATCAGTTTCCTTGCTACGAAGCTAGGGTAGAAAATGTAGCACTGGCTTTAAAAATAAAAGCTCTAGAAAGATATGGTAAAGTACAGATCTATCAGCCTGACATTAGTATTAAACCAGTTAAATAAAAACTATATTAATTAATCAGCATCTGGATTTGCATAGTCTGTTTGGCAATGGATTTTTTTGAAGAAGACCTCCCTACCTCCTTTTCTTAAAAGTTTTCTGAAGAAATTAGCAAAGATGACGATAGGATTGACTCATATATCCCCAATTGACTTTTCAGAGAGTTTTATAAAATGTCTTCCAAAACTAGCCACTTCTGCTTCATAACACTATCATTTTTAAAAGAAATCCTAAATAGTGACAGCTAAAGTAAGGCTAACTTCAAAATGAGTTCAACAAATGTAACAAGGTGTTTAAATATAGAGAAAATAAACTAAGAGGAATAATCAGCTCTTTCATCTTTTCATAATGCATTTCAAAGATTTAGGGTTAGAACCTCCAAATTTTCAGACATGAAGAAGGTTAGAACTTAAACCCATTTCTCCTTCTGGATTCCATTTTGGGTTTGGTTCTGTTTTTTTCCCAATGTAATTTATGTTTCTGCTTATTTCTTAAATGAAAGTACCAGGTTCTGTTTGGACCAATTGTTATGCAAAAACACCACTGTCTGAGAAAAGTCTACTTCCTTTGGAAACCCTTCTGACAATGAAAACTTTGCAGTATGGCAACTGTAAGTATACAGACAATTACTGCAGTCTTAATAGGGGATATCATTGCAGAATGCATATTCTCAAAATTAGGAGCTTGAGTATCCTTAAGATGCCTATTGTTTGTGTTGCAAATGGCTTTTCAGAAGCCTTTCCTGTCCTTTATGTGTGCAATTGCAGTAACTCAATGGAAAAATACAAATGCTAAATTGTGTGCTTGTTATGTTGGTGTTTTGATGGGGGGGGAGGGGTGTTTGTTTGTTTTGTTTGTTTTCCACATATTTTAATAAAATTTGTAAAATAAATGGCATTTTTTTTAGCTGCACACTAAATTTAATTTGCAGTGCAAAAATATTTAGGTCACCTCAACAGGTGAAAGTAAACTGCTGGAGCCAAGAACAGAATTTAATCAGACTGTACACACTGTTGACAGATTATGTTTAACTGCATTTTTCTGATGAAGAAAAATCTTTGGATAGATTTTTGAAACACACTTTAGTGAAGATTAAAGTGCCTCATTATATTAGGATAATTAGAGATTCCAGCTGTTATTAAATCAAGAGTGAATCTCACTAATTTTCAGTGTTACAGTTGGTATTTCCTTTGGCTTTATTTCCAGTTAAAGAATGTTCATTATTGCATACAGATGCTCAGCCTTCACAACTCTCTTTTTCTGATATAATAAGCTTATTAGTTTATTCCACTTCAGCTCGGAGAATACTATTAGTGATAGGTTTTGTTAAAATATTCGTCATGGGCATTGCAATACGGAGCCTAGATGTATTTTCTTGTTTTCCTGCTGCATGGTGTTGATCACATCAGCTCTTGGCTCCTACAGTCTCTCATATTTTTTGCTATGAGGATACTAAGAAAACATTTGAATTTGCTCTTCTTCAGACTATCAATCCTTTTGTTCTGTGTGTTATCAAAGTCCACAGCAGTACTTTAAAGTCATGTCTGCAAAGTCACTGTGTTATGGAAGTTGTTGATATCAGACATTGGCAGCAGAAGCAGCAGCTACTGTAGCGATTTTAAGGTGCTGTTCTGTTTCTCAGACATCAATTAAGAGTGGTTGAATGAGGATTCAAAGTGACATACACAATATGCTTCTCTTATGAGCTCTGTATTGAGAAAGCATCCTGTAACAAGATGAATCATGGAAGAGTCATCAACTTCTGTCAGTGCTGCTATAATTTTATAAATTTTAAGTGTCAGAATTTTATAACTGTCTTCTCCTACCATTTAAAAATAAGCTAGGACGAATACAGGTGGATTGTTTTTGCCTGGCCTGGTTTCGGGGGCGGGGAGCTACAGGGATGGCTTCTGTGGGAAGCTGCTAGAGGCTTCTTCCATGTCCTCCAGATCCAATCTCTGATGGCTCCAAAGAGGGATGTGCACCTGGCCAAGGCTGGGCCAATTAGGAATGGTGGCAACATCGCTGTGGTAATGTATTTGAGAAGAAATCAAAACAAAAAGTTGTTGCACAGTTTTGATTGTGGCCAGAGAAGAGCTGAGTGAGAGCATGTAAGGAGAACAACATGCAGACACCAAGGTCAGTGAAGAAGGAGAGGGAGGAGGTGCTCCAGGCTCCAGAGCTGAGATTCCCCTGCAGCCTGTGGTGCAGACCATGGTGAAGAAGCTGTGCCCCTGCAGCCCTTGGAGGTCCATGGAGGATGCAAAGATCCACTTGCAGCCCCCGGAGGAGCACCACCTGCCAGAGTAGGTGTATGCCTGAGAGGAGGGTGTGAGTCTGTGGGAGACTCGTGAAGAGAGGGCCCCTGCTCCCAGGCTGGAGCATCCTGTCCTTGGAGGACTGCACTCTGTGGAAGAGTGGCCGACACTTCAGCAGCTTTGGGAGGACATGCCCATGGAGTGGACTCATGTTGCAGCAGTTTGCAGGGAGCCACTGCTCATGAGATGGAGCAATGTCAGAGAAGGTAATGGAGAACTGTCTCCCATGGGAGGGACCACACGGTGCAGCAGGAGAAGGGCTCCTCTCCCTGATGAGCAGAAGAAAACCTCTGGTGATGAACTGACCATAACGCCCATTCCCTGTCTTCTTGCGCTGCTGGGGCAGGAGATAGGACTGGGAAGGAGGGAGGGGTAGGGAGAAGGTGTTTTTAAGGGTTTATTTTACTTCTCATTATCCCACTCTGATTTTGTCTATATTATTCAATGCATACCTCTAAGCTGTGCCCGTGACGGTATTTGATGAGAGATCTCTCCTGGTCGTTATCTCAACCCACAAACCCTTCATTAAATTTTCTCTCCTCTGTCCAGCTGTGAAGGGGAGTGACTGAGCAGTTTTAGTGGGTCCCTGGCATTGGGCTGTTCTCTGAACAGGCTGTTCAGAGATTTAATTAACGTATAGTGTAAGTGGCAGGTATTGCAAACATGGATACATCCTTCACTGGAAATGTGCCCGTATCTCTTTGATGTAATTTTATGAGATGTTTGTACATATGAGATTGCAATAAAAATAGCTTTGATACCTGTCCTGGTTTCAGCTATGCACATACCTGCAGCTTTAACTTGTGGGGTAGCTTTAAGCTGTCAGGCTCACTGGATCAAATGTTCACTTCTGAACTATGCAGCTAAACTTTATAATCTGTGAAAAGAAAGAGATGCTCAAAGTGCATGATTGATCTTAATCTAAAGAAAATGTTTGAAAGGGATTATAAGATTCATGTCCTAAAACTATGAATTTCATTTTATTGACTGAAAAACTGGAACAGTGCTCTCAGATGCAGACTCATGAACAGTAGATGCTGAAATACTGAGAAGGAGATGAATCCCAATACCAGACAATCAGTTTTCTTACATTCTGTTTTGAGCACAGTGCTTCAGCTGCAGATCTTGTGAATGAACGATTTCAAAATGTTGAGCCACAGTTACTCTCCAGCTGTTCTGTATTTGGACGTTAAATATATTCTCAAATAGGAGAAAACAAAGAATTTGCCCCTTGTCGTGTGAAAAAACGTTCTTACAGTAAAACAGCCCAGAGTCAATGAGAATTATGTATGCTTAATGAAATGCTTAAGTATTTATATGGACTCTCCAATTCCATTTTTTAAAGTCTTATGAATACCAGTAACCAGTAGGGCTTTTTGAAAATGAGAGCTGTCATATAAAGGATAAGCCTTGGAATTCTTGCTAACTGTTGCACAATAGATTCAACCCACTACAAAGGATCCGAATGAAATTGAAAGCAATTAATTTAAAAAAAAAGATAAATATTTAATTTCTTTACACAGTACTAATTATTTTCTGGCACTCATTGCTACAAGCTATGACTAACACTAAGTCTGTAGCATTAAGTGATTAATTCTTAATATTACTGAGGGTACACCCTTAGATAAGATAAATCCCCTCAGGAAGAAGAGATAAAATCTTCAGGTTTCCAGGCATAAAGAAGAGATTTCCTGTGTGGTTGGATTACATTTCCAGGCAGGTTTGCCTGCCACTTAGCTAACATGATGACAAAAACTGCTGCCTACTTTTGCTGACACCTAAATTTTGATTAATGTCATATTAGGAAACTTTTGCCGTGACTTTAGTCACAACCTAATTTTATCTTATTGTTTATCAATCACAGGGAAGTCTTTATCTTTCTTTGAATCACTTATAAGCACTTGGTGTTGAACAAAATCTTCAACAGATGTGCCGTCAAATCTGGCATGGAGATTACCAGACTTTCAGCAAACTAACTTAAACTGTGCTGAAAACTGTAAGAGGTGCATTCCTTAGAACAAAACCTGCTTGGATTCACTGCTGATTGAAGCTTCTCTGTGATCTTTATTAAATTAATTAACTTGAATTTAAGATACTGTACTTTAGTCCTTCAAGAAAATCCAAACACTTCTTAGCTTTTTTGCAGGCTGGTAGCTTATCTGTCTCACAAACAGGGTGGTGGGGTTTTTTTCTGCTGAAAACAAGGAATTATTGTTTAATCAGAAGTTTTATTAGTATTTTGTAAGTATCACATCATTGTTTTTAAAAAGTATTAAACAAAAATGAGGGAAGACATGTCTGTGCATACCAATATCATCTTCTAACAAGATCAGAATTTATCAGTCAAATCCAATACTGAGCTCAGAGTGCCCTACCCAGGCCTTCAGGTTTGGCTACACTGAAAATCCCCCACATTATTATTTCTCACTTCTTGGCTTTTTATATGTCACATGTAGTTGCTGACATTAAGCTTCTGCTCATTCTGCGAGCCTTCATGTTCTTCCTTTGGAAACACACAGCACACCTGACAGCAAGCATCACACAGCTGAATGATCAAAGATGATACCTGTTGATAAGCAACACCAAGGAGGAGTAAAGAAAGCCAAAAACATGCTAGAGTGTAATTTTGTTTTTAAATTAATACAAATATATGCAAAGTGAACATTACAATGGCTTTTAAATCTGAAATAACTTGTAAGCTTGACACGGTCTGATCTGAAACTCATACACTTATATCTAAGATATGTAACAGTTGCTGTCTTGCTTCAGAATTAATGGTTTGGGACTTTTTACTTGTATCTTTTTCTTGGTTCACTTACTTTGCAAAGTATGAGATACATGAATCCCATTATTAACAAATAGATGCATATCCACCTGGTCTTTCATATTACAGAAAGAGGGTAACTGCAACTTTTGTGGCAATTACTTCTGGCAGTTCCACAGGAGTATAGAAACAATGAGGAACATATTCATTGAAGGTATGAGCTTCTCTGAAATGAATCTCCTTTCAGTGAATTTGTTGTATTTGTTGTTCCTATGGATAACAAACATAAGTTAAAAGGATAGCCAAAAACCAGAAACGCTGAAAGGCCAAGATTTGGTTTTATTTAAACTCTGATCCTAGACTTTTTTGGAGAGCAATATCTGCAATCAGTTTTCTTGCTTAGATGTCAACAAGAAAGTTAACATCACTATGCAATATTGAAATATCTGTCATCCATCAGCTTGGAGAATTCTGATTTGGTTTACCGGAAAAATACTGACAGATCCAGCATATCTACTGTGCATTTCTCTAAGTAGGTTTGATTTATCCTGAATTTCACAGTGACTATTTTGGGTTTGGGTTGGGTTTTTTTCTGGGTTTTCAGTTTGGTTTGGTGGGTTTTTTTTTGTTTTGGTTTTGGTTTTTGGGTTTGTTTTTTTGCTTTTTGATTTTTGGGGGGTTTTTTTGTTTGTTTTGATTTGGTTTTTTTTTACTTCATATTATAGTTCCTATTTGCTGACTTGCTTTGTTAGAGCATTGGAGAGACGTGCATACACTGACAACGCTTGAGGTAATTGCTCAGTGGTTGAGAGATTGGTCAATCTGTTTTACCACAGTATAAATTTTTTCATTAATCTGTAAAAAGACTTTACACTACTGTTACGTGAGTTACTTTGGATTTCTATAGAACTTGCAGAGCCACAAAGAATGAAGTGATGTTCAGTGTTTGGGTTTTTTTAAGCTGCTTTTGGTTAAATCTTAGTAAGATGCATTTGACTTGTTAATACTTCTATATGTTTTCACATACAAGATTTGATAAAGCAAGTTATCTTTTAACTGGTTCCTGTTATATTTATTCACCTCTGCATACATATGAAATAGATTTTTTGGATAATATTAAAGCATTAATATTATATGATTCTTCCATGAAGTATTCAAACGACATCCAAAATGCAATCGATTTTTTAAAAAGACTGCCAAAATTTGAAAAAACCCTGGAGATTAGGAACAAGATGGGACATATTTCCAATTTCTATCATGCGCAGAAATATAAGAATATGACTCAATAGTAGCTTATACCATGACAGCTGCTTAACAAAGTTTTGATTTATGTTTAGCTCATTAATCAGGGACATGGAATAAACACTGACAGAGCAAAGTTTGCAGGTGATAGTAAAGAAGGTTATGAAAGCTGAAAGAAAATACAAGGAAGCTGAGGGAGTAAATTAAGCCAATGTGTACTAGGATACTGAATGGAATTAAGTGTTTATGAAGGCAATGCAGTTGGAGCAGGAAATGACACCCTGTAACTACACAACTGCCACAGATTTCAAAATTAAATGCACCCACTCCTGAAAGTGATCTAGTCACTAAAGTGGAAAACTCACTGTAGGTTGATCAATGAGCAATTTCAATTCAAAAATCAAAACAGAATGTTTAATAAGGACATTAAGTCTGTAACTGTGTTATTTATATGAGAAGCAATATAGGGTAGCTCATCTCAGAGGTCTCAAATTGCTCTGAAAGACTCACTATGAATATGATAAGCAGTGAGTGAAGTAGTGTTTACACTTTTTAATCCAGGGAAGAGGATGTATAAGAAGCAGCATGACAAGAATATAAAATCAGAAACAGCTTAGAGAAGTTAAATTGGATGGAGGATAGAAGAGCAACGGGGTGGCAATCTACCATTCAGTGTGCAGGCTACTTCCTTTATTTATCTAAAATTACATCTTTAAATTCGGGGTGCTTGTGCATTCATACAGATTTTAAATTTTGTAGATGCTACAATGTGAACTTAATTGAGCTGCAAAGGGGCATATGGACAGAATTTGAGAGAGTTATGAAGGTGTTTAAGGTGTGAACTATGCAGGCATGAATTAAAACTCAAACTGCAGGAAATAAAAGGCACAAGTAGATTTTGGTTGGATCAGGGTGTCAGTACTTCTATTAGCATACATACAGGTTTGGCCACCAGGGCTCTCAATTTATAGATGCCACGCAGGTCTAAGCTCTTAACCAGGCACTATTTTCAGGCATTTTACTTCATGGTATGCATTTGAGCTAACAGACACACTCCAAGTAAGCAGGCTGTAGCAGAATTCAACACAAAAACTGAACAGACTGACTGGGAGACAGACACCCTCCAATCAAGTGTTCTTTTAAGGTATCTGTCCAGTAAACAAGGAAACCACTTTAAATCTGCATTACTGGAATACTTTGTCCGAAATAACCTGATCACTTGCCTGTATTTCATGTACCGTGTCACTTTATAGATTAGCTGACTGCAAAATAACTTCTCTGGAATAAAATTCAACATGCCTTAGAATGACATTTGAGTTTAATGTGAAAATCAGTTGATTAGTAGTCTGGAGAAAACAATACATTTATGTTCCATTAATTCCACAAACTCTTTTTCTGCTTTCCAGGAAGATCTGCCTTTTCATCTCAGAACTAAAATTCTGTGCAGTAAGTAATTAAGAGTAATCAAAATCCATGGCCGAATTTAAAAGTTATATTTCCCTTAAGCCCTCTCCAGTCATAAATAGATTCAACAGAATACTCCTCCTCCTTTTTAAACACATTTTAAAATTTAATTTATCACAGATCATTGATACTGTTTGCCAGCCATGAACACTGGGCCATTATTTTCTTCTTGCTATGCACCATTGGTTTATACGCTTTCTAAAATGCAAAGCCAAATTAAGAACTGTTGAAACATCACATGAAAAAAGAAAGATTTTATGAATAATGGAATAAAGGAAATGATTACACAGCCTAGAATTTTAGCATCCTATTTCCGTCTTGTAGCTCAATAAATCAAGCAGCAATAAAAAAACATCTTTAATGCCTAGAAACACTTGTAACAGTGTTTGTTGTTCATGTATTAGTAACAAACTGAAAGTTTTCTTTAGAACAAGACCTAAGTGTGCCTGAAATATGGAAAGAAACCAGCCTTAGTTAAAGCAAAACTGTTCTGTGGGCTGTACATTTCCCCCCCCACCAAAAAAGAGTTTAAAATGGTAGAAAGAAAGGAAAGATTTGACTTAATGATAGACAGGATCATCAGTTTGTTTGTTTATGTTGTTGCAAAATACTTTCAGACAGGTGAATAATTTCACTTTTCAAAACAATATATTACTATTTGGTGCTATGAGACCGTTGTTAATCTCAGCTGGATTTGTTTTTTTTCAGTTTAATCTTCAGGGTGGAGTCTTCCAAGGAGTACAGCAAAAAAGAGTATGTGTACCTACCATTTTTGTCTTACCTTACTCTCTTTCCACTGGGCTCTGACATTTAGAAGCATTCACTTTTATTCTACATAGAAAGTTCATTTCTGTTCTCTTTGTGACATGAAAGATAACACATGATCTGAGACAAGTTTTGACATACAATCCATTTTACATCTCATTATGACTACAAAGTTATAAAAAATCAAAAAAAAGTTTCAGATCAATCAAACTTTTGTAGTTAGAAGGTTAAGTATGTTCTTATTTAAAGACCAAAATGTGAGTCGTCTTACTGGAACCAAGAATTTCATACTATGGATGTTATAAATTGGTACTGTGCCATCTTCTGTGCCATTGCTTCCTTACTATCAACTGCATTCACCCTCTTTTTACATTTATTTCAGTGAAAATACATAATAGAATTAAGGGGACTAGTTAAAAGAGCAATGAGACTGTGATCAGTATTGTCTTTTAAACAGATGACACATCAAAGTTTCATGTGTCATACACCACTCCTCTGAAAGCTTGTCTTCCATACATAGAAAAAGCTGCTGATTACCTACACACACTCGAAAAATTTACTTCAATTTTTTTTTTTTTTGCTGAAACAGGTATTTTCATGTAATGAACATTCACTAATATCTCCTTCTGAATTTTAACAAAGATTTGATCCCTCTATTTTCCTTGATGCAGGGATTATTTTGTCCTAGGGGTATTAACTTATTCATAGACTGTTAAGAAGATACTTCATTTCCTTCATCTGGGTATCAAAAGGTGGTTAAATGGCATCAGTCTACACAGTGATGCAGAGCATTAACCAGTTTTTCAGAGAAAGCTTTCCTGTGAACAGTCTGGACAATATCTTTTGTTTATAAGCTAGCCTTGAGCATTTAAGTGCATAAATGACAGTAAAAATAAAGGATTCTACTTCCTTTTAGTGCTACTAGACTAAGACATTTTTTTGGATTAGAAAAGATTCTTTAAAAATCAAAAGCAACTATCCGTAACAGGCAGGCAAATTCTTTCTGAATCTTTCAGAGCAACAAGGTTGTTGGTATAGATTTGTCAAATCATTTTGAATTTATTTAAGATATAGTTAAAGAGGTAACAGCACAAAAATTTCCCTACTAGAAGTAGCAGAGATTCCTCTCTGAGGGGAGAGGAGGGGAGAAAATTCCCTGCCCTATATTTCTTCATACCAGATACTAATTTGTACACTCTTCTGATAAAATCTAGTGAAGAGAATTATGTTTTTGTCTCATTATCTGAAATAATTCTGTTAATTTTTTTCAGTTCAGGAAACAAAACACACTTTAAATAACTAACTACATCCTACCAATTGCATACTTCTTCCTTCCATATGGCATAAAGTTTATCCAAACATTTTTAGGCTGCTTTTAAATTATTCCTCCATTTCTGTGAAGAGTGGGAAAGCATAATTGATATTAAATAATGAGCAAGATGGTGGTTTTCTGGGTTTGGATTGGTTACGTTAGTTTTTAATGGGTGTAAGGAGAGACTATATTTAATGTGCCACTGAACTCAACAACGTATTTTCAGGAATTGCAACTTTTTGCAGTTTACTCAGCCTTAAATTTACAGTAAGATGCTTTTGAAATACCTAAGATTCAACATTCCATTGCCAGGAAAAAAATGAAGAAGCTACTTTCAGAAATCAGTGATTCCTTAGCTGTCCATTAAACAGCGTTTCAGCTGCCTTTGGCATTGAGACAAATTGCATAAATACATGGAAATAGATTTAAAGCTGTATGAGGGTTCTTGTGTTTAAGAAAAATGTCATCATACATGTTGCTTCAGGTGACATTATCATTATAAAGCTTGTACTAATTTAGCCCAACTAGTATTCAGAGGTGTGATTTGGGATTTATAACTGTGCTGTATCCAGTGAGACATGTATAAAGATCCTTGAGAAATGGCCTGATATTCATTTTCTTTTTATCTGTCAAAGAGATGTAAGGTCAGATGTAAATTCTAAGAGAGCTACAGGCTGGTCAGAACCACCACCTCATATGGTTGGCTATTGCCCAGCCATCTAGTCTGTCCAGGTGTCTCTGCAGGGCCTCCCTGCCCTCAAGGGAGTCAACAGCTCCCGTGTCCAAGTAATTTGTGAAGATGTTGAAGAGCACAGGGCTGAGAACGGAGCCCTGCAGAGCCCCATTAGTGACAGATCTGATGTCACTGCATTCACTACAACCCTTTGTGCCTGACCCACACTGGGTGTGCCTGACCCAGTTGCTCGCCCATCACATGATGTGGCGTTTATCCAGCTGTGTTCTGGACATTGTGTCCAGAAGGATCCTGTGAGAGACAGTATGGAAAGCTTTACTGAAAATCAAAAGGAATACGTCCTCTGAGACTTCCTTGTCTCTAAACTGGAGAGACAAGGATTTGATGGCAGGACCACTTAGTGGATAAGGAACTGGCTGGATGATTATACCTAAAAAGTTGCAGTTAGCTGCTCGATGTCCAGGTGGAGACCAGCAACTAGTGGTGTTCCCTCAGGGACCTGGACAGTGCTATTGAGGAAGAAATTCTTCACTGTGAGGGTGGTGAGACACTGGAAGGTGTTACCCAGAGAAGCTGTGGATGTGTTATCCCTAGAATTGTTCAAGGACATGTTGAGTGAGGCTTTGAGCTATCTGGTCTATTGGAAGGTTCCCTGTCTGTGGCAGCGGGGATGACAGTAGATGATTTTTAAGGTTCCTTCCAAACCCAGCCACTTCATAAATCTACGGTTCTTCTTGATTCATGAATGTATTATTTGCAGAAACAGGAAGACTACTACATAGGAATCAGAGTACATAATCAGCTTTAGCTGAGAGATTTGGGGGGATGGAGAAGAGAGTTAATAATTATGTCACTGTATTCAATTATTATAATTACCTTCTTTATGTAGCAAGTTAATGCTTCCTAGGAAAAAATCTTCATATTTATTATTTTAGTCTGTTTTGGAGAGTGATGGAGTAAGAACTGGACAGACACAGTCTTGTGCTTAGATTTCAAACAGATTTGCTGATGAATTTGAATAGTAATATCTTTCAAAAATGAAGCAACACAGTTGACCTTGGTGGGATAGCAAAATCACATCTAAAGCAAATTGATATGATCCACAGAAAACTGACAGGAAAATTCAATGTATTTATCTCCCATTATAGGGAAGGGCAATTTCGTCATCATCTTTATAGCCTATNTCTGTGGCAGCGGGGATGACAGTAGATGATTTTTAAGGTTCCTTCCAAACCCAGCCACTTCATAAATCTACGGTTCTTCTTGATTCATGAATGTATTATTTGCAGAAACAGGAAGACTACTACATAGGAATCAGAGTACATAATCAGCTTTAGCTGAGAGATTTGGGGGGATGGAGAAGAGAGTTAATAATTATGTCACTGTATTCAATTATTATAATTACCTTCTTTATGTAGCAAGTTAATGCTTCCTAGGAAAAAATCTTCATATTTATTATTTTAGTCTGTTTTGGAGAGTGATGGAGTAAGAACTGGACAGACACAGTCTTGTGTTTAGATTTCAAACAGATTTGCTGATGAATTTGAATAGTAATATGTTTCAAAAATGAAGCAACACAGTTGACCTTGGTGGGATAGCAAAATCACATCTAAAGCAAATTGATATGATCCACAGAAAACTGACAGGAAAATTCAATGTATTTATCTCCCATTATAGGGAAGGGCAATTTCGTCATCATCTTTATAGCCTATGTAGGCTTTTTTTGCCTTGCACAGTTCAGCATTACTTCACTACACAGATGTTCATTTTATGCTACAAGTTTTGTGGCAGTCAGTCAGGATTAGCAATAAACAAGATGCACGAGCACAGAAAATGTTTTTCACTGAGAACTCACTTGAAAACATCCAACTACGCTATACCCGAAAATTTGCAAATAGCACGTTTGTGTGCAGGCAGGGCAGAAGCACCCAAGTACAGATTTGCCTATGTAATGATACAGTCTTCATATCCAGTAGTTTTACTGTGCTTAATTTGCAAATGCTTTCGGTGTATATTTGATTATTGTTCCCAGAAGTATTACAAATATAACAAGCAACATCTCCTGAGTCCTGTTATAAATACAAAAGCTTTTACTTAAAAACCTTTCTAAGAATAAGACTTGTTCTGGGGACTTCAGGCGCTTGTGTAATCGTCTAAGGACATTCTGCTGAGCATCCACTAAGTGGATCTGACTCCTCTTTCCATCTTAGTCTTGGGAGAAACCAGTATGTGCTCAGGGTTGTAGGTAAGGGTAGGGGGTTGACCTTGAGTGCCCATATTCCCACCCAAACCACCTTGCAAGCAAATGTTTTAATGAAGAATTCATACTAACAAAACTTCTGTAAAAGTGTGTTGGGTAGACTGTGGCCAGATGCCAGATCCCCATCCAGCCACTCTCTCACTTTCATTCTTACACAATATGGGGAGGAAATAGGATGGTGGTTTCCGGGTGAGGTAAAGACAGCTGCCATCTACATACAAAGCAGACTCAACTTTGAGAAAATTAATTTCATTTGTTTCTAGTTAAAAACAGAGTCGTAAAGTCAGAAAAGAGTGAAAAATCTTCCCTCTATGCCCCCTCCTTCCTAGGCTCACCTTCATTATTCCATTCCCTGCTGCCCTGCTTGTGCAAGGTGGTGGGGAACGGGGCGCTGCGGTCCCCTTACCGATCCTTCCTCCTCACACTTCTCCCTGCTTCAGCCTGGAACATTCCCAGGGTCCGCAGGGAAGCCGCTGCCCCGCCGGGGTCTCTCCCTGGCCGCAGGGCCATCCCTGCCGGGTCTCTCCCGCCTCCGTCCCTGCTCCCGCTGTCCCCTCAGGCTGGCAGGGCTGTTTCCCGCACGGTTCCCCTGGCTCAGCCCTGGCTGCCGGGCAGCGTTTTGCCCTCCCTTGCCCAGGCTTTCCCCGGGGCTCTCGCCCGCCCGCCCGTGGCTGAGGGGATCAGCCGTGCCCTGCGCTGGGGCCGCTGCAGCCGCTGCCACCGCCCGGGGCCGGCCCGGGCAGCCCCGGCACAGCCCCGGCGCTGCCGCCACCATCGGGGCACCTCGGCCCGTAAAGTAAGTACGTAGCAAACTGCCTTTGCTTACCTTCTTAAAAATAAATATTTAAAAGTGTATAAATATTGTGCCTCATTGTGTTGCGTATGTGCACCTTTCACTGTGGAATACTTGTCTAAATGGAAAGAACTGAGAGGATCAGCTGTACTCGGTATCGCTGTGCCACCCCAAAAGCTCAGAGCACAGAGCTAACATTCTTCAGTATTCATACTTGGTGATACAGTATAGATGAAGCAAATGTTGAAAAGTAAAAGCACTGTGTCTGGCCTCCACCTATGGGGAATTCTCCCTAGAGCTCATGATCCATCCTGTGGGTTCAGTCTACTGGGTTCCACAAAGCGCTGTGGAAACTATTAGAAAACTGCCATGAGATGAGCCATAGTTTCTTGATAATACTTATCAGAAAGAATTCAGGTCATGAGCTTTCATTGATTTCTTTCCGTGTACCTCGAAACATATTATGAATTTTGATGTAGTTATTTAGAAGCTAGATATAGTTATTAACATACAGGGATGGTAGAATTGATGGGCTCAATAAAGCGTGAATGTTTTCCAGAAGCTGTTTGTTTGTAAGTCCTCACAAACGACACTCTTGTGTTAGAGAAACTGAGAAAAAACTGAGAAGAATTATTGACAAATTCAATTAAAAAATACAAGAGGAATTTCCTGTACAGAATACCAAACATGTACTGGCTGTGTAGAATAAACATTACCTTCAATAAATGTTTGTTTAAGAAGCATAACATTTCATGCTTTCATTGCAAAAAGCCTATGCTTGGCAAACTTTCGAAAAATATTTTGAACTTTCATAGAAACAAATGTGCTAGTGCAGTTTTAATAAGCAAAGAGATGTTGGAGGTTAAGATAAGAGGATAGTCTGTTTTTCATTATGATTAGTGCCTCATTTTTTCAATTAAAACAAAAAGCCGTAGAAGTTTCATGTCATCTATTACTGTATCAGTTCTTTGGTCTTCTCTCATGTGTTTTAAAGGTCACTGAGATTAATATAAAACCTTGACCTTACATTGTGCTTGAGGTTGAATGCTATGGTTACAAACAGTTAAAAAAAATAATTAGCTTTATAATAAAAAGGCAGTGAATGTTTGTTCTTTAAAATTTGTTTCTTTCTGGGATTCTCTGGGGAATGACTCCAGAAAAAAAAGGCAAGGTCTCCAATTTGAGGTCTTTGTGACTGTCACAGTCCTCTGGATTAAAGCTGTGTGGGGCAGTGTATGCCTATGTCAACTCTAAAAAAGGTTGGTGCAGACAGCTGTGTCTGTCTACAGCAGATTTTTGTTCAGAGGAATAATCTCTATGAAAAGCTGTCGTTTATACCATCAGAAGTCCATCAAGATCCTTGTCAGTTCTCCGTTGTAAAGAACATTTAGCTCCTTTATAGTTAAGGGCTACCAAGAAGGGTATGGAGCCGGATGAGTTCTCCTGCAATACCAGATGAATCTTTTGTGGATCAGTTCCATGTCTTCTGGTCCCTTTGGCTCTGTGTACCTACTGACTGCTTAAAGCCTGCTAAATGTTAAATGTTGAAGTGAGTGCCACGGCTGCTGGTATTTCAGAAAATCACGAGATATGTGTGAGATGGAGGACAAATACTTTATTTGTGTCAGATGGGAAGCAGTTCTCAGGGGCCTTGTTTTCCAGATTTTAAAGCAAACTTTTTCTTTTATTATGACAAAAATGGAAATTACTTGCCAAATTTTTTTTTTTTTTCTGCCTTTCAGGATTTTTCTTTGGTCTCTATCAAGCACACGATGAGTATGGGGATAGGGAGAAAATAACGTTTTCACTTCATGGCCGCACAAATACTTGTATTGGCATAAGTGAAGAAGCAGCGTAAAATGTGAACTTGGGGTATTGTACTGGTTTTGGCTGAGATAGAGTTAAGTTTGTTCACAGTAGCTTGTATGGGGTATGTCTTGCTGAAAAAGGTGTTGGTAACCCACTGGTTGATAACTCACTGCTTCTGTTAGTGCGGAGCAGAGCTGACACAACAGCAAGGCCTTTTCTGCTCCTCAGACTGCCCTGCCAGCAGGTTGGCTGGGGGTGCAGGGAAGCTGGGAGGGGACACATTTGAGACTGCTGACCCCAACTGACCAAAAGGGTGTCATGCTCTGCTTATAAAATTTTGGGGAATGTTGGCGGGTGGGTAGTGCTCAGGAATTAGCTGGGCGTTGGTCAGTTGGTCATAAGACATTATTTTAATTTCCATCACTTTCTTGAGTTTTATTTGCTCCTCTTTGATTTTTTTCCTGTTTCCCTTATTTTTTATAAAATAACATTTATTTTTAATTATTAAGCTGTTTTTATGTGAACTCATGAATTTTCTCACTTTTAACCTTCTGATTCTGTCTCCCACCCCACGTGGGGGTTACGGGGACAGTGAGTGAGGGGCTTTGGTGGTGCTTAGTTGCCATCTGTAGCTAAACCATGACAGGTGATTTAAAAAATATATGTAAAACTTTGGTTTGCTTGTTGCCAGATGCATTTTCAGGGAGGATTTAATCTTGGATTCAGAAGTCTTCTGAGATTAAAATGCAATTTCAAAACCACACTGTAGCTGTGATCAGATTCTTTGCAACCAGATTGTTTGGGGTTTTAAATCGGTACTGCTCATATCAACTCTGTTAAGTCAACTCAGTAAGTCACAAGAAAAAACATGATTGAGCACAATATGTACTTGGGTTGCAGGTCTAGTCCCAAACAGGCAAAAGAGCTAATCCAACCAAGGATATTTTGTTCTTTTCATGTGTGGATATTTAACTTCTGTTAATTCCAGTTATTGCCCACATTTGTTGAGCTGCTAAGTTTATCACCTGGACAGTGTCAGTGGTACTGATTAACATTTATGCAGCACTGTGCTGTTGAAGGTAAAATACTTTAACATAAGAAATCAAAACTAATAAAGAGTTGGGAGACTTTGCTGGGGTTTTCTTGAGACATATGTAAGTGAAAAAAACAATTCCTTTGTACTTAAAAAAAAAACCCAAAAAGACCCCAAAACAAACCAACTGCCTGAAAAATTTACTTTGGGGAGGCTTTCTTATAAGTATATTTTAAAACACAGATATATATAACCACTGGAATTTTGAAAAGATTCATGTCTGCCTCAGTGACAAAATACTTTTGACCATATACAGAGGACCATATTTTATTAATGGCTGTATTTGAAACAAAATATGTGATTACATACAATTTTCTGCTTAATTATGTCTTTCACATCATTAAAATGACAGCTACCTCATCAAAATAATAGCTACCATTCCTTCATGCGAAGATTAATAGCAAAGTTTAGAAAGAAGCTGAGCCTGATCAGAGTTTTGGAGATTTTAATTTGGAATGGCTTTGACCATCATTCTGAGTCTTTTGAAAATAGAGAAATTTCAGCTGCTTTCATTTACTTAGACATCAGCAAGAATAACAAATATTCCATGGTCGTCTAACTGAGCATGAGATACTTCAGTACAGATGATCTGCTAACTTTTCATTTCCTCTTGTAGCTTGATGAATTTAAACACGCTCACTACTGCCCTCTAAGCCTTGCCTTTCAGTTACAGACCACTACAAATGTCAAGTCTCTTATCAGCTACATGATAATACCTATAATTAAAAAATAGAAAGCAGGCAATAATAAAGAAGTGTTAAAGGTAACAAGTATCCCTCTGTAAATGCTGTCTTTAAATTCTTCAGTTTCATTTTCCCTGTAATATCTGTGATCAGTTTTTTTTAATTTGGTTTGGTATTTTTTAATTTTATGTTGAATGTTAGACATTTCAGTGAAGTCCTTGTGTTTTCTGTCGCGCCAATCATCCGAAATTTAACCTATAGATACAAATTAGTTGCATGATATCAAAAGTGAATCCACATACGCAGTACAAAAATTTAGTACTTCTGAAAAGAATATACCTCTGAAGACTACTGACTCAGGCAAGGGCAGGCCTTCATAATACCAGAAACAGAACTGCTCTTCATACATTTAGACCATTGCCCACCATGTGCCTTATCCATAACTGAAATGGTGGGCAGGACTTCTTCTGCTATGCTGATAAGAAAACACCCAGCTTGCTCAAGATAGTAAGGTAAATGGAGACCATATATGATACAGTCAGACAAGGGCTGAAGTGGAATTCTGCTACAGAGAGTTGGTAGCACCAGTTACAGCAAATAGATTTCTGTCAATAAGACTCCAATGTTAAATGCATGGTGCAAAGCCTGCAAACTGAGCTGTCCAAGATTTAAATTGATTTTCTTCATATATGTGGGCCTGGGAGCAACCCTTAACTGATTATATGAGCGGATCTGCAAATTTCATACCAAAATTAAATGTATTTATAGTTGGGTTGGTCCTCTGTCAATTCAAAATGCAGAGTGTTCCAGTCACTTTGTAAAGAAATATTAATCAGATGCTACTTAAGTTAATATAGTGACAGAATTCAACAATTGCAAAACTTATAAGACTGCTCCAATACCTTGAATATTAATTGATTTTTATTAATTCTTATTTTGTGTTTGCTTTATATGAACACCAAGTGTTTTGCTTGCATAAATGTTCTCAGAAAAAGCATTTTACCCAAATTCTCTGAATGCACTGCACATATCAACACAATCCATCAATAAAATTGTGACTAAAATGAAATGTTAGTAAGTAATTGAATTTGAGTCATCCTTGGTTATTCAGCTGTGTGTCGTTTCTTGCAGAACATTTAAAGTATTTGGAGTATTTTTCAAAGCATCCTTCTGCTTGAAGAATGACAAATAATCAAACTTTCTGTTGTACTAGGTCAAATGATGCTTTGTCATGGTAAGTACATTTTTCATTTTTAAGGCTTAGTATAATAGAATAAACTATACATTTGTTACTTCATCTGTAATAAGCCGTGAACATTTTTTAAAAATTGATTTCTCAGAAGCATCATGTGTCCTAAGCCTGGTGTGGTAAAAGTAACAGCTCTCTAAATAAACTACTCAACTCCTGAATGAATGAGGAGCAGCAAACCCAAAAATATACAAGGACTGGATGCTTATACTCTGAAACAGATCAATATTTAATGCAGCTTTCAGAACACTCACAGTATTCTGAAGAAAAAAAAAATTGTTAGACTCAACACACATACTGTGGTTTAGTTGAGAATGTCCTAGACCTGCTATAACTACTGTGAGTTTTAAATCAGATTCTGCCATTGTTCTGTATAATATCTCCTTGAAAAATAGTCCCATTGTCAGCATGGGTGACATCCTGACTGTCCAATTTAACACATCTCTCTATGAGTCTGAATTAAAAACCTCATTAGGGGGTATTTGGAACGCAGGCTTGTGCCTTTGTCACACAGACTGTGTGCCTAGGCTTGGGCAGCAGTGTGAGTATTTGTGGAGTGCAACTGCAAAGTCTACTGGAACACTATTAAGGACTCTGATCTGCAAGAACTGGAAATAGGGATTTTGATAGGTTGGAAGAGAAGCAATGTAACTAGAGACAGTATTTTTACAGTTGTAATAAAAGTTATGTACCTGGAAAGTTTTGATCCAACCACGGATTAGGATATCAAATACCTCTGAAGTCCATTTGTATTAAGATCTAGAAATAATGTGTCTCTTGCTCTTAGAAGTTTCTCTGTAGGTGTTTTACATCTTTAAATCTGATACGTATTTTCACTGTCTTTTTGCATGATTTTCACTAGCAGTTTTTCACTATTATAATAAAAAATATCATGTGAAATCTTACATTCCACCCTAAGTAAATCATTTAAGAGTTTCTCAGAAGGAATCTGTTCACTTGTGATACCTAAAGGATGTCAACAGACAATATAGAATGTTAACAGAAGAAGAGTGGAAAGGAACTGATATACAGTGTTGAACACAAATTCTTTGTCTTTTTCTGGTTTGATAGCTGAATTTGACCCTGTTTTAAAGAATTTGCCTGGAGATAGGTCAGCACTGGAAAAAAAAATAAAAAGTAAGATATGACAAAAAAAATTTGGGGGCTGAGAGATCATGTGGCTTATAGGTTCAAGGGAGCTGTTTCATTTGGGAAGTGAGATGTTTGCCAAGGAAGCAAAAACCTAGACAATAAGAATCTGTTAGAGGCAAATCTCAGTGTTAGTATTTAGAAGTTATTTAGACTGTGAAGAAAAATCAGATTTGTCGTTGATGTAGGAATGAAAGGGAAAGCAGAAGAGAACTCAGTAATACAATCGACAGGGAAGATGTCTTTATTAGGGAAACAAATTATCTGCATACCTAAAATACAGTTACTGTAGCATTTTGTCATGGTGTTGGTACTCTTGGCAAGATTGGTGTTGTATTTTTGTTGGTTTGTTTTTGAGTAAAGGGTTTACTTTAAAAAGACTCTTCCAGATTGTTTGGGATTGACTTTATTAGGGCACACGTGCCAGCCTGTACACTGCGTGATGAAGAATGATAGAATGCTTTCAAGTGGAACTGAGTGCATCAGGCTTTGAGACACAGCTTCTACATAAAAGTAAGTTATTTGATTAGAGAGTCACTAAATCAAACCTGAAACCACAGGCTATGGAGACATATGTCTTGAGCTACCTGGTTTCTATAAAATCATACACAGACATTTTAATGCTGTTTCAGTTATGAAATAAATCCATGCATGCTAATCATTTCCAGATGACTTGCATTGCACTTAATGGTGTATAAATAGTATTGTTGAAGATGCACTTGGTAAATGTGGGGAGTTTGTAGATTCCAGAAATTTGTATTTGAGATAATCACAGCTTACACGGATCAATTCAAAAAGTCAGCCAGTTCTGCTGGCTTTTGGCAAATTTTTCACTACTTGAATTCCAAAACTACTAGTCATTTCTTATTCAAGCGAAGAAAAAAAAAAAGGCCTAAAATCCAGTGGATGCATTTGTTTACTTCTAGTGGAAAAAGGATGTTCCTAGAAGTATTCAGAAAAGCTGTATTTTTGTGTAATATTCTTTGTCCTTTCTTCAGCATCCCTATTCTGTCAGTGGTCCAGTTCAGAGAGACTTGTTAGTTGATAGGTTCAATTAACATTACATGATGAAAAAGTATCTTTTAGCATTAATGTACCCATAGATGTGTCAACATTCATTGTCTTCCATGACTAAGTATTAATCCTAGCTAATCCATCAAAACTGAACATTCAATATTCTTTCCTGATTTACAGCTTTTTCTAACAATACCACTAAAGCTTTAATCTTCATACTACAGAACTTTAAACATAACAGTATAAATCAGAAGATAAATATTTATGGGGTAGGTTCATAACTCCAGGTGATTATCTTAGCCAGTGATGGATGCAAATACGTTGACTTTAGTAGAATATATCTCTGTAAGAATCCATTACCCAGCAGAGTGGCTGGAAAAAAACCGAATCAGCTTCATTTCTTTTTTTCAAGTGAATATGTAACTCCTCCCATTTACTTTGCAAAAGCAGTTGCTTTGAAAGATCAGACTATTTTATTCAATTTTCTGTATTGTTCAATTTGTTTCAGTCAGACAAATAGAGCGTATAGTCAAGGTTTAATTTCCTTATTCACTGAATCTGCATGAGTGTGATACTTCTATCGTGTAACTGTATAAGCCAATGTGAAGTGAGAGTAAAGCTTTCACTCAGGTGTGCATTAGAATGTGGAAGAGCTTCTACAGAATGTGGCAAATAACACTGGTTAAATAGAAAGGGTTGACATATATTACATGATTAGAACATTATTTCACTACCAATATGCGTAACTTCCTCAAAGGATTCAATGTGACAGTCTAATTTGGCTAGAGACAAAACAGGTGCATTTGATTAGAGAAAATATTTTGGTGTGTGTCAACTGAACAGTTAATGACTTTTATTTCTTTCAAATGATACATTAATCTGTCACCTATCTCAAAAGACCTTAATTATTACTGGTTCTGACTCTTGATTTTGCTTAATTTTTCTGAATTTTGTTATGTACTCTTCATAATCTAAAGTGCTGAAAGAGCAGATAGAAGAAATTATGGCCAGATTCTCAGACTTAGCACTTTATTCAAGGTGTTGTTTCATCAGTTTCAATGGAATTACTCATGGAATAAAGCACTAATATCATCTGAGTAGAAATGTGAACCTCCTGTAATAAATCCGATGGTGATTTGCCAACAGCAATCTGTCCCACTGTTGTGCCTTACAGAATAACAAAACAAATTACCGTCTGTTACTGAAGAAAAGGGGTATATACCATACAAGCCTGCTACTAGAACAGGATATGTCCCTCCTAACCCTGCTTCTTGGTATCAGCAAGCAGTAGTGGGTGGAGTGTGCAGAACAGATAAAATATCAGGTATTTGATGATTATGATATGAACATATTCAGAAACATGGTAAAATCTGAAAAGCTACCAAACAGAGGCTTATTGTTCTTAATAACATGACTTGCTCCAAGTGAAATTGAGAGATAATTTCCATACTTTCTGAAAAACTCATCCTTAAAATGATGAGTCAGTCATGAGTTATCAGATGGACATAACAGGATCTCCTCTGATCAGGCCCCTGGTACTCTGACTATGCTTTATCAGAGTATTTGTGGAATACAGATAGGCTTTAACCCATAGGCTTATTGTGGCATTCGAGGTTAGGAAAATAATCCTTGTAGTATCAATTAATGAACTAAGAATGAAGCCAGTTCTAATATCGTTAGCTCAGAACACGAGATATGTTGATCAATTACTTATAGGTTCCTCAGAGAAGAAAATTGGGTCTGTGCCCTTTTTTTTTATTATGAAATATAAACAAGGCCAGAAAGTTTGTTATTTGTCTTTAAATAAATGTTATTTACATTCACACAGAATACAAAAGAAACCCAAATTAACCTTTCTTGGAACATTTTTCAGGCAAACTGATTAATACCTATGAGTAGCAGGCAGCATTTTTTAACGTCAAACATCATGTAAAGAAGAGTAAAAATGTTCTCATGTCACTGACATAAGTCATGCACAGGCATGAGTATTGGATAGTTATCACCTGATACTTCTGCAGACAAACTCAACCGATCTGTAAATGTTCCTACATTGGTTGTAGAATATTTTTAAGCAGAACCTTGCAATCATATTTTTCATGGCAATGAGACTGACAATGAATAAGATTTACAAAAACTATACATAAAAGGTCTGAAGTTCTCCAAAAATTGAAGTGAGACTGCAAACTTCTTGTTTGGTCACACTGCTGAAGACATAATTCAGCTAGCAAGGACAAGTTAAAAAAACCCAGGGGTATGGGTGGGTTACCTTCTGGTATTTGCAGCAAGCCTGGAAACTGGTCCATATCTGCTCTAATAATTTACATGCTCGCTTCTCAGCTAACCTGAAAGCATTTCCAATTGATTTTAGTGTGTTGAAATCTGTGTCCTCATTATTCTCCGTGCTATCAACATCTACAGCATTTCTGGAGTAGGAGCGATAATGGTACCATTGCCATATTTTATGAGGCAATAATAATGACCCTAGTAAAGTTAAAAGGAAGAAATGCAATAAAAGGAAGGATATATGCCCAGGAGTGTAATCATGGCCATTTTTTACCTTATCCTGACTGAAGGATTATCTTTCTGTGAGCAGACAGATTTAGAAACAGTTCCTATGAAAGAAGAAGGTAAAGAAAAGGGCAGTGTGTGATAATAACTACTCCCTAGCTCTAAAGGGAACATTCTCAGCTGGATGGAAAAGGTGAAGATTACCATGTCATAAATTCTTAAAGACTCTCATTTTCTCCAGTGTTGTCACAAAACTCTCTCTGTTTGTTGAATAAGGAAATCACAACTTTAAGTCGCTGGAAGCTGTCACCGCCAGCAAGGATGCCAGTTACATTTTTGGAACACTCTCTTACTACACCATCTGGATGCCTTTAGTACAAAGTCCAAACATGAAATCACATGGGACCACATTTGTAACAGACATACTTCTTTGAGAATAGGAAACATTTTGCAATATTTATATAGGGGGATTTTTTCCCCTCCATACAGAAATAATAGACTAAATCCTTAAAAATACAAAAATAAACTGGATTTCTCATCTTTTCATAACTCAGTTCTTCATCTGATCTTTCTTAGACGTTTTTAATAGTACATGGGATGTAGATGACAGAATGTCACGTTGTGGTTTTAACATCATGAGGTGTGCAGAGAATAGCCAGGGACTGCTTCCTTGTTTTTTCCAGTGTTACAGCTGTAGTCTGTACACTGCAGTCTTATTTATCACGCATATTTACATAAATGTTAAGCATTTTGCTCTCTGGTAGTAAATAGTTTGCTTACATTTTCACAATACAGCATTTTCTCCTTCAAGAGGTATATAATGAAAATACATGTTCAAACCAAATATTAATTTAATTTGAAACTTTTTGCTCAAATCTTACCAATTATTTTCAAAGTGTCAACTGTTGCTAAAGTAAGAATCTGTGGCTTTGCAGCATTGAAGACTTCGGTCTTCAAAGTAGTTGAATACTTGATGACTGAGCCTTATATCTGTTACAATCACGTTACAACAGCAGTTTTTGTAATAACTTCTACCCTGTGCAACTTCCATTCTCAGCATCTGTTCTGAGGTTAGGCTAAATAGCTGCAAATGTTAATCCACTCTGATGGGGTATTACTGCTAAATTTTCAGTTATGCAAGCAGGATCACAGTTTTACTCAGTTCTACCTCTTACCTGTAGTCTTTCCAGATGCAAAACCAGAAAGAACAAAACATTATAAACTTACTCACACTGTTTATCTTCATTATAAATTCCAAATTGACTCTCACGTAGGTAAAAAGCTCTATTATGAAGGGTTTAGGTCAGCACAAAACTTTGAAAATACTTCAGATTTTTCTGTATGTTTGTATGTCACATAAAATGTTTGGTGGTTAATACAAATTACTGTGATTAGGCCTGTTAACAGAAATGGCTGCCTCCTAGATGTTTTCAGTGTTGTAATTAAAATCAAAGAATTATTTATGTTTGTGGATTTTTCTTGGGTAAATACAATCTTAAAAATATATGAGACTTTTTGGTAAGACAGAGTTCACTAATAAGGCCTGGAAATAAAATCACATGCAGGCTATCTTAAACCAGAAGGCATCAGGTTTTCTGGAAGACATATTAGCTCTGGGTGGTTTTCTGATTATTTCAGTTTTTCTTGTTTCAAATAATCAAAAGTCAGCACACAATATGGAATGTAGATTTTTGTACAAACTTAAATGTTACCCTCAAATATGGTCCAAACCTGTGTATAGCGGGACAGACTGCTCTTTTGCTAAGTCCTCAGTTCACAAAATATAATACCACAATCTGTGCATTACCTTAGCTGTAGCTCCTTTGAAATCGATGTACTTGTATCCATGTAGACAATAAGACAAACGAAGAAATTGCATAGCTGCTTATAATGTGACAGAATGCTTTATGAAGCAATAGGATAAAACAATATGTTACTCAAATAAAGCTATTTCTGTGTCTAATTCTGACAAAGCCAGAAGAAATGAGATTTGCAGATTTGTGCTTTAACAGCGGCATAAGTTTGTTTTAGAATTGCAATATTGAATTGCCAGTGCATCCCACTGTGCCAGTAGAATTTCAGTTTTACTGAAATTGCACTTTAGGAAAAAAAGATAGGAACCAGAAAAACTATCTTTGCATGCAGTCAACATCACTTATCTCTAGATAAAAAGGATCAGAACACTTTTTGGTACATTTGCTACATGGGTATTGAACTTAGAACTGAATGTTTTGTGTAAGGAATGGAAAATAAATTCTTAGCTTTCATGTCCTCTAACTCCCCCCTTTGTTCTTCTTTTGCATTAGACTGCATTAACATCTCAGTTCATGAGGAAAAAAATAGAGAAGTGGATCTCTGTCTCATTTATCAACTTTCCTATGGTGACTGAGCACTAGTGGAATATCCGTAAGGTTGTTATATAATACGAATAAGATCATGTGATAAGGGTGTTTAAAATATATGCAATGTATTTTGAAAATGAGGATCATTTCATGGCATAACATTTCTTCTTGGGCAGGGAAAAAAATGTGTGTTTCCAAAAAAAAAAAAAAAAAAAAAAAGAAGGAAGAAGAAGAAGAAATAAAGAGAAAGGCTTAATTACGCTTTTATGTTTTATTCCCTGTTTCTGACTGCTTCAGCAGCTACCAGCTACAAGCTGGATGTCAACAGGTAAGTCCTCTGTTACTTTCAATGCTTTCCAACCTCATATTTTGGAAAAATAAGCTTAAAATGTGTAAGAAAATTTATATCAAGTCAGGAAGTTTCTTAAAAATGGTATTTTCAAAGTCCTTATGTTATGGATAAAAAAAAAAAATGACCTATGATTTGCAATGCCAAATACAATGAATGGGTAGTCCAACCACATGCTAAGCACCTCTGAAAAATCAATCTATCAATCTCAGTGTCCATTGTCTTCTAGAAATGTGAAACAGGAATAACAGAAACACTCTACAAGTTGGTGGATTTATGCATAATTCACTGAAATTTCTAAGATGCTCAGATACTCTGGTGATGAATACTTACAGCTACAATGGTAAATAATAGAAGTGAGCAGAATTAATTATTAATTTATGCGATGTTATTTCTTTTTACACTTATGTCTTCTGAAAAGGACTAAAAATTAGATTATTTTGAACTGAAAAATAACTGGTATTTTTCTTCTTGAAAAATGCAGTATATGAAATTTAAAAACTGACTCAAAATATTCGTGACTATGCCAAAACCAAATTCTGTCTTCTTTAAGGTGTAGACAATGTCAGTTAATAGTACTGAGAGCTGTGAATTTCAGTTATTAGATATACTTTAACAAAATAAATGTACACATCATTAATTTTTAATTTTAATTTTAATCTCCAAATTTATGTTGCATAAAAGGCATAAGATGAGGAGATTTACTTCTGGTTTAGTCTCTGCTTAGATGCTATGTGCAATATCAAATCAAAATCTTTTTGTGTTTTGTCATCCAGGAGAAATCCGTAACGTTATTTGGAATTCATTCTCTCAGTGGAATACATATTCTCTCAATGAAATGTTTCTTCAGTGAAAATGGCTTTAGAAGAATTGTAGCATGGGAGAGTAGAGTTCCCATCCCCACCAAAAAAAGGCTTTGAAATACTATGCCCTCACTGAATAGCACCAGGGTGGACTTGGAAATAAGACGTGTGTAGTATAGAGGGAATACCTAAACAAAACATGCCAGTCCTGGAATAAACTAGTAGACCACTTGAAAGAGTGATGTGTACCAGATGCAGAGGGAAAAACTTATGTCCTTCTTCACCTCTTCTACATCAAATGCCACTTTCACATTTTGTACTATTCACAAAAACAGGGTCCTCATTTCCAGCACTTCTCTTTCTTCCTGACTTGAGTGTCCATCATCCTCCCTCTCGATCTCTATGCAGATATTCTGTCTCACAGCCTTGGACAAATTAAGTCATCTTACCTGTAACAACACAGACGATTTGCACTAGTTGAAATGGATTTAATCAGATTGCTAGGGCAGTTCTAGTTGACTTTCACACCTTTCAGTTTTTTCCCTCCTCTCATGGTATGACTGGCCATTAATCACCTTTCCTCTGGGCTAATAAGTTGATCTTGAATGAAAAGTGCAGAATTCTCTGACTGAATAGTCTGGCAACAGCTTCAGTGTTTTGGTGTAAAAGGCCAGATACTCTTGACTTTGGAGTGTGGTGTACTTCTGTTTGTCTTTGGCTTCAGCTATAGCTGGCTTCCTTCTTTAGTTGTGGCAGATTATATCAAATTTGTAGCACTTTAATTGTCTGTAACTATATTATCACTGATCATGTAAATTATGTGGATGTATTCCGTTTGTTCACAATGAAGGAACAAAGATCGCAGCAAATATGCTCTTTAGAATAGTAGCCATCACTCGGTAAGGGTTGTTTGCAAGCCTACAGTGTTTTAGAGAAACTATCATATGTTAAAAGACATTAGATTTTACTTGTAGGTAAGATATGCAAATATTTCTACTCATTCTGAACCTCTAGCCTTCAGTTTTAGTTATTTCTATGTGATTGACATTTCTCTTGTGAGTCTGCTTCTATCCATATTTCAGTAACAGAGATGGGCCACTCAGCATTTGGTTTGGTGGGTTGACCTCGTCTAATGGAACTGACTCCTTTCTGCTGTGTGTCAGAGAGAAAAAAAAAGGCAGGTGATAAGATTTGTGGATTGGAAAAAAAAACCAACAGTCCAATATGTGAAGCAAAAGGTACATGTGCAAGGAGACCAAAAAAGGAATTATTTCTTTCTTCCCATCAGCAGACAGAGGTCTAGCCACTTCCTGGGAAGCAGGGCTTCAGAATGCCTAACACTTACTTGGAAAGAAAATGCTTTAACCATCAACATCCCTGCTTTTTTTTTTTTTTTCTTTCTTAGAGCTTTTATTGCTGAGCACAACATCATATGGTACAGAATACTGCTTGATCACTTGTCGCAGTTGTGTCCTCCCAGCCTCTTGCTCACCTCCAGCACACTCATTGGGGGAGCAGAGTGGGAGAATGAGAAAACCTTGACTGTGCAAGTACTGTTCAACAATAGCCAAAACACTGCTGTGTTATACCACTGTTTAGTCACAAAGTCAAAGCACAGCACCATACTGGCTCCTGAGAAGAAAGTTACTTCCATCCCAGCCAGGCCTGGAACAGGTGGGGACCAGCAGAAGACTAGAAGGCTCACTGGTTCTTTCTTTTCCATGTGACAGTTCTGGGTTGATGCTTGTTGCATTAAAAGGCAGATAGGACATGAATTTTCAGAACAATTTTCTTTTTCAGTCCCTCTTGTTAATATAATTTTATTTCACCTTGGAGACTGCAGTATTGTGAATGGCAGGGGAGATGTTTGAAAGATAGTATCTTCAGTATGTACTCTGTGCTCTCTGGAATAGTTTTCAAGGACTGTTGCTCCAGCATAGTGCCACAGAATGTAAGCAACTTTCTATATATGTAGCATTTCATTTGACATTTTCAGTTCTCTGTGTATCATTAAATGTACGTACAAGCTAACAGTCATTAAAGAACAGTGGCATTTCCCCCTCTTCCCAGCACAGAGCCAGGGCTACATTTCAGAGTCAGGTCAATGGTGGGTGAGGGAGATTGCTGGGCTGGGCTGGGGACTCTCAAACCGCAGAGGAGCCAGATGGGATATTTTATAATAGTGAGGTGAGTTCCACCAGCCCATTATTTAGAGAGTGTGGCTTGACTACTGTATGAGATAAAATATCAGATATTTTAAATGCACAATGGCTGCTGCAAATTTAAATTACATTAAAAATCAAAAAGTGAAAGACCAAATACCTAGGTGAAAACTAAAACTATAATTGTTGCAAACTTTTTTGATGGATCTTCACTGGGTAATGTACCGTGTTTGTGTGGTTGGGTTTTGTTGGGGGGGGCTACAGGGATATCATCAGTGAGATGCAGATAGAAGTTTCTGCTGTGTATGACGGAGCCAGTGCCAGCTCCAGGACAGACCCTCTTCTGGCCAAGGCCAAGCCAATCAGGGGTGGGTGATAGCACCTCTGGGGTTGCCTATCTAAGAGGCAAAATGTTACAATGAAAAGCCAAGCCAAGTCCTCAGGCAGATGCAAAAAGGGAGCTCATTTATTGCCAAATCAGGCCTTTTTAAGCTTGATTAGGCCATTATCAGTAACATTCCATTAAAGCCAAACAAATATAATTCAACCAACCACAATAAACCACAATGACAGTTTTATAACTTGTTTTCTACGATTACATAAAACTTGTTTTCCAACTCTATTCCAGCTGAGTCATTACCCAGAATCCTTTTCTACTTAGCTGAAGTACAAGGAGTTAGCTATGATTTTACAAAGGCAACCAGGCCCTTATTCTGTAAGGCTTCACCTATCTGTAACATTAAAAAAAAGAAAAGTTATTGAGCAGTGGGGTGAGAACATGTGAGAGGAACAACTCTGCAGGCACCAAGGTCAGTGGAGAAGGAGGGGCAGGAGGTGCTCCAGGTGCTGGAGCTGAGATTCCCCTGCAGCCCATGGTGCAGACCATGGTGAGGCATCTGTGCCCTGCAGCCCTTGGAGGTCCATGGGAGTGCAGAGATTCACCTGCAGCCCCTGGAGGAGACCCACACTGGAGCAGGTGGATGCCTGAGAGGAGGCTGTGACCCCATGGGAGGCCTCTGCTGGAGCAGGCTCCTGGCAGGAACCTGCACACCCATGGAGAGAGGAGCCCACGCTGGAGACATTTTCCTGTTTCGTGACCCCATGGGGGACCCATGCTGGAGCAGGCTGTGCCTGAAGGACTGCACCCCATGGAAGAGTGACCCACACTGGAGCAGTCTGTGAAGAACTGTTGCTTGTGGGATGGACTTACACTGGAGAAGTTCATGAAGAACTGTCTCCTGTAGGAGGGACCCCACACTGGAGCAGGAGAAGGACTCCTCTCCCTGAGCAGTGGCAGAAACAAGGTGTGATGAACTGACCATAAGTTCCATTCCCTGCCTCTTTGCATTATTTGTGGGGAGGAGGTAGATCTGGGAATGAGGGAGGAGAGGGGGGAAGATTTTTCAGATTTATTTTCTTCTCATTATTCTGCTCTGATTTTTTTGGTAATAAATTCAAGTAATATCCCCAAGTTCGCCCTGTTCTGTGACTGTAATCGATGAGTGATCTCTCCCTGTCCTTATTTCCACTCATGAACCTTTAGCTGTATTTTCTGTCCCCCTTCCTGTTGCAGATGGAGGTGATAGAGCAGCTTTCATGGGTACCTGGTGTCCAGCCAGGGTCAACAGACCACAGTCTTTTTGGTGCTGAAAACTGGGAATGAACCAGGAACCTTTAGGGACCTTGGAATTTTTAGTCTGTCTAGCTATTCTAATAAGAGACACAATATTCATCATTTATATGTTGTGTTAACTGCAAGACAAATTTCACTGGTGCCATTTTTAAAGTTTAAAGTTAGATTGGTCTCTAAACATACCATTGTTAAGCATGTTCTTTTTGTGTCTGTCTTCCTCTGTTTGTATGTCTCCCAAATCCATACCTTATTTTACTTATTCAGAAAGAATTAACTGCTAACAAGAGCTCTTAGGTTTGTCAGCTACACTTCACAGACAGTTTAACAAGCTACTTATATAAATCTTCTTAGAGAAAATCTTGTTTAAAATTACATAGTTTGCATTTATAATGCTGAAGTAATGCTAGTTTACAGGTTTATAGGAATAAGAATAATAAGAAATAAACGTAAGCTGTGCAATGAACATCCCTTCATTTTCATGAAGAAAAAGCTGCAGTTTAAAGATCAACTGTTGACAGAAACATGGTTTCTGATCAAACAGCTGGAGGAAATCCTGAGTTAAAAGATGTCTTTTGTTAAGCATCTTACAAGAATTATCCATACACTTGCATAGCTAATCCAAGTTACTGATCTTCAAAAAGACGTGACAACATAACACATGCGCTGTAACTTGTTAAAATGCCCATAAATCATTATGACATGAATAACAAACTTAGCTAAATGCATGGTTGTCAGTTCTATAGGATTAAAAAGGTTCATCTGAAGGGTTTAATTTAAAGGGTTCATATAAATATCTCCAAGGCCTCACATTAATGCACAAGTTATTCTGCAAATTTGCTTTTTAAATTGCCAGTGACAGGAAAAAGAGAATTTTTTTTCCTTTGGATAAAACCTCTACACAAATGCCATAAAGCCTTCATGCCATGGTGATTAAGACTAGATCTAATGAAGAAATTAAGCACCTGCAACTGAGGTCCTACAATGTCTTGATGGTTAGCCCCTCCTCACTAACACAAGTACAGAAAGAGGTAGTGAGTTTGCTTCAAATAAATAGGGCATTCAGATTCCACAGCATTCATTTGAAAATCTAGATGTTCATCAGGGAATTTTGGTTAGTTTCTACTCCCTCTGAAACTACAGGATGACGGGAAAATTGCTCAGACAAGGTTGTTCAGGGCTTTATCCTGAAAATCTTGAACCCTGAAAATCTTCAAGGATGGAGAGAGCACAGCCTCTCTAGGCTGTCTCTTCAACTGCTTGGCTGTCTGCAGGGTGAAAAAGAGTCTCCTTACAAAATACGGTTTTTCCCTGTGCTTGTTGTCTCTCATTTCCCCACTGTGCACCACGGTGAAGGTGACTCCGTGTTGTCCATAAACTATTCAGAGGTACCAGCAGGCTGCATTTATCTCCACCCAAGGCCATTTCTCCTCCAGGCTGAACAAGCCTGGGTCCCTCAGCCTCTCCTCACAGGAAAAGTGTCACAGACCTCAGCCAACTTGAAGGCCCTCCCTCCTTCCTGTGCTGGAGGGATCCCCCAGCTTGGAGTATACAGATGGGAACTTAGGAGAGCTGAGCAGAGGTGGATAGTCCCTCCCCTCCGTGTCCTGGCTAAGGTGGAACAGAATTCTTTGACAGTGCTGTTGGCCATCTCTGCACCTGGGCACACCTCTGGCTCATGCTCAGCTGGTGTTTCCCAAGGCCTCCAGGTTCTTTCCATCCACCTTGCCAAGGGAAGCACTGACTTTGTTGAGTGTCATAAAGTTCAGTATTATGAACTGACTGAAATGATACACCTAGTATTACCTCTCAAAAGACTGAAAATGAAAATAAGATCATTAAATCCCCAGATGAACCAGCAATCCATCACTGCTAGATGTTCTAGCTATCACAGTATTGAACTGCAATCATGTACCTTCTGAAGTTTTGGTGTGGTGCCTTAACTCTAAATCCCATTTTAGATTAATGTATCTTTTACTAAATGATTCTTGATAGCTTCTAAACATATGGTCTTATAGGAGACATTTGCTAGACCCTGTTATGTTCAAACCTATTCCAGCACTACACTGTTCTTAGTTTAAATCAAGTCTTCTAGGATGTTTCCTTTGTTGTTGCTTTATGGTTTTGTTTGTCTAACAGTGTTGGTTTTCCTCAGTTTCCTGGTAAGGCATATCACTCTGGTCCATCTCAGCTATCAATAAACTAGGATGAAGCATTTCTGCATCCACTCTAAAAGCTAAGTACACTGTTGGGATTTAGCCTTCCACAGGACATTTATTTCTGGAGTTACCCAGAAATGAACAGATAAATATACTGCCACTGTACAAAGAAATGAAAAAGGCAGAAAATTTATTAATTTTCATAGCTGGTTTTAAAGCAAATATGAAGAGCAAGATAGCCTTTCAAAAGGAATGTAAAATTTTTCTCTGCTTAAAGTAAAATCATCTGTCTGTCACTGTGTTCAAATAGTGTACAATGTAAATTAAAATAAAATTCTCTAAATCCATTGAAATCTGTCAGGAAAAATTATGTGTCTCTCTTCTAATGGCTGATAGAACATTGAACTGTGGCTTTGGTATGAATTTTACTAATGTTTGCTAGAAGTTGTCTAAGTTGCTGTACAATGTGGGCATTTTTTTTTTTTATTTACAAACTAATTAGGGAGCTGTAACAACATTTAAGTATGTTTGGGGGGTTTTGTAGGTTTTGCTGGTTTGTTTTGTTGGGGATTTTTACAGTGAAGGTGAATGTTCAAGGGTGTTCTCTGAGAGGACTTTACAAAGAAAAAAAAAGGTGGAACAGAATTAAATGCTGGGATCAGAAAATGTCATAATGCAGCCTTCTGTGTTCATAATTTTAAGCAATTTTTCCTTCTCTTCCTGACATCTACAGAAAAATCCTGGTTGTTTTTAAGGGGTTTTTTTGTATCTCATATTGAAAATGAAAAATGGTAGACTGGTCCAGCATTTTTCAAGCAACATAGACATTTCAGTACTTGCCTTTTTTGAGTCAATTTTTTTTTTTTTTTTTTTGACAGCATCTGACAATTTCTGTGCTCATAATACTAAAAGAAAGCAATTGAAACGTTATCAAGGTGTTTGCCGGATTTGTAGGAGTGTTATAACAAATGGCCAGGGGTTTTTTCACTACTCTTTCCATAATGAAATTTTGGTTACAGTACTGGAATATTAAAAATCAATTTAATGTGGAATACTCAAACAGGCTAGTGTCACATGAGGAAAAATTATGAACAAAGAAAATGGAATTTAAATCTTCAAATAAAAGTAAGTCATTAAGTGAATGGCATATGCAGATTAAAAAGGAGATGAAAGAAATCCTTCAAAAAAGAAAACCTCCAAATTTCAGTGATCTAAATGTTTTTTTAAAAGTAGGCCAAGAGAGTATTTTTACAGAACTATTTGATACCATTGTAAACTAATATAAAAACAATGAAAGACTTATTCAGTTTCTGATGCCAAGTCCACCAAGAACACATATGATTATTTTACATGCTTTTTTAAATGTTGTTGTTTAACCAGGAAATTCAGTGTCTAGATGTTTTACTTTTTTCAAATAGGTTCCTTGGCTGATAAAGCACCACTTCTTTTTCACCTGTGCTTTGGATTTGACATAGGTTGTTGATGAGAAACTTGCTTTTTTTTCAGCCAGTGTATGTACAGAAAAAAGTACTGACATATTTTTCTTACAGCAGTTTAAATTGTTAATTTGTTACTTCTTATTTGCTTATCTGTGTTCATTTAAACAAAACTCGCCAGTGGGTTTGGAATTTTTTTTCCCCTAGTTCAAACTCTTGTCAAATTACAATTTTGTAGTTGCATTAAAATATGCTAATATGATATTATTCTCCCTACTCTCCTACCACATCTAGCATTGAACTTTTATGCTTAAAAGTGAAACTGGTTTACTAAATTCTTTCACAGGCATTCTGATTAGAAATGCATTATTTTCTTAGTAGAATTATTTATCATGAGAATCTGAAGGAATCATTTTGAACTGAAAAGAAATCAACGGAACAACATAAAAATGAATTTAAAGATAGAGGTCATTAAATAAAGAAATAAAGGCAACATCATGGTTCTTATATAACTGGTTATAAAATGGTACAGGCAAATGCTCAGTCAAGTCTGGTATCAACCAAAACTTTTAGAAATATTTAAAAGTTGCTTTTGCTCTGTTGTGCTAAAGCAATCTTTCAGTGCCATAGCTGTTATTAGACTAAAAAAAAGAAAAGCAATTTAAATTTAGTCTTTAACTGCTTATGCAGGTTAGAATCCTCCACAAATTCAAAAATATACTTTGATGTCTCTGATGTTACTGAATTTCTGCCAAGAAAGAAGAAGAAGTGCTGCCAAGAAATATTACTCCTGTTGAAGATACACTGTGACTTTTTTGATGTGGCATTCTGCCATTCTTTTTTTTTTTTTCATTTTGGAAACACTGGGTGTTTGATTGAATATATGATGGCTGAAGAGACAGTCAACAGATTAACAACAGGACTGTGGGTGATCAAGAGCATGAGAACGTAAGACTGTCTATTCAAATTTAGAGCAATACATGCTACTCTTTTTATAGTCACATTGAAGCCGAAAAAATTATTCTTTTCAGCGACTTCATTGGTTTCACATATCACCAGCTGTTACTTTTCATTGACTCAACACTTCTCTGGAAAGCTGTTGCTTCTACTTAATGTCATGAACTTGAAATTTTCTACTATATGTCAAATGAGTTGTAGTTGTTCCTAAATTTTGTTATCACACTTCCTTTGTCATGGGAACCTGTCATGACACCTTTAAAAAGTATTTAATTCTTTCTTTCACCCAGTGTAGTCTCTGAGATATCTGTTTATCTTCATTGGATTTTAACAAGTATTTAAATTTAGTTTCAAATTAATCCAAAGTCTATATTCTGCACAGATACTGCAAGCTCTTTGAATAATATTTTTCAGTTTAAATGGATCTTAATGATTTTTTTAATACAGAGTGATTATCAAAAAACATGATGTCATTTTTTGCTTGGTATTCTGAGGTATCATGTTCTTACCTTTTCAGTATAGTAAGGATGATCAGACAATTGATAAATTCTTTACTTAATACAGATACTGTAATATTTAAATGCCATGGAAGTAACCTGCAGTGATATCACACAGAACAAAAACACACTGAATGAAAGAATCAATCATTCTTGAAAGTCAACAAAATTTTGTTCCTAGAAGGAAGCTATTTCTTTGAGAAGTGTTCAAAATAGAAAATTTAATTTTATAACTAAAGGGTTGTAGCGGGTTGAATTTGGAAACCGGGGGAAACACTAATTTAGTGTAGACGGTTTCACTTAATATTTCTTTTGTGTGAGACAAAAATTAGGAGAAAACAAAGCAGGCACTAAACTTGCAGAATATAAGAGGNTACAAGGGTGTTATAAAAACTAATAACCCCTCCATACACTCCCACTAAATTAGTTTGCTTTGTGAGGTTTGCAAAAACCTGTAAGGTCAAACTTGGTAGATTAGACTTTGGCCTGAACTTTTAAATCATGTTCCTGTGGGGTTCATGAGATGTAGTGGTTTTGCATCTGGTGGTTATTTACTGTTATTTTTTCTCCTGTTGCTCTTTCGTGTGTTAGTAAACTGTTATTTTTTAACTTATATCTACTTGTATGTATTCCTTATTGGTGGAAAGGGATTGGTTGAAACTACATGCAGATGACTCTATTTTAAGAATGCCCATCTCCTAAATTTTCTTGAACCAAGACAAGCATATGGTTATTTCTGCTGAATCAGTTTATTTTTTCATGGGGAAATGATTATAAAAATGAAGTTTTTCTGGCTACAGCTTTATTAGCTTCACTGTTATGTTAAGTCCTCTTAAAAAGTCTCATTTAAGTTTTTTTCTGCAGTGTCAGGATACTTTGACAGGACTGCTATAAACTTTCGTCTCCATTCTCTTTTACACATTATGGGATTTCAAGATGTACCTCCTCGTATGACAAAGAAGGAAGTAATTCTCCAGTGAGTTACACATGAGAGGTCTGACATCCCCTGTGAAGAAATGCATTTATGTAATCCTATTTCCTGCTCTGGGCAGTTAATGAGGGAAGACATGGCCTTATTTTAGATGAAACAGATCATCCAAGTTGACAGTATAATTTATTCTAACAAATAGGTCTTGTCCTGCAACCCACCTCAGAAACACCAATTCTCTTTTTTTCAGTTCACAAAGGAAAAAAACAAACAGGTCACTGTATTTGTACATGACATTCAGGTAAAATGAGTATAAATATCATCTTAAAGAGTCATATAGGCTGACAGCACTAGGATGAGTAGTGATCAGTACCTGCATATCCTTACATGGCACACTCTTATGATTTCAAGGATTTCTTCTTAGTACAGTTTTTCTGTCATCAATCACCTTTCTTACTGCCATATTCTCTGTCTGCCAAGCTATACATGTTGTTCTCATTACAGCTGGCCTTTAATACTTCCTCTGTATAGTGCTTGGTTTTATTTGTCTAATATTAAATTAAGCCTTATGTATCTGTCATGCCCAATCAACTTCATAATTTATGAAAAGATTTCTCTGTATGAATGGCTGCCTGAAGTGAACATGAGAACTAGGTAGAATTTTAGAAGATATGGAATGTCTCCCACATTTGAAAAATGTTCTTATTTACTCTGATATTTTATGCCACAGAGAGAAATACTAATTAAATTTTTTGTCCACATGCTGTGATCTGTGCAGGCTATCTATATTCAAAGCACTCATTTTACATGTTGTGTTGTCATTGCTGAGTCTGCAAAATATAAATTTAGGAAGAAAAATTATTTTTTTTGTATATAAATTGTTAGAATGCCTATTGTCACTACTTCTTGGAATGTTCACAAAAATAATTATAAACAGAAACAAACAAAAAACCCAAAACAAAACAAAACAACCCCAAACATACAAACAAAAAACAAACAAACAAAAAACCCCAAACTTGTATTTCTGCCACTCTCCTAATATTGCATTCATGACATGGTGAAGAGCTAATTCCTGATTCTCTTCGGTAACCTCGGAGGCGGGACTACAAATAAAACCGTGTAGGTATTGTTGCAAAGAATATATGCATCTCAAACACCTTAAGATACATCATCCAGATATAACTAAGTATCACGTTAAGAAAATATTATGGTAAGAAAGATGTAATTACTTTGACAACTATCCCTACATCATACCTGCATATTATTTTCCAACGACATTAAAGTGTAATTAATGAAGGACACCAGAAGATTTTTGATATTTACTAGGTTGCATGATGCCAATGGTGTCGGAAAACTGCTTATGTTTCTGATATTTGAAATATCCAGGTTTTTTCAGTGCTGATAGTGGCTTTCAGCTTAGTGTTTTGCCTGCCAGGTTTCTGTTCCCCCAGCACCAAGTCATTAGCAGTAGGATTAGAGCTTCCTACTGTCTTTTAGTCAACTGCATCTCCAGAGAGGCTTTGCAAATGTCCAGGTCACTTTAATTAGCCGCGTTACCTCTTTGGAGTGATATTGAATGGCAGAGAACTGAGAACTGTCAATATTTTGCAGGCACTTCTCCATATCTCTGTGGGCTTACCAGGAATGTAATGGTAAAAAAGATTGTTTAAAACAAGTCTCACTTAAGAAATTATTTAAAATGCAATATCCAAACTCATTCAATAAAACTTCTCTGCTTCACTCTGAGTACAGCGTTTGCAGGAAATGCTGAGATTTGAGAGACGCTGTTCTGTCAAATGGTGTGCACTGTAGAAGAGGAATAAAAAAGTTATCTGCAGCTGCAGGCTGGCAGACTGCATAGACAGCCCTAGCTATCCTGGCATTTTAGCAAAGTGCTGTGTGCTGACATGGTGGAAAAGAGAACAACTGATAAAACCCCCATAATATGAACATTTTTGCTACTTTAAATAGAGTAATTTAACTCTATATAATATAAACATATTTGCTATTTTAAATCTAGCAATTTTAATCTGTATACACTTCAGTACACTTGGTTTTATTGGAATTTGCTCTGTGAGCATTTATTACGCTCTGAGACCCCACAGCAACAAAAGCATTGAGGTAGAACTTTATATTTTCCTTAAAGGAAGGACACTGAGAGATATCAGAAATCTTTTCATATTTAATGATGTTACATTGCAGCATATTTTATACTGAAGTTAATTTTGAATTTTCAAAAAAATCGTTTTTGCCAGTAGAGACACGTTCTGAAAGTTATTTCCTCCCTCTGCCTCAGTCTTACACATTGTAATTGGGAAAATTATCACCTCGAACTTTCTCTCATTTATCAAGTGTCAAGGGCATCTTAGGCTGGTAAAGGCTTCACGCAGTCCTCACCAGAATGATGACCAAGTCTCTAGGAAAGTCTGTTGGTTTTACTCTTATCACACCAAAGTCTGGCTCATAGCTGCCCTTCTGCCACCTTAGAAAATTCTTGTCTCTTAAGGGCAATTGTCTCCCTGCCTGTCTGGGGTTTGGTGTGGTCATCTGCTCTCCAAGAAAGATTCAGTCTCATTTCACCTCCTCGTAGATGTGCCTTACCTAGTATGCAGTGGCAAGAACATGGTAAAGTCAGTCTTTCTACCTGTTTTTAGTCAAATATAACATGAATTTAAAATTAGTCAATCAAATTATTATCTTGATCATAGGAAGCAAGCCCATTGAACCTCCTAGGTGTACAGAGACCACCTGCCAGCTAATGGAAGTGGAGCCAGCAAAAAAAAAAAACCAAAAAACTGGAAAGTTAATACCACTGTTTCAACAACAGTCACTCCTCAGCCATGTCTTAGCCATCCAATATTATTAAGCAACCTAACGACTATCCTTTCAGAAAACTTCCGAATTTCATTTGGGAATTTGACCTTAATGTTGCAATGAGGTAACACAAAGAACAGCGCCTCGTAACTGAAGTGCATTCCTAAAATTTACAATAAATTGAAATAGTTTAAAAGTCTCTGTGCATGCACTGTCAAATGTTTGCTCTACATACCCCACAACAAATCAGTCTTTATAGAGAATGTATTCAGAATATTCATTTTGTCTTGGGCATCAAGCAATAGCTTCCTTATTATTCCTGGCAATCTGAATCCATGTCACAGTACATCTGTTGGGAGCTTTAGATTGTCCTCATCAAAAGACAAACCTCAGATGTTCAGTTTTGCAAGCCACATTTCTTTCTGTTATTGGAGATCATAGTAACAAAATACTTTTATGTAAGTAATTATTTTGAGTTTTCTGCAATGATAATTCACTAGAAAGAAAACCCATGCAATCTGTGTAATATTTAATAAAGTTATATCCTTGCATACCAAAACAGTCTAGTGACAGTTCGTTCAGCTCCTATTCAAAAATTAGTGAAATCAGATGTGGCTTTCACCAGAGAATTCCCACTGGGAACCAGTCCCAAGGGTCTTAGGGAAGTACTATGTATTAGCAGTGAATTTTTGTAAAAGATACTCAGGTATTCTAAGATATAGTTTAGACTAGAGTAAAACAAGAGAAGGTCTCTTCTGTACTCCTCTGCCCTCCTTTCCTTAAGTTATCAAAGATTAAATGCAACACTTTCAGACAGAAAATGGCCTCACAAATTGCATTCATTCCCAACTCTGACTTTTGTCTTCAAAACTTTGTTCTCTTGTGGTGGGTCTAGCTGTGTTTTGCCACATCCCTTTACTCTGGATGTGTACTTCAGCTCTCTAGCTTCTGCAGATGGTATAGGCCAGGCAGAATAATGTTGAAATTCACATGTGTTGTGAAATTCGTATGTGTTGGAAAACACTATTGTGTATTCCATAATTGAAACTATTACTGTGTCCTAAATATCCTGCAAACTTTTTGTACATGCAGCCATTGTTATCAATTTTCTGTGAAACATTATCCACAAAGGTTCAGAAAGTTTCATTAGGGTTGCTGTAAAAGTCAGCTATACCATGTTTTATGTCTTCTCTTAAGCTGAAATATCTTGCACCTAATAGAAAGCACTTCATAGTCCACTTGCTAAATAAACGTGTGGCAGACAAACAGTGTAGATGATTCATTTTTATATGGAGTGATAATATTTGAAGAGTTAGAAGCTCTAGCTAATGATGAAGCTCTAGCTCATCTCTAGCTAATGATTGTTCTTTTGTTTTCAGCACATGAAACAGTAGTTCATGCCCATTTTTCTATTTCTGTGCCCTAGTTTTGGCTGAGATAGAGTTAATTTTCTTTTTAGTAGCTGGTACAGTGCTGTTTGTTGGATTTCATATGAGAATAATATTGATAACGCACTAGAAATTATTGGTATTTTAGTTGTTGTTAAGTAGGGCTTTCTCTGAATCAAAGGACTTTTCAGATTCCCATGCTCTGACAGTGAAGAGTTGCACAAGAAGCTGGGAAGGAGCACAGCAAGGACAGCTGATCCAAGCTGGTCAAGGGGTTAATCCATATATGACATGTCATGTCCAGTACCTAAGATCATCCATGAGGGAAAGGTTGCTGCTTGGGGATGGGCTGGGCATCAGCCAGTGGGTGGTGAGCAATTGTATTGTGCATCACTTGTTTTTCTTGGCTTCTCATTCTATCACCTTGCAGTGCAGTTAGAAGTAGTAATTGTAGTAGTAGTAGGTGTAGTAGTAGTATATTTTACTTTATTTCAATTATGAAACTGTTCTTATCTCAACTGATGACTTTTACCCTTTCTCAATTCTCTCCCTCATTACATGGGGTCAGGGTGTGGAGGGTAGTGGACAAGCATCTGTGTGGTGCTTGCTGGCTGAGGTTAAACCACAACCATCTTTCTTGGTGCCTAGTGTGGGATGATACAGCACAAGTTGTTGAAAAAAGGAGGAATATTCCAAATCTGTCTGAAAGCTGATTTTGCCATAAACCACAGTAAGGTAAAGGGACCTGCACAGGAGATCCAGGTTTTAGAAATAAACTGGCAAAATGTATGTTGTTAGATTCCAGTGGACGTGAAGAACAAGATAATAGCAATGTTTTCACCAACTAACACAAAAGAAACACAAGCTTTTTTAGGCATTTTGGGTTTTTGGAAAATGCATATTTCAAACTGCAGTCTGATAGTAAGCCATCTCTATCAAATGACCCAGAAGAAAAATGATTTCAAATGGAGCCCTCAGCAATGACAAGCCTTTGAACAAATCAGACATGAATTAGTTCATTCAGTAGCCCTTGGGCTAGTCAGGACAGGGCAAAATGTAAAAAATGTTCCCTACACTGCACCTGGAAAGGATGGCCCTATCTGGAGCCTCTGGCAGAAAACACCAGGGAAGACCTGAAGTTTACCCCTAGGCTTTTGAAGTCAGGGGTACAGAAGATCTGAACCCACTATACTCCAACTGAGGAGATACTGGCAGCTTACAACAGGGCTTGAGATGCTTCACACATGATTAATTACTGAAGTACAGCTCCTCCTGGCACCCCAACTGCCAGGACTGGGCTGGATGTTCAAAGGGAGGGTCTCCTGTACGTATCATGCAACTGATGTTGCATGAATTGAGTTGCACTGATCAAAGAATAAGCTCAAATAATAATCCCCAATCATCCAGAAATCCTGGAAGTGGTCTATCTGGCCAAGAGGCAAGAATCTGTGCTGAAGAGGCCCCACTGTGTAATAAATTACCAGAAAGTGAGAAGCAGTATGCCTTGGTGGATCCTGCTGGACTGAGGAAAGCATTGGAGGTTGAAGGTGGTTATATTGAGCCCCCCATTGCAAGTCACAGAAACTGCTGAAGGAGAAGGTGAATCAAGTCAGTTTGCAGAGGTGAAAGCCATCCATCTAGCTTTAGACATTGCTGACCAAGAAAAATGGCTAGTATTCTATCTCTGTCCTGGCTCATGGATGTTGGCAAATGCCCTGTGGGAGTGGTACAGAAATGGAAGCAGAGCAACTGGCAGCACAGAGTTAAACCCATCTGAGCTGTGGCAAAATATTGCTGCTTGGGTGAAGAACCTGCTTGTGAAGGTACCTCATGTAGATGCTCATGTACCCAAGAGGTGGGCAACTGAAGAACATCAAAGCAACCGGCAGGTAGATCAGGTCGCTGAGATTGAAGTGGCTCAGGTAGCTCTGGACTGGCAATATGAGTGACTTATTTCTAGCTCGATCAGCCCATGACATCCCAGGCCACCAAGAAAGAGATGTGACATATACATGGGCTGGTGATCAAGGGGCAGACTTACACAGAATCACAGAATATTCTGCGTTGGAAGGGATCCACAAGGATCATCAAGTCCAGCTGTTAAGTGAATGGCCCATACATTGATCAAAGCCATGACCTTGGTGTTATTAGCACAATGCTCTAACCAACTATGCTAACTTAGTCATGGACACTATGGCACAGGTTATCCATGAATGTGAGATGTTCTGCAATAAAGCAAGCCAAGCAGTAAAAGCCTCCCTGGTACGAAGAACAATGGCTGAAACATGAATATGGGGAGGCCTGGCAGATTGACTCTATCACACTCCCCCAAACCTGTGACGTCAAGTGCCATGTGCTTACAATGGTGGAAGCAACAACCAGATGGCTGCACACATATCCTGTGCCACATGCCGCTGCCTGGAACCATCCTGGCCTTCAAAAAGCAAGCCTTATGGTGACACATACCCCAGAAAGAATGGAGGCAGAAAACAGGACTCATTTTTAGAACAACCTCATAAACACTTGAGCCAACAAGCATGGCATTGAGTGAGTATATCTCATTCCCTATAATGCACCAGCCTCCAGAAAGATTGCACAATACAGTGTACTATTAAAGACTACTCTGAGAGCAATGGGTAGTGGGACCTTCAAACATCAGGATATACTTTTAGCAAAAGCCACCTGGTTAGACAGCAATAGAGGTGGGCCCTTCACAATCAAAACTTCTGTATGCTGTAGAAGGGGATAACGTTTCTGAAGTGCATGATAAAAATAAGCTGAGGAAAACAGTTTGAGTTATTCCTGCCTCAGACAAATAAAAAGCTATGCTTGGGATTGCTTTCACTCAAGGGCGTAAGCGCGCTTTGTGAGCAATGCAGGAGGATGAGGGCATCCAGTATGTACCTCAAGGGATTTGTTTTTTGGTGAGAATAGCCAATTAATTAAGTTGTATGTTGTAACTTGCTATATAACGCTGTCTGTCACCACCTCTATGCTGGGCAGGTGCCCATCACTGCACGGGACATCTCACAGCGCCCATCTCTGCCACTCCAGGTGTATGAATCTGAACCTGATTCCCTTTTAATCACCATATTAGTGAAGAATGGACCTTGATTAAATCAGGCAAGTCCAGCAGTGATGGAATCAGAACTGGCTTCCGCTTCCAAAAATCAAACACCACTTTTTCCTGTCCTGAAAGACTGTTACATTTGCATCTAATAGAAAACACTTTATAGACTATTTGCTAAATGAGTGTAGCAGAGAAGCAGTATAGGTGATTCATTTTTATATGGAACGATGAGAAGAGTTAGAAGCTAATACATCCTCAGCTAATGACTTTTCTTTTGTTTTCAGCACATGAAACATTATTTCATGCATTTATTTCTGTCTCTGCAAAGCATCTAAATCTGCATTTGGACTGAGCCTATTTTTATTGAATAAGTGAAATGTATTCTTCAACGTATAAGCTTTTGTGAGAAACAATGGAGATGGATTCAAAATTAAAAATTCAGAGATAAGAAATACTTAGCTCACTTATTTTTCCCCATTGTCTTGGGGACATCCATATATCATGCAAAGAGCCTTACAGGTAGGTTATGACTTTCAGAGTAGAAAACTAGTACTGGACAATAGAGATTGGTCACTAGGATGTACAATTCCATGAGGGATATAGCGACATTTTTTTTTTTCTTTTCTGGGGTAGGTATTATGTGTCAATCAGATGTAAGAGGAGTCTGGATCACAAAATTGCAATATAAAGGACCTGTGAAGTGCCCACGAAGATTTTTCATGACAGGAAATGTGATTTTGATCCTGCTGTACTTCCTGCTTTTGTGAGCTCTGAAACCACTTAAACTTTCTCATGTCCTGCTCCGAGTTCATACTTCAGTATGTTAAATGAACTACAGATACTTTGGTGATAAATTATAAAGCTATATCTTTTTGAATAATTTTCCTTTTTTTTTTTAAAGCACTAATCAAAGATTTCATATGTGACAGGTAGAAGTGGAAAGAGGAGAAAGAGGAAACAGCACACAAGAAAAAGAGTTGAAAATCTTAAGATTAAAAGTAGGACTAGGCAGCTAGCTTGAAGTTCTTACAGGGATATTTACTGCTATGTAACACAGCCCTCCCTTGGCCACTATCCTTTTTCTATTTCTTTGACCGTCATGGTTTAACCCCAGCCAGTAACCAAGCCCCACGTAGATGCTCACGCACTCCCCCACCAGCAGAATCAGGGAGACAATAGCAAGGGTAAAAGGTAGAAAACTCATGGGTTGGTATAGAGGCAGTTTAAGAGGGAAAGCAAAAGTCATGCACAGAAGTAAAGCAAAATAAGGAATTACTAGCTGATTCCAATGGGCTGGCACATGTTCTGCCATCTCCAGGAGAGCAGGGCCCCATAAGGCTTAGCAGTGACTTGGGAAGACAAACACTGTCACTACAAATGTCCCCCACTTCCTCCTACTTCCCCCCAAGTTATATACTGAGCATGATGTCACACGGTCTGGAATATCCCTTTAGTCAGTTGAGGTCAGCTCTCCTGGCCGTGTCTCCTCCCAGCCTCCCATTCACCCCCAAATTCCTCACCAGTGTGGCAGTAGGAAAAGCAGGAAAGGCCTTGGCTCTGTGTAAGCCCTGCTCAGCAACAACAAAAACAAAAATACTCAGAAAGTATTATCAACCGTGTTCAGCACAAATCAAAAACATGGCCCCGTACCAGCCACTGTGAAGAAAATTAACTCTACCTCAGCCAAAACCAGCACATTCTACTCCTTGTGTCCTGTCAAGCTAATATCAGCCTCCAATACAGCCAGTTGTTTGGATCTCCCTGTCACTACAGGCAAGTCACTGATCAGTACAGGAAGATTACTGTATTCACCGATAATTGTTGAAAATCCTGTCCTACCTAGTAAAACAATTTTTTTTTGTTGGGGTTCAGGACCAATAGATAAATAAATACACTTTTTTTTTTTATAGGAATATAATGCTGAAATTTGTGATTCCCATTAAATAATAACTTCCATTTCACTCAGAAATACAAATGTGTCTTGGTAGGATGGAGATTTGAAAGTATATGGAAGAGAAGAAAGAATATCCGGCAATAGAACCCTATTCTTTTGGCTCTCGAAGAAAAAGGAAATAATGTTTTAATAATAATCTGCCAGTTTTGGCCCAGATAGAACTTTTAAACAAACCTTATATCTATTTTCAAAAACAGCAATGGCAGAATCTGCATTTTTCTTTAAATATTTCGTTTAGTTAAAAAACTTCTCAACCCTGATCTTAATGGAGTAGTATTTTGCTAACACAAGGTTTTCCAGTGGATCAGTTTAATCCTGTAAATCCTCCACACAGTCATGGCCTATTTCAGTACAAGTATACACTGCTGTGTTAGCACTGTTGCAGTGAAGGCTACTTTAGGTAGAGCAAATAACCTCCCTAGAGCAGCAAAAAAACCCTGAGTTATAAAATAATTGTCCAAATATTCGTGAACAGAGTTTTGGGAACCCCTTCAAAGAGCTTTTCATCCCTCACCTGACACCCTGTGTAAAAAGCTTTAATCTTGCTTAGGAGTAATAGGTAATTTGGCACCAAATGACCTTATCAAATTTTATCAGAAGGAAAAGCAATACAACCTGATTCCCTCAAGTAATTTCTTAGAAGCACTTTTAATATAATGTTCAACCAGGGATTTTTTTTTATCACTTTGTTTTAGCACAACTTTGTCTGGGACCATGTTAACCTGATGCTAGAACACTTTTATCTACTATAACTCAAGTATTCACTTTTTCACTTAAACATGTCATGTTCTATTTTTAAAAAAATCTTTAGAAATATATATAAAACATTTCTGCTCTTTGTACACCTTCTTTGATTTGTATATAGAAATAGCTGAAAGTAGACTGATGAATAGATGAGGGAAATTGTGTTTAACTAACCTGATTGCCTTCTGTGATGGGACAATGGCTGGATAGATGAGGGAAGAGCAGTGGATATTGTCTGCCTTGACTTCAGCAAGGCTTTTGACACTGTCTCCCATGATATCCTCATACACAAGCTCAGAAGATGCAGGCCGGACAATGGGCAGTGAAGTGGATTGGGAGCCAGCTGCATGGCAGATCTCAGAGGGTTATGATCAGCGGCATAGAGTCTGGTTGGAGACCTGCCACTAGTGGTGTCCCCAAACATTTAATACTGGGCCCAGTTATTGTTTAACTTATTCATCGGTGAAGGGGAAGGTGTCAGAGAGAATATCAAACCTCAAATACTTAAACAACTTTACAATATTAAGGAAGATTACCAAATGAAAGAAGACTGTAAAAGAAGTATGTGCCCAATGTGCCTATGCAAGGTATGTTACTAGGTTTGTTCTTTAAAAGTCAGATTAATTTGTTTGGTGTATTTTTTGTAGTCCTTTGCATAGAGCTCTTGGTGATAAGACCATAATGTTAACTTGTACTTGAGTTAACCTATTCATCATTTCAGTCAACTGAATGGCATTGATATTGTTTTCGTTTGGGATTTGTTTTTTGTTTTTTTTCAGGTAGAGTGATGATAGGGAAACAGTGAGTACTTGAGTAAATTTGAAGTTTTGTGGAAAGGAAACTGGACGTAACAGTGTGTGCTTTACTAAATCTTTTAAAGGAATGACTGACAAATTTTTACAGCACTATGAATTAGGTAAAGATAGAATTATTACAAAAAGTTTGGATAGCTGTGGACCAAGTTGAATAACTTCTATTGAATAGTCTTTTCTATAATGTTTGTTGTAAGGATAGCTGAGGATCTTTTTTTCTGAATATATATTCATGTTACCTGATTTAAAATGTTTAGTTCAAACCCAGAATGTTAAACAAATATTTTCATAAAATCCTTAAAAAACTAGTCATCAACATGAATTATGCATTATTTAAAGAACACAGTCTATTTTTTTTTTTTTTTTTAATAAATGGAGACGATATACATATTTTCATTCTGCTATCTTCTGTAAATTTTTTAAACTTCGGGGATTTTTACTGAATTACAAATCAAGAATTCATAAGTGTTTTGGATCAATGGAGCTACTTGAAATGTTTATTTCATTAAATAACCTATCTTATGTGGTACAATCAGATATAATATCACGTTTTGTGCTGAGATCAGAAGCCAAGTATCAAGACAAATACAGGAAAAGCTATTACTGTATAAATTCTGTCATGTTTAGGTACCCACAACCAAAGAGTGATATGCACTTTACAATCAAGTATCGGGTCATAATCCTCTGCACTAGATTGCAGAAATGAAATAGAATTTCTCATGCAGCCTTTGATAATAGGCCCTCTTTCATAAGAACAATATACAAGAGAAGATCCAATGGACAAATTTGACCCAACTCAAATGGACAGCTGAGAAGAAATTAAAATATTAAAATGCAAATAAAAATGAGCAGCTATTGAGCACAACATTTTTTAGATATTTTGAGGAAAAAATATGTTTAACAACTTAGTTTGGACTCAGAGTATTTTGGTCTTGACCTCTTGGAAGTAAAGAAATAAATAGAGTAGAAGAACTGAACAAACCTGAGTAGGTGCTAGCATGATGAATTATTGTTGATGAGTAGAGCACTGACTTTAAAAGTAAAGTGCAACATTTGCACCTATAAACATAGAAACCTCAAGAAAAAGTTGATGTCCCACTTACCAATTACTGCATACAGAATTTCTGGCATATTTGTTGGGAAGATGCTAAAAAACCTGGACTGTTTTCAGAGGAAAGCTGTGGTAATTATCAGTGTTATAATAAGTTTTAAGGACTGATTGCAACAAATTAAACAAAGTTAAAAACCTTTAGTGATATTTCTTTTGGCCTGTTGAATCTGTAAATTCCAATCTCATTTTGTAAATTTATTCACATATAAATGGTTGTTAAATAGATATATTCATGCTTAAACTGGTCATAGATCCATGTTGCTCTCTAAAATTAACTGGAAAAAATAATCATACTGTTATTGCAAAGAACATGCAAAACCACAGACTGTGCTTCTGTTACTCACTAGAATGTTCTTTCAGAAAAAAACTTGAAGATCATGGTTTCATTAAGATTTATAAATCTGCTCCATATAGAAACTAAGATTGCATTCATGAATTCAATTTATGTGTATGTTAATATTTGGAGAAAAGCCTACTGCATTCAATATAGAATAAATGAAAAAATCTGGCAACAGATGGATGTGTCTTTTGCACACAGTTGATACACAAATACATACGTAAGTATATATACACTTTTATTAAAATATATATGCAGGTATATATATGTAAATAGATGTAGGTGTACTGGTATGTATAAGCCTACATCAAGGTGAATTAATGACAGAAATAAAAATAAGGCAGAGAAAGAAGAAAATAAATCTGACATATATTGTAGTTTGTATCATTTGATAAACTGGTAATGTCCTGGCTTGACTAGAATTAAAGCAAATCTTCCTCACTCCCTAACAGAATCAGAATTCCACCCCTTATGCTTACTTTCCTTATGCAAGATCATTCAGACCAGTCATTACAAAATTAACCCTATGTGGCAGGAGGTTCCCCCTCTCTCATGGCTGGGGCATTTGGAAGAGATAGCTCTGGCCAGACTAATAGCCCAGTGAGGAGTCAGAGAGCCCAGCAAGGAGTCAGAGAGCCCAGCCGGAGGTCACCACCAGGCTGCTGACAGTCTGAGCACAAGCCCCAATACACATCTTGGTATGAGAGCAGATGTGGAAAGAGATATAAGAAAATAAACATCGGTGATCAAAAAACATGGTTCTTATGTCTATAAAAGCCCACATGAATTATCACAGAGGCAGAAGTCTCTCACACACTCTTTGGGAATGTGTGAGAAGATTTCTTCCCAAAGCTTGGACGCAACTTCGTGGTTACTTTTCTGGGAATTGAGGGAAAGGAATTTGATGTGCGCCCCTTCAACAATTTGGTGGTAAGAAACATTGGATCCTAAGTTATACTATTTCTTAGCTAGCTGTACATTTAACGGTACCTTTAACACTGTGTGTATAATACTAATATTCCCTTTTGTCTTATCCCTGTGTAGTAATAGTCTGTTTTAAGTCTTATGTCTGTTAGTTTTGAGTCTATTAATAAATAATTCATTTTGTAATAGACTAAATCAACCATTATTGAAGAACTTGCAAATGAAAGTGGTTTTTTGGGGTGCTGGACACCTGAATAACATGATTGCCTGCTGTCAGAGGCCTGGGCAAAAGGCAGAGACTGAATTAAACCTACATCATCCATTCATAACACCCTCGATATAACTCAGTTGAAGAAAAGGGACTATGTATGGGATGCATTTTCTTCTGATCTTTGCTAGTTCCTTACAACATGAATGTAACTCAAGATCACAAAGATGTCTTAAGTTTGATCTCTTACTCATTGGTGAAATAGCTAATGAAAGAAAGGTAAAACATGTTCACTGTCCTTCCTTCCTTGAATGACTAACTTGGTCATAGATCAGACTCATAACCTATGAGTAAGAGTATTAAATCAAGAAAACATTAACATTCACATATTCTAACTTGCAAGTAAAAACACCTCACCTAATAGTTAATTAGATTGTAAACTGAATACACTTTGAGATCAATACCCAGGTGAAAGTGATCATGTTGCTGAAAATAAGGACTGAGAATAAGTGGGAGCAGAAGTGTGACATATAAGAGAAAGGAGTAAAACTGACTTTTAATGACAGGGACATTATTAGCTCATTATAGAAACAGTGCAGGAGGGACTGGGTTACCATATAACTATTGTATGAGTCAAATGGGGTGAATAAATTTGAGCTGTCAGCAGGTGACTATAACAGAACGGCAGATAATACTAAGTAAAATATAGATTTAAATCCATGTAGGAATTGTCCATCAAAGAAAAACATTTTAGAAGGCAGTATTCATACTCTACAAAAGTACTGCTATTATGATCAAATAAAAGCTTTACATTTTGTCATTTTGAACATCTGGTCATTATAAGTAGAGATTCCTAAGCAAAAGGATTCCATTTGTTACTGTGCTTCACATGAAGTTGTGGAAACTAATACTCTGAAAATATCACTTTGGTATTCTAATAAGGAGCTTAACCTCACTGCACATTCAAATTTTAAATTAGAAAACCTGATTGAGGTTTTTAGAACTCTCTCTCTTGTTTTTTTTTTTGGTTTTTTTTTTTAGTTGGTGAAAGCTACAAAACTCCACAAAAATTATTAAAATAAGTATAACTCCTATCTTGGCTCCTATTCTTTACGGAAAGAGTGAGAGTGGTGAGGCACCGGAACAGGTTTCTCAGAGATGTGGATGGCCCATCCCTGGAAGTGTTCAAGGTCAGGTTGGATTGGACTTGGAGCAATCTGGTCTAGTGGAAGGTGTCTAGACGATCTTTAAGGTCCCTTCCTGTGCAAACCACTCTTTGATTCTATGTCTTACATGGGTTTGGATATATTACTGTGGTTTACTTGTCCTCAAGTATTTTCCTTAACCTCAATTGCCAGTTGTCCAGTGGATTCCTACCTATTTCTCTTTTTGCACATCTCTTCAATGTGCAAATTAATTCAGTAATATTAGGATACTTCATGTGGAAAAAGAGTTCTTTTTACCTGAAATTGTATTATTGTAACTGACAGCTGTCAGGATCCATCACATGTGTGTAACTTCTTTTTCCAAATGGAATAGATAGCACTTTGGAGTACCATGCAAAATAACTTGCTTCTAAAAATGCTACAAAAAGATCAGCATGAGAAATATTAATAAGGTACAAGCCTTCATTTATCTAACAAAAGTAGGGGAGGGAATTGAAAAAAATACGTCATTGTGGAATTTTTAATCAAATGTAGTGTATTTACCTCTGTTGGTCTGTCAAAGTACTCGTATTTTACTCACAATTTATTCTGAGAAAAATTATTTCACTCAGCATTTTATTACATACAAATTCAACATGATGTGAGTGGGGTAAGAAGTCTTGGCTGCTGTGGAGCTATTTTATTACCTTCCTCATTGTTTTGGGTTCCAGCATATGCTGTCCTCCTTAAAAAGAAACTTGCCTATAGACATAACACCCTTTATTATTCTCAGAGTTTATGGGATTTTTTTGTACTTTCTTCATTTCCAAAAAAATTGGCAGCTTTTGAACATTTTCAAAACCACATCCTCTAACTGACAACCATACAAATATAAAGCAAGGTTATATGTGGGCTACTAGAACATATGTGGACCAGAACCCTCAGAATCTTTGAGATGATTAATGGGAAGATGGAGAATTAAGGCAAATTATGGGATAAGCTGCATGATCAAATACTTTTTCTTATCATATATTTTTTTTTTAATCAGACATCCACCCAGCTTACTGAATGAACTAGAGGTTATACAGAAAGAACAGACTACAATATTTTATATAGTACTTTTTTTGCAATAAATAAGTGCAAAAGAATTAAAAGGTGGTTACGTATTATACCTTTATTGGGTCATAAGCACATAAGACCAATCATATCAGTTCAGACCAGATGTGCAGAACCCCTGAATCCTATTTTCAAGAGTAAGCAATAAATAGATACTTAGGAAAGAGCACTAAGACAAGTAAATTACATAATAACACTCTTCTAGAGACCAGTGTTTTTTATCTTAGGAACTTCTTGAACCAGAACTGGTATCTGTATGTAAATAGTCCGTGATTTTTTTTATTTTGTTTCTAAATTTATTTAAAGTTTTCATCTAGTTGCTTTTGTAGTTTTCAGAATAACTTGTGGTAGGGAGTTTCATGGCTTTATTAGATTCTTTCTGAAGAATCACATCTTTCAGTGTGTTTTGAATGTTACTTGGCTTCATGTAATAACTTCTGGCATTGTTATTAGATGTGGAAGATAAAGTCAGCTGTAATTCTCAGTTTTCTAGACTGCTGTCTCTTCCTACCTGAGTTATCCTTTGTTTCTCTACATGGCAGCACTCTGGCCTATCCACTGCACAAACATCAGCTGTTTCATCCCTGTGGTTATCATTATTGCTTTCTTTGGGAATGCCCCAGTTTTAGTATACTCTTTCTGAAGAAAGAGGGAAGCACCAAAACCACAAGAGTTGGTCAAGATGGAAGTTGATACACAACTATGTCCAAGCCCAGGTTGGATGGGGATCTGAGCAACCTGGTCAAGTGAAAGGTGTCCCTGCCTACAGCAGGGCGGTTGGAACTAGATGATCTTCAATCAAAACTATTCTATGATTCTATGAAGGATGGCATAATTTTCTCTTTTGTCCACTATTCCTTCCAGGTTGATTTCTGACATTTGTTCACCTTCTGCCCAAGTTTTCCTTTATGAGTGGTGTTGTCCAGCTCAAAGCCAAACTACTGCTACATAAAATTAAGGTTCTCAGTTTGAAGGTATGGCATTTCACATCCTTCTATGTTGAAATGATTTGCCGTTTTATTACAGAACTTTCCATATTATGAGATCCCTTTGCAAATTGGTCATGTTGGGTAACATCTTTTTTACCGTGAATTCAGTAGTCAGCAAACATTATTATCTCAGTAATTCTAATGTTTCCAGACTATTCTAACTGATGTGCTTAGTGCAGACTTTTGACTTGATGGCTTGGCATCTCATAAAGCTGCCTAGAATTTTTTCTAATAATTGACAACCCATCATCTGTCTTAGGGTAGGACAGCATTTGGCCGTTTGGAGGGGAATTTCATATGAAGTCAGTATTTCAGGTATTTTGTCCTTTGGGAGTTTTTCCCAATCATACTCTGATCCTTGTGATTTATTACAGTTCTCACTAACTTTTATTGAGTATCCTTTATCAGCAAGTTTTTAATTTAAGCCAGAACTTCCCAAGGGCCACCCGTGTTCTGACATGAGTATTTCCCTTCCTGTTCCTCTTGTACTGTAAAAAAAAATCTTATTATTTTTTCAGCATTTGGAAGTTGGTCTTCCTTTTCTTGTTCTTGTTTATCCCTTCTGTATTCTATATATGAACACAACTTCATCTTTAGACTGAGTGCTTAAAACAACATAGAAACAAGAATGCATAATTTGTCACATGTACTTAGCTAATTCAGTTTCCCTTTTTTCTCAACCCAAAATTCTTCTGTACTCAACTGGCTTTCCTTACCCTCACCATTTCTCACAAGCCTGCTCAGACTCCAGATGTAACCTGCTTCTAAGCAGCTAGTCTTCTCCAGAAGGGCTCAGACCCTTTATTATAACTTTTGGTGATAGCTTTACCTCACCAGAAGTCATTAGAACATTTGTCCACTGATCTGTTATCTGATCTTCATCATCTGTGCATTCAAATATTTCTCTTACACTGACCAAAAAAAAAAAAAATCATTTCATGGTATATTTGGTGGCCAACAATTTGAAGGTGTAGCCAAATTGGTTATAAAAGAGTAATGTTGCTTGAGGAGAGGCATAAATAGATTAAACAGCAAAATATCTTGTTGATATATATGAAAAGCTGTTAAATCCATTATGTAAGCACACGAATACATGGTTCTTAGTTTTGTTATTGGTGAAATGAAGCTTTAAATGAAAGAGACTGTGTTTCGGCCTACTTAATACGCATCATGGATGGGACAAAAAAATTAGAGAGGAGAAAAACACAGAAAAGAAACATTTATGTTTTTTGAAAACTTCATTGCAGTTTTCTGGGGTGCTTGCAAATTTTATGTTTAATGATCATATTGTGAAGCATGAGTCATGTAGATTAAAAATCTGATCATAATAGGCATTTCTTTTATTACTGGCTAAACGTAAATCTGGGGATTATCTTCCTGGCACAGATGTCTGCTTTGACTTTGAAATTTGCCTTACAGAAATATTTCGTGATATCCCTGTCAGTAAACTTCCTTCACTAGAACTATTCTAGAAAGTAGTGAAAGTGGGGATCATATAGAGTTAAAATTAGATTATTTTAGATAAAAATATAGGTGTTTACCTAGCTGCAAGTATCCTCTATTTACACTTGTTTCTTCATCACTTTATCCATACACAGCTACAAATGAATGAACAGATCCCAAAATCAAAACTTGGACCCCTCATTACAGTGCTGTACCAGCATACCTCAACACTAAGAATACCCACTTATGAGTAGTAAAATGCAAATTAAGAGACAGTTAAGGACAAATTAATATCTAAATTTAGTTACAACTTCTGGATTTAGGAATACTCAGGAGTTTTGAGTTATACTCTCATAGATACATATTTATGTTGTTATTTTTATTTAAATTGTATACATGGGATATAAGTGAAGATATTAATTTCTTTCTTATTTTTACCTGTTGATAGCAGATTTGCCAAACCTTCCTCCATTGTAAGAAGTGTTCAGAAATCACAGAAATCACAGAAATGGATAGGTTGGAAGGGACTACAGTGTGTCTTCTGGTCCAACCTCCCTGCTCAAGCAGGGTCATCTTAGACCACATGGCACAGGATAGTGTCCAGGTCGTTCTTGAATATCTCCAGTGAGGGTGACTCCAGAACATCTCCGGGCAATCTGCTCTCACCCTCACAGTAAAGAAGTTCTTCCTCATATTCAGGTGGAACTTACTGTGCATCAGTTTCTGCCCATTGCCTCGTGTCCTAGAGGCCGGCACCACTGAGAAGAGCCTGGGTCCATCTTCTTGGCACCCCCAACTTTAGGTATTTATACACATTGATGAGGTCCCCTCTGAGTCGTCTCTTCTCAAGGCTGAACAGGCACAACTCCCTCAGGCTTTCCTTATAAGAGAAATGCTCCAGTCTCCTCATCATTTTTATTGCCCTCCACTGGACCTGACCCAGGAGCTCCATGTCTCTCTTGTACTGAGGAGCTCAGAACTGGACACAGCACTCCAGATGTGGCCTCACTAGGGCTGAGTAGAGGGGATTTCTTAATATATTGTCTCTCGGGGATTTCTTCCTTCTTATTTTCTTATTTATTACAGTTTCACTTTTGAGTTACTGCTGTACCAGTTCTCAAAACCACAGAATTTTGTCAGTGATCCATAACAACCTCCTAGCAGAGTCTGCCTATGCATCAAAATGAAGTGTTTTCCTTTATGGACTACTTTTTATGTAGAGTTTTTTTGTGCATATACTTACAAGAAAAAGTCAGTATTACACATAAAGCTAAAATAAACACGAAAAGACCTTTGGTATATTGTACCTATCACCATTTGTAGGAGCAACAGAAAGGAAGAAAGGATAGAGAGTTGCTTAAAGGACTGTGGTAATATTTTTGGTTTTGACACATTTCACTTGATGTATCTGATTCGGCTAAGAAAAAGACTGTTTAAACTATCATTTCAGTACTCAGTTTCTGTTCTTTATAAATGACGCAAGCATTATGTGACCTCAAGAATGAAGCTAACACAGGGAGTTATATTCCTGAATTGGGCCAGTGAGTGAGGGGTGAGGGCAAAGTTGAAGTAGAAGAGGCTGCCCAGTGCTCAATCTACCATGACCAATGGATTATGTTATTTGTTTTGATAAAAGTACACAACTTGGGAAAGTGGCTTGTAGGTGCCCCATACTTGAGGCACATATAGTCTGTTGGCATTCTGGAGGATTTTCACAATCCTTTTCACTGCAAAATATATGGATTTGTGTTGTTGGTTTGGTTTTAACTCCTTTAAGCGATTGTTTTTAAATTGCTTTGCGTATTTTTTTTCCGTTTTTAAATGAATATGTGCAATAGAAATTGGAAATTAATATAAATCTGTAAAACATATAACTTTTTTTTGAGTGATGCATTAATGCATCACATTAATACAGGTGGATAATGAAAATACAGTAGAACAAACGAGTTTTTCTCACAGACTAACTTTTTCATTTATAATGTCCTTATTCCTTCTTTCACGTATGTAGACAAGTACTGAAAAACAGCCTTTGTTTTTCCTCTGCTGTTGTCAGTATAATTGGGATGAACATCACTGACTTCTTTCTCCCTAAACACAGCAAAAACAATGCTGCTCATTCTGGGTTACATTGTTTTGGTAGCAATAATGACTGATTTGCTTGGGGGAAACTGTCAAGTCTCTGTGTAAATTATTAACAAACATATTTCTGTATTATTTATAAGACATTGAAAATATGGCTTAACGATCATTTAAAATGATGGCTTTAGAAAACAATTGTTTCTTTACAGTTCTAGTTGACACAAACTGTTTTCCATTTTATATCAGGGAATATTTCACAAAGTAGCAAAAAAGAGCACAATTTTAATAGTATGATTTTTGCATTTACCTCTATATTTTCTACCTTTTTATAAAGTAAACTTTTATTGTAACAGGCACAAAAAGTCTGAGCAGAGAGTAGAGTTTCACTTAGTGTGAAATTAGCTTTTCCCTGAATGTAGCTGTGACATATTTTTTTAATATTTGCAATTTAATCATGTTAAATTGTGTTTTCTTGATGAAAATCATGAAGAAGACACACATATGCGATAACTATTTGTGCCGGTTTGGCTAAAANAGTTCAAAAAAGCCCTGGGGATTATTATGCTAATGTTCAGGTGCTGAACAACAGAAGCTGTGTAAAACGCACTCTACTCTTCTGATGGACATCAGAGAGAGAGAGGATGGTCTCATACCAGGAACAATCTCTTCCACAGATACCCACCTGAACCTGGATGAATAAATAACCCCCAGTGTGCCTTTATGTTTCTGATTTAAATTAATTGTGTTGATAACTCCTCCGCACACATAAGCTGATGCCAGTGTGTGTTTACCAACAGTATGTCACTGTGCCCCTATTAATGGGATCACTGATGCAATATTTTCTCTGGAGCACAGACTGATTCTCATCTGGGGCAAGGATGTTTGCATGAACTTTTCTGGGAAAACTGGCTATAAAACTTTGGTAAAGGGAATCAAAAAATTGCATCACTTACCATAAAAACGTTTTGAATCAAGCTTCTTAATTTTACTCTGAATTTGTTCAAAACTTTAATGACTTCTTCTTCCTGTTTGTGTGTGTGTGCCATATGCTTTCATGGAGGCTTCCTCAATTTGAGAAGTACAATTAAACTAGTAGCTCTGCTTCTTGATAGCAATAAAATGAGATGGCTTAACTGTAAAGAATGAAAATAAGGCATATTCTTGTTTAATGGTTTGTTGGATATTGTTTAGGTAGTAATTATTTAGAGGAAACATTTTATGTTAATTACTTCTTTAGACAAAATTTTGCTTATGAATTATGTAACAATTCAAGGGTATATATAGCGAAAAGCAATATTCAATGGCATCTAAATTTATTCTTAGAAGTTTGTCTCTCTTGCATTTTTTTCTTCATTTATGCACTTTGGAAGGTGAAGAGAAAAACTTTCACAAACAGTAAAAATACAAAGCTCTGTTTTGTTAATCATCAATCTGTTTTGAAATATGAGGGATTTAACTTTTTTTTTAAGCAAAATTTGGATTTTGGAAAGGAACCTTTCTGATCGCATGGAGCAATATCAGCTCTTTCCTCCAAACTATTTGGTCTTAATTAGCACTCAGGTAGCTGCTGTGAAGTCAACACAGGAAATTCTTCTTTATTCAATTCAGCTGCATCAAGAAAGACTGTCCAGGCTCTTTCTGTTACTTTCCTTCCTTTGTTACTATCGCTGCACAATTTCTAATGGGATTTTGTCAAATAATGGGCTAGCACAGACAGCATTGACAGTAATATGAGGAGGTAACATCCTTTAACCAGATTGTGTCTATTGATGATCTGGGTAGCATAGACAAAGGGTTTATGGTACTGTTATTTCCATCCATCTGTACATATTTTTTCAGGGCGGACTTTGTACACGAAAGGATATGGCAAGAGTCCAGAATTTTGCAACAATATTCTGACAGGCAATTTTGAGTAGCAAAGCATGTTATGACATTCTTCGGGCTGTGCGTCTTACGCTTTGAGCAGAGGTATAAAAATACTCTGAATATAAGCAGCAATTTAACAGCATGCTACTTCATTCCCTTATGTCACACTTCATTCTTCTTTTAAATGCAAGGACACAATACATGAAATTCCGATGGGCAGAGCCATTAATCAAATATTTGTAAGCATTTCTGCTGGGTTTCCCTTCTCTCCATTAGAAAAGTTATTCAAAAGAGAGCTTGAGAAGAAAAAGTCAACTTGTTCACTAAGATAAAATTTCATACATTTTCACCTAGGATTGAATCTGAAGGTTTACAGGCTACCAAAAATGATATACACAAACGATGACACTGACTTTTTTAATACTAATGAGGTGAATGCAGCTATGAGAGAAGCTAATAAAAATATTTTTAATCCATTTGCTTGAAAGGCAATAAAGATTCTTGCTCCTTAGTGGAACAAAAGTGTAACACAGCTATTAAAAAAATTGCAAGGAGAGGGAGATCTAAATAAAGCTGAGACATCACATTTAGTATAAGGCTTAATGGCATATAGGAGTCTCAAAATGTCATAAGGCTGAGACAAAGTATATATTGGCATAAGTTTTATTCAAGTGTTAGATGAAATACAGTGTCATCAAAACCGAGATGAAGAAAAGGTCTACAATGCTAGGATAAGTAGAGGAGACAATTACATAAAAAATGTATTACTATGTGAAATTTAAACTGTGATCGTATATAATGGAAAGCTTTGTTGCAATGCATCCATGGCGCCTTTTGATGCATTAGGACAGGATAAGCGTAGGGATGCTTCGAGCAGCCAAAGAAGACACCCTGCTAAGAAGCAGATATATCTATGGTAAAAATAGCTGCTACATTTAATTCATTAAAACTCACCACTTTGGAGAAGAGTGATAAATGGAGCATTTCACTTACAGGCATCTTTGATTCTGGCTTTATGACAGTGAGAAGATGAACATAAATATTTTCCTTTAAAGGAGATCCTTCCAGTAAGTGGAGATATCCTTCATAAGAAAAATGCTGGAAAACACTCCTACACACCTTGCTCTTGTCTGAAAGCCATACTGCTTTTATTCCTTCCACTCAGAGTGCATCTGCATTAGCATTCTGGTTTGGATCAGGAGATGTCTTTTGCTGTGACTCTCCTGATTCGCACTCACATGATTTTGATTTTAAAATTGAGTGATCTTGGAATTTATGAGGTGTATTTGTCCAGACTGATGCTAAACCACAGATATGCATTGGGAGCACACCTGGTACACTGCGTCCACAAATGAACATTCAGGCTATGGACTCACCAAAGTCAGTTTTACACACCCTCTGTGCTCCATACCGTGTGGATATTGGTCCTCAATGTCAACTATTTTTCTTTATAAATTTGTGTTTATTTGCACATGGTAGTTGCTGAGGTAGATTTAGCCTTGGTGTTGAGTACTCCTCATGATGAGGGTGTGACAAAAAAGTAAAAGGTTTTAAAACACTGCCCTTTAAGCCAGTAAAGTAAGCAATAAGGTGTAGCTAAGGGAAAGGGCTGTAAAATATTTTTGTTTCTTTATGCAAATAATCTCATGCAAAGTTTTTCCTACTTAGAGTCTGCAGGAAAAAGGTTGACATTGACTCTGTCCTTGAAATTTTTGAGAAGAAAAGTCTTTTTTCATTCGTAAACCCCATCTTTTTCCTCGCTCTAGTTTTAACAAATGAGGAAGCCTAGCAGAAGGAAGGCCTGTACAATTTGTCCTAGGGTTTTAATACTGATTTTATTTGCTAAACCCATTCAATCATTTGTTCTAAGTCTATTTAGAACATGCCATATTGAACTAATACTGAATGGATGTCATTTGCATTAGTTTAGTGCATTGGACTAAACAGGACCTGAAGACCCCAGTGAAATCATTTGGTATATATATCATAACTGATTAATCTGTAGTAGATGGTAGAGCTTATTTTGGCTCAGCAGACAGTTCCAAAAGGCAATTGAAGTTTCAAAAGTGATGTTTGATTGCCTTGCTCATTTGACCTTTATATGTATTTTATCTTGTTTAAAGAAAAAATGAAGAGAGAACAAAGACATCTTCTCATAAAACCACAGGAAAATTCCTATAATCACTTAATTTACTATTGTGTTCTGAAGTGAATGTTTTCTGTTTACCCAGTAGAGGGAAATTAGGGGCTACGAAATTTTAAGTTATGTTAAGTCCTTTGAGCCATATGGGAAGCAAAAATCTCTTTGGTTAAAGAAAAGGAAACCGTCTTGGAAAAAAGTAATTAAACTGCGACTGCAGTAATTAAACTGCGACTTTCTTATTTTTCAGGAAACACAGATTAGAAAACCTCGAAGTAGAAAATATGTAATCTTACATAACAGTATTACTAGGTCTGATGATAAAAAGATAATGTAAACTCCTAATACAAATCTTATGATTCATTATAAAAAATCCCCAGTTTTCATCAGTCTTCAGACTGTCTCAGATTTCTAGATTTATGGATGCTTTTTAAAATTCTAACTGTGATGCTTAAAAGTAAAGATGAGCAAATAATTTAGCAAATGCATTTATGTAGTATTCATACTAACTGTGATGCTTAATTAACATCTTTTTTATATTGTGGCATCCAAAACTGCACATAGCACTGGAGGCGAGGCTGCCCCAGTGCAGAGCAGAGCAGGACAATCCCCTCCCTTGCCCGGCTGGCGATGCTGTGCCTGATGCCCCCCAGGACAGGGTTGGCCCTCCTGGCTGCCAGGGCACTGCTGGCTCATGTTCAGCTTGCCATTGACCAGGACCACCAGGGCCCTTTCTGCAGCACTGGTTTTAGCATTTCATTTCCTAGTCTGTCTTCACATCCTGGATTGCTTCATCCCAGGTGCAGAATCCATCAGTTTCTCCCATTGAAATTCATATGTTTGTGATTGCCCAGCACTCTGATTTGTTGAGGTCTCTGCAGGGTCTCCCTGTCTTGGAGGGGGTCAACAGCTCCTCCCAAATTTGTATCATCTGCAAAGTTCCTTAGTATCCCTTCCAGACTTGTTTCCAAGTAATTTATGAGGATGTTGAAGAGCACAGGGCTGAGGATGGAGGCCTGCAGAACCCCACCAGTGACAGGTCACCAGCCTGATGTCGCCCCATTCACCGTAACCCTTTGCGCTCTGCACATTAGTCTAAACACAGGTCTGCATTGGGAAGTCACCAAGCCTGTGTGCTGTGTATTGGTATTCCGTGGCAAACTCCTCCAGTTCTTTCCATACGAAATAGAAAAAGTACTATTAAATGAATAGATATTGACCATAGAAAATTGGTGTATAAATATTCATGTAGGTGAATGCTTGCATGTTTGTGGTAATAAGATTGCACAGCAAGACTTTTACCTTAATGTTAAAGTTCTGTCTTGGAGATGACCCAGTTATTGTATCAATTTCCATTCACATATGCCAACATTAATTTTTTTTTTCCATTTAAGTGACCATTGCTAGGCATCAAAATATCAGGAGAACAAGCCTAGAGTATTCTGTTAAAATCAGTTTTTATTGTGTACATAGAGTTCTTGGCTCTTTATGGGTGTGTTGGAAGAAAACTTTTCTGCCAGTGACCACTAAAGAAGCTAGAGTTGACATAACCTTCTGATGAAAACTTTCACAAGATATTGTTGAATCTTATTTGCTACTGAAGCAGCTATATAATTTTTTTTCTAAGAGCTAAATGCACACTGTTCCTATTCGAGAAACTCAAACTTTCATTATCTCTGTGCTTTTAGATGCTCTTTCTCACTACCCTTATTTCATTTTAAGAAATCAGATTTAGCAGATTACAACCCTTAGGTATTGTGGTTTACTTCTTCACTCATTTTGCCTTCTGTATTTCATTATGCAAGTATTTCTTTTTGCTGCCCTGAAGGATTTCTTTTTCATTATCTTGACCAGAATTTGCTTATGTGTCCGCATTTTGTTTATATTAAAATTTAATGTAAAAATATTTGTAAATAAGAATGAACCATATAGTTAATCTCTGGAACCCGCACAGTGATCCTCTGCTCATACACTGAAACATAAGGGACATAAAAATGAGAATTGAATGTAGCCACTGGTATTTGGGAAAGCACGCAATTAATTGACAAAACACCTGGGAAGTGTTTTAATAGCATGATTTTTAATATTAAAAAGAAAAAGCCGTAACATCACAGCTTTTCCCAGACAACCTGCAGGATACAGCAATCTGTCACAGCAGTAATGGAGTATGCTAAATGCCAAGACAAATGGTCAGCTCATCCCAACCCACACATGACTTTTAAAAACCTTTTAAGCCGGGGACAAGAGTACCTTCAGAAGACATCCATACACAAAGTAGACACAAATGTGATGCTTTGGCTGTTGCTCATTCTGCTTTTATATATATTGAATTGTTTGTTTAACATTTTACGTCTCAGTTAGATTCCCTGAGTGGACATTAGACAAGCATATATGAAATAATGTTCTTTCTCTTATATATCCTGTATATTTATCCTTCCATCTTCTCTTGTAATCCATACTGACAGTATTTTCCTTTGTTTTTTTCTTGAATATGCCAATCCTTCTTCTCAACTCTATTTTTCCATAGGTTTCCATATCAATTTCTTCAAATATACCATGTGGTGGCCGATTGACCTGTGGTACAAGAGACAGAGAGTGTTCTTGATAAGACAGTCTCTGGTGCCAAAGATTTATTGGTTATGGTGAAAGAAGGATGCGTCTCCCAGGATGCCTGTCTGGTTATGGTAACGTACCCAGTTCTGATTCCCCAGCTGGCTTTGGTGTTGGCCTCTCCCCTGTACTTAAGATCGACTTGTCACGTGTTCAGGGTCATTTTCCTCTGGAACCCTCCACTAGCTGTAGCAATAAACTGCTGTTCGTGGAACTCTATGCAAGGACCCTTCTCAGCTTCTTGCCGGTGGATTTATGTTACTGCAGTCATCCCTGTGCCTGTGCATTCATGCATATGAGCCCACAGAGCCAGAAGGGACTCAGTAATAATACAGTGCTTAATACTCTTTGGAAAGAGTATTGCTTTTGGAAACTGTGCTGCTCAGGAGCCAGAGGAGGTCAAGAAAAGGTGCTATTCTCATTTTTCTTTGATTACAAGGCAGACATAGTGCACAGTGTGGAAGCAGGCTGGTGATCCCACAGCTGACACCTAAATCCTAATTATAAGGCAGCCACCTAGCTTAAAGAGCTTTGGGATGTTCAATAAGGGTGGCTTCCTCAACTGATTTCAAGGCCACCCCTGTTGGAGCCCCACTTAACAAGTTTCCCCTGGAAGATAGTGCTACTGGTGTCTGCACCAGTTGCGTCAGACCCAGATCCACGTTACTGGGTCCTACTTTAAAAGAGCTCCCTGCTTCCCAGCAGATGTTATTTCCAGGCAGGTAACTCTGAGTGGGGTAGAATGTACCAAAGGGATGGGGTGAGACCTTGTGGGCAGAAAGTATTCCCATGGAGAGGCAAGGGCCAGGCTGTTCATGGGGATCAGGCACCAGATTGCCCATGGTTACTGGAGGACAGGTTGCTTTGGAAAAGGAGGAGCCTTGAGCAACAGCAAATGCTTTTCTACCACCTAGTCTGGGGGAAAAAATTGTCTTCCTCCCTTTTGTTTCTTGTCACCCTTCTGTGACCTGGATCCTACTGATGGTACCTCTGATAATTAATTTACTTTGAATTTGGGTTAAAAGCAAAAGAGAAACTCTGCATGGATTTTAGTAAAACTGCTGTAATCCAGGCCCCAATGTTAACAATGCCAGCAGGTGCCTAAGACTCTTGGAAATTGGTCATGGGAAACTCATTTATGTCAGCTCAGTGCTGTGCAGGGAAGCAATGAGCTTCCTGATGTGTGGATGCTCCTACATAATTTAGATTGTAAAAAAACCTTTCTCAGTTTATTCCCCTTTTTAGTTTGAGGTCCAGGGAAGCCAGCGTTGTGCCACGTACTATGAAGCCGTTTTCTGTGCTGAATTTCTCTAAATCCATGCTCATTTTGTCAATTTTATCCCATGTTACTTTTCATACTGTCATTTAATATTAGCAATATTTTAGAGGATGGCAACAGGCTCACTGTGGTATTGCACCAAAAGTAAAAAACCCTGAAGCTTGGAGAATAAATGCTTTCTTGTTACTTGATGATTTCTCTTTGTTTATGATGTATTTGAAACTACTGGGTCTGGGACTCAGAGAAAAAAGGAAAACAGGTGACAGGGGAGGGACGAAGTGTACAGATAGCAACTTAAATACTTTTTCTGGCAAAGCTATAAGAGTGCCAGAGATGATTTCCAGGCTGTTTGTTACACTGGGTCCGTCCTACTGTGTGGTAATTACATTACTGAGGGCTTGAGACTCTTGTACAGTATGGGATCAAATTACAAACGAGTACCACTGATCTAAAGTCCTGTTCCTTGTCACTATGAGCTTCCCTTTCTTACCTTGTAGAAAAGAATGATAACTGAAGAGAGAGGAGGCCTTTCAATGGAGGCTTATAGCATATACTGGATAGAGAGAGAAAGATCACAAAGGCAAAATCATGTCTGTGTACATTGCTGCCTGACTTGACACAGGACTATTCCTGTTTCTTGCACCAGTCAGGCTCCTAAGTTCATCAGCTGAAAGCAGCCTTTGGGCTGCAGCAACTGTGGTTCTGTAACAGCAGGACAGGTAAGAGTGGCATGATCATTACCATAATCCATGGTGATCCAAACCTTATATATTGACCTAGGAAGTTGCCAGAGAGGGAGCTAAAGCACAGAATGTGTGATTATGTAACTGTTAACAGGGGCTTTGAGTTTATACAGACAATGAGGTTGCCTTGGGAGAACAGTGTGTCCCTGGCTGGGGAAAATTCCAGTGGTTGATAGCCAGCTCACTCTCTCCCTGGGCACAAACACTTATTTATCCAGTTGGTGCCCAGGTTCTTCTGAGGTGTTACTCACTTTTCCTTTTACTTAGTATCATCATAATGCACTGAGATGGTCAGCATTTCCTGCAGAGCGGATTGCTCATGGCAGCCTGTAACTTGTGAGGAAAGCAGGGCTCCCTCACACATAATGGTGGCTTGGGAAGGCAAAAGGCCCAGCTCCAAATGCCTCCTGCTTCCCTCTTCTTCCCCCACCTCACATGCTGAGCATGATGCTGCATGGTATGGAAGTCTGGGCAGTTGGGATCAGCTTTCCTGGCTGCGTCCCCTCCCAGATTCTTGTGTACCAACAGCCTGTTTGCTACTGGGGTGGTGTGAAAAGCAAAAAAAGGCCTTGATGCTGTGCAAGCACTTCTCAACAATAACAAAAACATCCCTGTGTTTTCAACACTTTTTTCAGCACAAATCTAAAACATACTCTCGTGCTGGCCTCTGTGATGAAAATCAGCTCTATCCCAGCCAGGCCAGGTACATGAGTGCACACGCAGACAACCTAAGATACTAGCAGTGCACACAGATTGCAAAATTTCTGGACAATACCTGGTCTGTGGTACACATCTGCTACCTAAGTGCTAGATTTAAAAACACCTAATGTCTGGTATAAATGAAGCAAATAATCAAATAGTAGGCGATAAAAACAAAACAAAGCAAAACAAAAACAACAAATAAACTACAAAAAAAAGAAAAAAAACCTCAAAGCCAAAACAAACAAAAAAAACCAACCAACCAACCAAACCAAAACAAAACAAAAAAACTCCACACACACCAAAAAAANTCTGTGTACATTGCTGCCTGACTTGACACAGGACTATTCCTGTTTCTTGCACCAGTCAGGCTCCTAAGTTCATCAGCTGAAAGCAGCCTTTGGGCTGCAGCAACTGTGGTTCTGTAACAGCAGGACAGGTAAGAGTGGCATGATCATTACCATAATCCATGGTGATCCAAACCTTATATATTGACCTAGGAAGTTGCCAGAGAGGGAGCTAAAGCACAGAATGTGTGATTATGTAACTGTTAACAGGGGCTTTGAGTTTATACAGACAATGAGGTTGCCTTGGGAGAACAGTGTGTCCCTGGCTGGGGAAAATTCCAGTGGTTGATAGCCAGCTCACTCTCTCCCTGGGCACAAACACTTATTTATCCAGTTGGTGCCCAGGTTCTTCTGAGGTGTTACTCACTTTTCCTTTTACTTAGTATCATCATAATGCACTGAGATGGTCAGCATTTCCTGCAGAGCGGATTGCTCATGGCAGCCTGTAACTTGTGAGGAAAGCAGGGCTCCCTCACACATAATGGTGGCTTGGGAAGGCAAAAGGCCCAGCTCCAAATGCCTCCTGCTTCCCTCTTCTTCCCCCACCTCACATGCTGAGCATGATGCTGCATGGTATGAAAGTTTGGGCAGTTGGGATCAGCTTTCCTGGCTGCGTCCCCGCCCAGATTCTTGTGTACCAACAGCCTGTTTGCTGGTTGATAGCCAGCGTCAGCATTTCCTGCAGAGCGGATTGCTCATGGCAGCCTGTAACTCGTGAGGAAAGCAGGGCTCCCTCACACATAATGGTGGCTTGGGAAGGCAAAAGGCCCAGCTCCAATTCAGCACAAATCTAAGCCAGGCCAGGTACATGAGTGCCCCTGGCGGTCAGCATTTCCTGCAGAGCGGATTGCTCATGGCAGCCTGTAACTCGTGAGGAAAGCAGGGCTCCCTCACACATAATGGTGGCTTGGGAAGGCAAAAGGCCCAGCTCCAATTCAGCACAAATCTAAGCCAGGCCAGGTACATGAGTGCCCCTGGCGGTCAGCATTTCCTGCAGAGCGGATTGCTCATGGCAGCCTGTAACTCGTGAGGAAAGCAGGGCTCCCTCACACATAATGGTGGCTTGGGAAGGCAAAAGGCCCAGCTCCAATTCAGCACAAATCTAAGCCAGGCCAGGTACATGAGTGCCCCTGGCGGTCAGCATTTCCTGCAGAGCGGATTGCTCATGGCAGCCTGTAACTCGTGAGGAAAGCAGGGCTCCCTCACACATAATGGTGGCTTGGGAAGGCAAAAGGCCCAGCTCCAATTCAGCACAAATCTAAGCCAGGCCAGGTACATGAGTGCCCCTGGCGGTCAGCATTTCCTGCAGAGCGGATTGCTCATGGCAGCCTGTAACTCGTGAGGAAAGCAGGGCTCCCTCACACATAATGGTGGCTTGGGAAGGCAAAAGGCCCAGCTCCAATTCAGCACAAATCTAAGCCAGGCCAGGTACATGAGTGCCCCTGGCGGTCAGCATTTCCTGCAGAGCGGATTGCTCATGGCAGCCTGTAACTCGTGAGGAAAGCAGGGCTCCCTCACACATAATGGTGGCTTGGGAAGGCAAAAGGCCCAGCTCCAATTCAGCACAAATCTAAGCCAGGCCAGGTACATGAGTGCCCCTGGCGGTCAGCATTTCCTGCAGAGCGGATTGCTCATGGCAGCCTGTAACTCGTGAGGAAAGCAGGGCTCCCTCACACATAATGGTGGCTTGGGAAGGCAAAAGGCCCAGCTCCAATTCAGCACAAATCTAAGCCAGGCCAGGTACATGAGTGCCCCTGGCGGTCAGCATTTCCTGCAGAGCGGATTGCTCATGGCAGCCTGTAACTCGTGAGGAAAGCAGGGCTCCCTCACACATAATGGTGGCTTGGGAAGGCAAAAGGCCCAGCTCCAATTCAGCACAAATCTAAGCCAGGCCAGGTACATGAGTGCCCCTGGCGGTCAGCATTTCCTGCAGAGCGGATTGCTCATGGCAGCCTGTAACTCGTGAGGAAAGCAGGGCTCCCTCACACATAATGGTGGCTTGGGAAGGCAAAAGGCCCAGCTCCAATTCAGCACAAATCTAAGCCAGGCCAGGTACATGAGTGCCCCTGGCGGTCAGCATTTCCTGCAGAGCGGATTGCTCATGGCAGCCTGTAACTCGTGAGGAAAGCAGGGCTCCCTCACACATAATGGTGGCTTGGGAAGGCAAAAGGCCCAGCTCCAATTCAGCACAAATCTAAGCCAGGCCAGGTACATGAGTGCCCCTGGCGGTCAGCATTTCCTGCAGAGCGGATTGCTCATGGCAGCCTGTAACTCGTGAGGAAAGCAGGGCTCCCTCACACATAATGGTGGCTTGGGAAGGCAAAAGGCCCAGCTCCAATTCAGCACAAATCTAAGCCAGGCCAGGTACATGAGTGCCCCTGGCGGTCAGCATTTCCTGCAGAGCGGATTGCTATGAAAGTTTGGGCAGTTGGGATCAGCTTTCCTGGCTGCGTCCCCTCCCAGATTCTTGTGTACCAACAGCCTGTTTGCTACTGGGGTGGTGTGAAAAGCAAAAAAAGGCCTTGATGCTGTGCAAGCACTTCTCAACAATAACAAAAACATCCCTGTGTTTTCAACACTTTTTTCAGCACAAATCTAAAACATACTCTCGTGCTGGCCTCTGTGATGAAAATCAGCTCTATCCCAGCCAGGCCAGGTACATGAGTGCACACGCAGACAACCTAAGATACTAGCAGTGCACACAGATTGCAAAATTTCTGGACAATACCTGGTCTGTGGTACACATCTGCTACCTAAGTGCTAGATTTAAAAACACCTAATGTCTGGTATAAATGAAGCAAATAATCAAATAGTAGGCGATAAAAACAAAACAAAGCAAAACAAAAACAACAAATAAACTACAAAAAAAAGAAAAAAAACCTCAAAGCCAAAACAAACAAAAAAAACCAACCAACCAACCAAACCAAAACAAAACAAAAAAACTCCACACACACCAAAAAAANTAAGTTCATCAGCTGAAAGCAGCCTTTGGGCTGCAGCAACTGTGGTTCTGTAACAGCAGGACAGGTAAGAGTGGCATGATCATTACCATAATCCATGGTGATCCAAACCTTATATATTGACCTAGGAAGTTGCCAGAGAGGGAGCTAAAGCACAGAATGTGTGATTATGTAACTGTTAACAGGGGCTTTGAGTTTATACAGACAATGAGGTTGCCTTGGGAGAACAGTGTGTCCCTGGCTGGGGAAAATTCCAGTGGTTGATAGCCAGCTCACTCTCTCCCTGGGCACAAACACTTATTTATCCAGTTGGTGCCCAGGTTCTTCTGAGGTGTTACTCACTTTTCCTTTTACTTAGTATCATCATAATGCACTGAGATGGTCAGCATTTCCTGCAGAGCGGATTGCTCATGGCAGCCTGTAACTCGTGAGGAAAGCAGGGCTCCCTCACACATAACGGTGGCTTGGGAAGGCAAAAGGCCCAGCTCCAAATGCCTCCTGCTTCCCTCTTCTTCCCCCACCTCACATGCTGAGCATGATGCTGCATGGTATGAAAGTTTGGGCAGTTGGGATCAGCTTTCCTGGCTGCGTCCCCTCCCAGATTCTTGTGTACCAACAGCCTGTTTGCTACTGGGGTGGTGTGAAAAGCAAAAAAAGGCCTTGATGCTGTGCAAGCACTTCTCAACAATAACAAAAACATCCCTGTGTTTTCAACACTTTTTTCAGCACAAATCTAAAACATACTCTCGTGCTGGCCTCTGTGATGAAAATCAGCTCTATCCCAGCCAGGCCAGGTACATGAGTGCACACGCAGACAACCTAAGATACTAGCAGTGCACACAGATTGCAAAATTTCTGGACAATACCTGGTCTGTGGTACACATCTGCTACCTAAGTGCTAGATTTAAAAACACCTAATGTCTGGTATAAATGAAGCAAATAATCAAATAGTAGGCGATAAAAACAAAACAAAGCAAAACAAGAACAACAAATAAACTACAAAAAAAAGAAAAAAAACCTCAAAGCCAAAACAAACAAAAAAAACCACCCAACCAACCAAACCAAAACAAAACAAAAAAACTCCACACACACCAAAAAAAACCCAAAAATAAAACAAAACAAAAAAAAAAAACCCCAAAAACCAAAACCTCCATCTAAATTAGCTGTGGAGCACAACACCTTCTTGTGCAAAATTAGAATGATTTATGTGACATCATCCTTAAAAAAACATGAGCATTTGAAGAACTTCTGAATTTTGGCAATATCTATATGTTTGAAAATATTTGATTCTTCTGTTCAGCAGGACTTGCACTCTCTTTTCAAACAGTTCTTTGTAGCAAGGTCACCTGACTCAGTATATGTGCAAGATTGAGGCCAGCCTTGCTATAAAAATTATGCCTCACACCCAACGTGAACTCCTGAATGGATCTTTTATGGAACAAAATCAGTGAAGAGGGAAAGCTAACAGCTAACTGCTGGCTTCAGTAGATTTGAAGTAGCAAAGAAGAGGAATATGTGTAATTCAAGATCACAGAAAATTACATACCTTCATAAAGCAAGATTAAAAACATATGAAATATGCTGTAGTATAACAGCTACTTTATCATAACATAAGCAGACAGCACAATGACTGTCACCTTCTCTTTTTTACAGTTTTATTGGCTTTTTTTTCTCATTTGGTCAAAGAGAGAACTGACTGTGTGGTTTGAGAAGTGAATAGTAGCAGGAATGTACATGAATTTAATATGTATAATGTTTGAAATGTTGTTGAGTAGAGACCACGATTCTTCACTGTTTAATTTCACAAATTCCTGTTGGAACACTGAATATCCTAATTATACTGAAAAAAATACACCTTGTAAATGCAAGCTTTTAATGGTGCCCTATTTTTCTTGCAATGATTGCATTTGAACAAGCCTTAATGAAACATAAGAAAATGCTAAAACTTTCACAGCCTTCACACTTGTCAATGTCCTTTTCATTCTGTGTGAGTAAGACCAAAAGATGAACGAGCTGTAAGTCACTTAAGTCCACACAGAAGGTAAAATGAAAGTACCACTTTGAAAAACCGACCTACAGATAACTTTCACACTAACTAAATTGCACCACATGGCAATGTCAGATTTTCTGTCCTATAGAATCCAATAAAAACCACACACAAGACAACCTACATTTTTCAACAATTCACAATGAGTCAATACAACTGTCTCAGAACTTATCTCAAAATCAGTAATTACAAAAAAGCACTTCACTTTTACACTAGCATCTGTCTTTAAGAATCAGCAAAAATTCTATTTAATTCTATTCTATCATATTATATATGAACATCTGCAAATATACACATTGCATGGCAAATGGTCACTCAGGTCAATGTCAGTTGGAAAACACTGACACAATAGATGCACTCTTGCAGTGACCGTGTGGTGTGAATGAGTCAGCTTGGCAGTGAAATATGGGCCTTTACAGGTGGGGAGTAGGAGGATGCTTTATTCCTCATTTCCCATTTGCTTTCTTCAAATATGCAACAGGCAGTTTTATTACTTTGGGTGCAAAAAAACCCCATTCAGCCTTGAGTGGGTGCCTTTGCAAATAGAAATGTGTTCAGGCATGCCGTTGAAAATACAAGGTTAAGTCTTCAAAGCCCAACATCAAAGAGATTATGAAAAAATGACAAAGACTAAGTTTCAGAAATTAAACTGAAGACCTATTCCCTGCTCCTCATACCAAAATGTGAATGCTTAACTAATGAGGAAGGATCTGTAGTCCATCTGCAAGAGACATCTGTTCTAGGCAGGCTGTGGGAAGGCCCAGGCCCTGGGCAAGTATGGCTGGGGAGAGTGTGGACAAAGTCCTGGCAGAAGAGGCTTAGTCCGTGCACAGAGCACCTCTAGAGCAAGGCTGGCAAAAGTGTGCCAAACCCAAGGCACTAAAGGAATCGTGAGGGAAAAAACAGTGGGATAACTAGCATCACAATCAACATTCCTGTTCTTTTTGCATTCCTGTTTGTGGTAAGTTCTAACAGAGATTGTGCTAGTTATTTTTTCATCTGGCTTGGAAATGACCACAAACTTAGAATGTAGTGAACCCTTCTACACTGATCTCTAAAACAGATTTCTGTAATCTGAATAAGTACAGTTAACTCTCATTTGTTCTCATAAAAACCATAGGATCAGTTGAAAAAGAAAAGGAAACAACAACCTAAAATCAACAACTCAAAAATGCCCCAAATTTGCAAACATTAAAACCAGGTAAGATTTAAAGGAATTGTTCTGAGACAGGCCCATTGAATGATAAAAATTCTTCTGTGTGTGAATTGAAGCCTTCTATTCGCTGTCTACACTGTAGGCTAGATCTTGAATTCAGTTATGCACAACTGAAAAAATTTCCTGTTTTAAAACTGCTAACCTCTTCCATACAAAAGGCAATTCATTACACACTAAAATAATAGTAGCAAATAAATAGAGCTTCACGGTAGTACTAATAGTTGTTTATTGCCTGTTCACAATGAATTCCGGGTGAGAGTGTACTAAAAGATTACTTCCCCTGATGGTTACCAGCTTGTTGCTTCTGACAGTGTTTATCACAGGTCTTTTGCCTCTATGAGTTAAGTTTAAAACAAGAACAAAAAAGAATGTGAGGGAAAGAGTGAGTGACCTAATCTGTTTAGGAAGGTTATGTAATTCTTCCTTCCAGAAACTACTGAGAAAAAAGAGTATGCATTCTCTGTGTGCTATTTCCTATTACAACTGAATGGACAGTTTACTTCCATCAAAAGATCTCATCCCCAAATTCCGGATTGCAGATTTTTTTCCGTAGTCTACGTCATAAACCAATTCTGGAGTTTATGTGAACATAAAGTAGTTAATTAAATTTTCTAAACTGGCGAAGGAACAGGCACGTACTCCTTAAAACAGAAAAGCCCTTTTTCCTGGGTTAGTTTTCTGCAATTTTACTGACTTAATCAGGTAAGTTCCAAGTCAGGATAAAATTAGCAAAGGAAGAGAGTAAGAGGACAAGTGGCTTCTGTCTTTCAGAAGCAAGCTGTTAATTTGTTTCCATTTGTAAGAAGGAACTTCTATTCCTTTTCAAAACGTCAGATATCAATATGTGGTCAGGTTAATGATTATACAGTATATATCTACTGGCTGCTATTTTCAATACCAATTTCTTAAATTTTTCTAGTATTTTGCTTTTACATTTAGTGAAAGATTTCTTTCTGAGAGATTTCTTTTTCTTAATAAGACTTCGAGCTGCTCTCAAATTTCAGAAAGATTTCTTTAATAAACCATGTAAAAAATACTGTGGGATTGATTTTTTATTTTTCCTAACTTCATTTCTAAGAAGCTAAAATGAAAGAAATAAAATGTTTTCTCTTGAAGAGCTTTTCAACTTGACTTTTGTTATCTATGAACTAGTTATGGAAAGTCATTAATCATTGATGCCTAAATGAGTTCTTTAATTAGTAGTGGTAGTTTTCCATGGTGAAATGTGTCCTATTACTATTCATCATATTTAAACTTACCACATTAAGTAGAAGCTATTTCATTTTCTAATAGCTTATCAACCTAGGCAATCACTGTTAGAAATAATAATCACACACTTTAAAAGGTGTTTGTCATCTTCTTTGACCAAAACGTTTGGATGCTTTTGGATATGTGTTTGACAGAACAGCTAAGATTTCTCCAGTTGCAAGAGTTTTGGTTAAAATTTGAAGGTTTTTTGTAAGTGTTTGTAGAAAAACAAACAAATGCTTCATATTAGAAAAACTTTAGCCTTATTTCATTGCTCTCCTTGCAAGGGGGAAGGAAAAAAATAGGGGAAAAACAGTGGTGTGGGGAGAAGGCCCTTTTTGGGATAATGGCTTGTGACTCGTACAATGCATACGTCCTGAACAAAAATTATCCATTCAGAAGGCTTCCAGTCTCTTTCAAAGCACTCTTTTAATACCCAATTAGTCTTAAAAATTCAGTATTGTAGAGATAAAGATTACATCTGCGCTAAACTGCTTTGAGTTTCATTTATTTTATTCTTCTTTAAAAAGCCCTGTTTTTAAAGGAGGTGTACATAGTGATTGCTACTGTGTTGACAAAATAACTTGTCTTTACAATCTTTTGTGGTTTATACATTCATAAAGCAGATAGGTCATTTTAAAAAGTGTTAGATGTTTTACCCAAAGAACAACTGAAAAATATTAAAAAAACCCCAAAAAACCAACTATGACAGTAGTTATTAAATCTTCACTGTAGAGTACTTATATTTGCTGTTTTATAGTCATGAATGTTATTTCCGGTAATAGCTGAGACTCATCCGAGTGTTGCAGAAAAAAAAATTTTCACAGAATTCTTCTGAATAATTGGAACAAATATATTGATCAGATGACCAGTCAAAATATTAATATATGGTTTTCTTCAAAAACTTTGAGTACAAAGAAAATTTTAAGTGTCCCAAAATGAATTAAAGATGTGTTTAAATTTATGTTTAGCATTATTACAGTATAATAGCTTTATCAGTTACTCTATCTTCATTAGCAGCAAAGTTTTGCCTGGTACCAGGTTCATTTTCAATTTTCTGTCTCTTACCCAAAATCTGACTTTCAGAGATGCTGAACATGAAAAAATCTTAGTTTTGTAAGACCAGAAATGCTCAGCTGTGTTCCTCCAACACAGTAATCCAACTAAATTCACCACTGCTGAGGTATCCAGAAAGAATGATCCTGTGGAAATTGAGGTATTGAATTTCTTTTTGTATTCTATTATAATGAGCAGCCCAAGTATTTTCTAGGGAATTTACAAGGTTCTATTAATTAATGCCTATTAATTTACTGAAAATCCCTGAAGAAAAGACATTTTGTGATTGCAAAATATTATCATTCCTCCTTCAGAGTATGAGCTTTATTCCTCATTTTACAAGTGGAGCTTTCTGTCTGCTTTTCTACTGGCTGAGTTCCAAAGTGGGAAGACTTTTAATTACCTGCTAGAGTGACGAGGGCCATTAGGCAGCTTAGGGTGCAACTTCTCATTGAGAAACCGGTGTTTCCAGCCTACAGAGGATTATGTGTGCCATCTACTGCACAGGAGTCAATTAAAAATCTGAAATGTCAACTAAAGAAGAGAAGGAAGAGTTGTGATGGCATTATGCTAATTGATTCCTGTAGCTGTACTGAAGTGAGCCATAGCACAATATTATAGAATTAGTGATTCAGATGGAATCATGGAATCATTCAGGTTGGAAAAGACCTTTAAGATCATTGAGTCCAGCCGTTAACCCATACTGCCAAGTCCACCACTAAACCACGTTCCTAAGTGCCACATCTACAAGTCTTTTCTAAGTATTAGATGAGTACCATTTCCAGTAAAGCTCATTTGTTTATCTAATCTTTGATTAATGTTTTTTGAAGTTTTGCCATTTCCTGCCAGGTATTGATTACTTTAATTGAAAAGTGCTCTAGTATCTCAGCAAGAGCACAAAAATCAGACATTCATCTGAGCGTGTTTCTTGTACAAACAGAAGTCTTATTCATCATGATGCTCATATTGACAATTATTTCTGTTAATATTCTGGAACATATGCTTTCTGTTTTACCATTTTCTGCTATACCAAAACACACTATGTGCATTTGAATTGATTTTTACTTGGTATTTATCAATACTCAAGAAAGCACAGAAATATGGGAGAAATAATTTCTTACCTTGATTTTTTGATACCTTCCCTGTATTTTTTTTTTCCACAGTGATTCATGTTTAAACGTGCACTACTAGTAAACAAAAAATCTGAAAGTGTGGTCTTCCAAAGGGTAAAGAATATTTACTGTCTTGCCTGCGCAATATTGTGTAGTAAGAACTGGGTGTATCGATGTATCTCATGAAATCTTCTTGTACCTATTTTACAGACAGGAGAGAATTTCTGGTTAAACAGCTCCATTGACTCCATGCTAAATTCCAGTACACACTGTTATGACTTAGTCAGATGGAAATATTCATTATGAATTAACCGAAATTGGGCATGCTTAGACAATAATAATATGAGTCATTTAAATCACATTGATTTATATGTATCATTCAAAATATTACTCACAGCTATGAAGGAGGGTGAATGGGATGTGAATAGAATAATCAATCAATTGTTCTTGAGTAAACAGTGAATTATAGAAAGGATAGCATTAAACAGAGGTTATCACAGCTGTGTTTATCAAATATAGATGCTAAGATGAGATGTAGCTGGGAACTCCACAAACCACAAAGCCAGCCTCTCTAAGAAACCTTGCAAATCTTTCAGGTTTATCATAAACTTCAGCATAATTCTGCCAGAAAATACTTAAGTACATCATGGCTATTTACTAGCCAGTTAACGTTTACAGAATTCTTAAGTGGAATAGTACTTGAGCTGTATTTTGGCAACAGGTGAAGCAGTGGATGTTCTTTAAAAATTTGAGAATGCTACTTAACCACAGAACAGAACTGCACCATGCAGGGATAACTTCAATGAGAATGCAAACTACAGAACAGGGTTAGATCATGACTGCCAGAAACCACTCTCCTTAATTAATTATTCCTAGCTATTTTTACTTTGATGCTCCCCTTCTGGAGCCTGCACTAAAAGGCAGGAGCTTCCACTGCCGGAGATTCTGCAAGGTGAGCATTGTCCCTTTCTCTTTTGCCCCAGTGCAGCCCCCTTTATCCACTGGTCCTGCCTCCCATGGCCTCTTTTTTTGTGTGTGCATGTGTGTTCTTTTCCTTTAAACTGATTGTTCACATTCTCACTTTCTTTCAACTCTGGGATACTTCTCTCTTGGCTGAATCTCCACTAAAAGTACAAGAACTTTCCATTAGGAGAAAGGGACTTTTCATAGGGGACTTTTCAGGGTGGAGGTTAGGGAAAAGAAAACTCTGACCTATTTTCTCTGACCTAGCTATTTGAGAATGAGTGCTGCTGGTCTCCACAGCATGATCTTAGTCTTTGATTGGAGCTCTTACCTATTAATAGGACACAAAACAACGTTTGTCACTGCTGAAAGTGTATGATGCAGTCATTCTCTGATAAGAGGAAAAAATAAAACAAATGATGCTTTGCTTTAATTTTTTTTTTTTTTTTTTTTTGGTTTGGTTTGGTTTGTTGGTTTGTTGAGGATTTTTTTCTTAGTTTTGTTCCACTGTTCCTTGGACTACTATAAGCTATTCTGATATTTTATTTCTGGTGTAACTGAAGGTGTCTATTTGCATTTGAAGGGCAGAACACTGCCGCTATATCTTGACATAACACAGACCAGTTGCAGATTCTTTTCAACAGGACCTGGTAGCATATTCAGAAGGAATATCCTCGTCGCTTTTGGAAAAAACTAACCAGTCAGCCTGCTTGCACAAAATAGCTACACGTAAGAATTATTAGGAGGATTGTACACTGAGTGATTGTTATTTCTTAAAATCTGGGCATAAATTCTTATCTCCTATTGAGAGATTTAAAAACTATTTGAATTTTACATCCCAGATAACATCTGGGAATGCTCATGTCACAGCTCACCTGCTTTGGGTTGGATTGTGCTCCATGGCCAGATCACAAGTTGTAGCCGTTTTCAACTCAAAAAATGTGTAAACAGACTCTAAAAACTTTCTACCTAGCAGAGAAAGGGAGCACTCATTGCTAGTATGAGGAACCTGACAACCCTTGCCTGTACTGTCTGCGTGCCATTAATCCTGCATTCCAAGATTTAAATTGTAGAATAAATTCAGATTTCATGAAATAACACTTCCCTTTGGTTTAATTTGACAATCCTCATTATTGACTTGGTGGTGTGTTATAAATTCTTAAATGGGAGCAAGCTTGTGTGGTTCAGGAATATTCAGTCCATCACAAGGGATCTTTCTTTTCTGGACATGCCATCACATGTATTATCTAGACGGAAAACAGAGTGTTAGAATCCCATTGATCACTACACATGTCCTTAATCCAGCCAATAGCAGGTAAAGGACAAAAGCAGGAGGAAGATCCACAGGAAAGCTTTGTCTAATTTGTGTTGACTTGGAATCAGTATGTGTGTGGGGAGATATCTTCTGTTTGGGTTTGTGCTTGGGGGTTTTTGCTGTTGTTTTTAATTTCAGACAGCTATTTGCCTTTGAAAGTATATTTGCAGGTCAATTTTGTCTACCTAGCTTCACTGTCACCGATCTCCACAGTTAGTGAGTCCCTTCTGGATCGCGGTGGGAGATCTAAATGTTTTATTTTATATTGTTTCCTTGAATCACACATAGTTTTACTTCTGGGGTGACTCAGCATTTGTATCACAGCCGTTTCCTGCCTCCCATGTCCTTTATGAAATGTTTTAAATTCAGCTTTGCTTTTTACTATTATCCCAATTTTGCTGCTCACATAGAATAGTGAGAAATTCTGCAACAAGTTGGCAAAGGGTATCTAAATCAAGGCAAGAATGAAATTTCAGTGGGTAGATAGATTTCTGTGACAGAAGAGAAATAAGAATGAGGTAATTTTTTCTTGTCCATTCCCATGTGTTTTGAAATAAAAGTCATGCAGCCTTTGTAAGCGTACAAGAGAAGTGACTGTAAAGGATACACAGTATTTTTGAACAAAAAAAAATCAATTTATTTCCCTGCACAGGAGCTGTTAATGGCAATTGTTAGCACCTACATGGGATGGTATTTTTCTTCTGTTCAGGCATACTGAGCCACATTTAGACAGGAAATAAAGAGCTTATTACTGGGTAGATGAGACTTCCCGCTATATGAAAAGAAATGACTTGTGTGTCATTATTCATTTCATTCTATCTGTATTAAATTATTTTACATGTGTTTAATTGAGATGGAGGCTGCTTTTCTCCAGCTGTTTTTATATGATGAACTGCCTTTCTTTTGCAATAGAAATAACTTTGTGGTCTTCTAAAAGAATCTTCTCTAGCAAAATTTGGCTAGTACAAAATCTGCCTTGCTCCCAAGTTGATTGTATATTAGTTAGGTGTGGAAAGTAGAACATAAACTTTTTTTGTAAAATGAGCAAATAGATGAAACAAGTGATCCTACACTGGTATTTTCTAACATTTTTTCCATACCTGTCATAGCAAAAGCAGCAAAAAAAGGGAAATAAAAGAATATTTGAAAATATTTTTCCAGAGTCAATAATTAGCATAGTTGTTTCTTTAGCCAATTATGTAAATGCGATAAACAATCTGCCCTGAAAAGGAATATCATCTTTGCTATAGACAAAGTCTACTCACTGCATTATAAAACATAATGCTTGATATTTTTCTGCCTGTGATTTGCATGGAATTTATAATCTTTAGGATTCTTTCTATATGATGTCATTGTCATGTTTGGGATTGGTGTAGCTGGAACATTCGAGACCTCATTTGAAATTGGCATTTTGACACTCCTGCTCATCATGACACCAAACAACGAAGTGCTCAATATGGACATAATACAGCAATATATTTCAGTTCAGAAATACTGTATTTTGTTAGCCCAGGGTCTTCTTCCGCCATTAGAATGTTTAAATGTTTTGCTGATCCACCTGGCCCACGCTCACTCATGCATGTAAAAGCCATTAAAGATTTTCTTGCCCCATATTGTTTTCTGCCCTTGGCAAACACCTGTTTCTCCATATGGCAAAATAGGCCCTATCAGGATTAGCGTTTTCTAGCAATCATTATTCGACTCATTTAACGCCCCCCCTCCCAAACAAACAAAAAAAAAAGCAAACAAAAAAACCCCCCAAAAATTCCACAAACTTAGTCAAATTACTTCATTTGAGGTTAAAATAATTTGGAGCTTTTTTACCTGATTTTATTTTTCCTAGAATCTCTTCTAATATTTAGAGCTGTTCTTTGCAGCAATTGATAAATCCATTTGCCTTTACGAGAAGAGAGATTTAAGAAGTCTATCCTGAAAGACCTGATTTTTTGCAGTGCTCAAGAGTAGCTCTTGCAATATTCTCTTAGCTACCTATATGCCTCATGAATTTTTAATTTCACTCCAAAAGTTACACTGGTTTCTAACTTTTAACTTCTTTTAATGTTGAAGAGAATTTACACGACAAATAAACGTTTAAATGAGGTTAGAAAAGACCTTGCTTGACTGTCACTCATTGTTCTTAGCTTTGCAGCTCTTGGTTTATCTATAGTATGGTACTACTTGCACCACAGCCGTGTCCTGTAACGTGCTGGGCCCTTAATCACTTACTGCCACACGTGCCGTGTACTGATTGCTTCCTGGCATTTCTGGATTTATACAGCAAGGTCCGTGTGCAGGCTGTAGTGTGGCTCAGTCTGCAAAATCCTCGGGAAAGACAACAGCTTAGTGGGGGGCTACTGCTGCCTGAGCACTTCAAGCAGTCTGCTGTAGCCAGAGGGAAGTGGGCAGTTCAGATAGGTGCTCAGGTCACGGCAACTTCTCCTTGAGGCTTACACGAGCCCCCCTCTGCATCTAGAAGTTGTGTTTGGAGCATCTGGGAAATGGAGGAAAGCTCTAACTAAGTGGGTACTTTGTGCAAACATCTTTGGGTTAAATTAACTCTCTCTGGTAATGATAAAACATTAACTGTATAGGCTATTTCCACCACAGAGTATAAAGAAGAGGTAATAGCTCGTGTGCAGATGTAAATAGCACTTGAGAGAGTGATAAATGTTAGAAGGTAAGGTGATGCCAGCCCTATGTTTCAACTGAAGGCAAAAAAGCCAGTGAGGGCCCACGAGAACTTTTTTTAACCATTTTTTTAGCAAAAAGGGCGCTAAGATTACCCCTGCTTGGTATTTAAAGCCTCCTTGTGCTGAATCTTAATGACAGTCTCCTGCTCCCTCCAGTACGTGAAGTCTTCTGGGGTTTAATCTGACAGAGTGCTCAGGGGAGGAAGGGGAAGAACACTCGAGAGCTCTTCACCAGAGGCCTTTGCCTAGTAAACAATTCCCAGGAGACCAGGTAAACTGGGACAGGCTCAGGCAGTCCTAAGGGTGATGCAGAGCAACAAAGGAGTATGTAAGGGCATCAGACTCTGATCCATTGTGACTATTACACTTTATCGAGAGGGGACAGAAAAAAAGCTAGCAAGTTATAAATAACTTGTGTGAGACAGCTTTTAGGTGGTACACTATTGATTGCACAAAAAAAAAAAAATTTCTAGCTGTAAAGTAGCAGACTTTAAAAAGGTTCTATCTTAAATCACAGTATACTATGAAATCACTTTATATACATTGCTAAGAAACTTTCTATGAATAGTTCCTGAGTCCGTAGCTATGGGATATATCACTTGGTACTATCCATAAATTATCTAGAGCCAAACGTGTAAAGAGGTAGTGCTGGAATTATATCACTGAACTACTGCAGCATTAAAAGGGAAGAAACGTCTACCATGAACACCAGGTTCTGCTTGACAAAGACTTCAGAATACTGATGGCTGTTGCAAAAAGACAGTGGCAGTCAATAAAGGCTCACAACTAAGAAGTGGCATAGAAATGCAGGCATAAGATTATGTGTATATAAGAGCGTGAATAAAAATTTCCTCTCTGCTATTAATTTCCTTAAGTTGCTGAAAACTAGGGGTTGTTGTAATTTTGGTGAACTCTGTATTTGGTCTCTGCTCATCAGCACATGCCTAATTCATGTTTGTTGTTTAATTGATTAATTATGACTAGTTCACAAATAAAAACAGTACTTTTCATCAAAGCACTTTGCAAAAGAGGTTGATGTCATTAACTGCACTTTGCAGTCAGTGAAACTGAATCGTAGAAGCTGATGGCTGTGACTCTAGTCTGCTGGGGTCACAACTAATTCATAGTGCTTAATCTTTTAATCTTTCAAGCACTTTGTGATTGAAAAATAAAAAAAAATTAAAATATTGCTGCAAAAAGAAAAAGCTTATTTTTAAAAAAAAGAAAAATCAAAATAATTGACAGGTTTGTTAAAAATTATGTCCTGTTTGCTACCTAAACTGTTAGTAAATCAACTCTGAAACTACAAAGGCATAATAAAATCGAGAAGCAATAAGTACGAGTTGTGTACAGCCTTAAAACTTCTGTTTGGCAAACAACAAATCTTTGGGTTAAAAGTCACAGTTTGATAGTTTGCTGCTAACCATCCTATGACTGCCGGCTAGTTACATAAATCAAAGTATTCAAAGTTGACTCAGCCTACAGAAACAAAATACAAGTAATTTTTAATTAGTATTACATACACAAGAGCAGCTTTCTTCCTAATGTTATAGAATATACAACTGCATAGCTTTGCTTGCTGCTGAAGCCAACCTTGCCTATCACATTTTCTTTTGAAGAGAATTTGATTGTAGTATTAAACCTTCCTGATTCTAGACTTAATGAGGGATTTTTTTTCCTTATTTCTTGTTCCAAATTTATTTGGGAAAAATGAGAGAGAGGGAATGACTGTAGATCTTACTGAAAATCTGTAGTATTCAGATTTTTTTTGAGGTAATTCCTTTAGAGGAAAAAAAAAAAAAATTTTTTTCCCATCTGCACAGCAGTTTCCCCGAGAAGATTTTTGGTTTTGTTTTGGTTTGTTTTGTTGCAGTGAAATTGTTGGGTATTTGTCAGCTGGAGACATTTTATTCCATTCCTCAGTGGCAGAGACAGCTGATGAACTAAAGTTATCTGGATAGAAGAAGGGGGAAACAAAACCATGGAAAAGTGACTGATTTGTTTAGTTGTTTCTGGGGGTAAATAAAGAGGAAAGGAGTTCAGTGTTTAGGACTCTAGCTTGAGTCTTTGCATTCTCCACTTTTGGAAGACTCACTGTTTTTCCTTGAGCATTTAATCACTTCTCCTTCAGTTCTGTTTTTAAAGTATAGATACTAATATTTGCCTACATCAGATACTCTAGAGAAATAAACAGCCATTTATATACTACTATTTAACCATGTTTATACCACTATTTAATTACATTTATATATCACTATTAGGCCTCATGGAAGCATCAAAAGACATATAGGCATGTGGATATGAGTGGAAAAAACACCGCACATGGAGTATCTTCATTCTTCCCAAAAGTAGTATTTACATATATGTGGAATTAATGGGAAGAATGCTGATTTGAAAATTTCTGTGCTTTTCATTCCCACATCCTTTTTTTACTTCCCTTTCTTGCATAGACACAAAGCTGATATACAAAGACATTCACATCAGTGTTTAAAATATAAGCTAAGTGTGTGCAGAAAAATTCGTTAAATGGTATTCTGAACAAAATGCCTAGGCATTGAATTTATCAGTTTGTCATAGAATCATGGAATAAGAGAGTGTTAAGCAGTTGAAATGGGTCTTAAAGATCATCTACTCACATCCCCCTGCCATGTGCAGGGACACTTCCCACTAGACCAGGTTGCTCAACGCCTTATCCAACCTGGCTTTGAACGCTACCAGGGCTAGGGCAATGCATAACTAGGTATTTTTCCACACATAGTTTAAGTTAATAAAAAGAAAATAATTTTGTGTTCAAATGTAGTTAAAATCGTATGCTAAAATTTTGTAGTTCTATCTATTTTTGTCTCTGACATGTCCCTGTAAATCGATGGGAGGTGTCTTTAAAATCAGCGCAAAATTCTTTTTATGTGTAACTAAGTACTGACTATAAAATTGTGTTTCTCTTATTTTCTTTTTTTTTCTTTTTTCTTTTCATAACTTTAAGAGTAATTCAGAATTATAGAACTTCTATTTTGCTCTCTCTTTTTTTTTTTTTGGTTTATTTTTGTCTTGTTTTGTTGTTTTTTTTAAAATTAAGCTAGTAATGTGTAGGTTGTGGGGTTTTCCTTCTTTCCGACTAGGGTGAGAACAAAAGGGCAGTGTACAAACTGACATCGATGTGTCACAGCATGACCGGTAAGTACTATGGCAGAGACTCCTAGGAAGCAGTATCCTGCACTGAGATGCCTTTCTGAAACACCGAGGTAATCTGTACCTTTTCAGAGTAACCTGCAGGGAGTAGCATCGTAAAACCAGTGAAGTGCATCACATGACAGTTATTTGTGCTGTAGAGCAACAGATTAACCCCAGATAACAGGCTCTAGATGCGCATGTCATATTACTAAGACACCTGTAGAGAACAATCAGACAAGGTCAAAGAGATTTCAATACAGTGGAAATAGCGAAAAAGTTAACAAGAGAAAGATATTAAGTTAACTCCTGGCATCTGTTTGTTCTCTTGTACTACAGCACCATTTCTGTCTCTGTTTACCTGGTGTTGGAAAAAAAAGCTTGAAACACCACCATGTTAATTCTAGCCTAAACTAGAGTCATGCAGACATGGTGTCAAGAGCAAATCGGTTGCATCCTTGCACTTTAGTTGATATATTTTAAAACATCTATGAAATGCAAGGTAAATGGAATCTTTCTTGCCAGTTTCTCTGTGGCCATTTCTTTAATGGCACAGATGTGTGTGGAGAAGTAGTCCATGCCCAAAAAGATGTAAACAAAATTTAAACACTAATAAGCTCCCATATTTTAATTTAGCTTCGAGTCATTAGACTAAAATTTGGACCACAGCTATTAGGTTTACCCTTGTGACTGAGATCCCAGGCAGATATTTTAGTTTTTGCAGAGTTTAAGCAATATCATGAGGTGAGTAATAGAAGGAAGTCAGAAAAGGGGTGTAAAAGAAGTTCAAATAGTAAAAGCTGCTTCTGGCAGCAAGCCAAATCTTGGTTAATCAGGACTTCGGCACAGGCAGAGTCAGGAGTGAACAAGCACATGGCAGGTTTGTTTTGCCTGACAGGAAATCACAGCATGATATACTCAAGTGCTTATTTTCCCTAAGGCAAGGCTTTGTCAAGTCTTGATTCATGCATGGTCTTCATCTGAAACATAATGATATTAAGAACATTTATTTTGAAGTTTTGTTATAATTTTAGAATATATTTGCTGAGCTGACAGAGTTTCCTAAGTAATGTAAACACTTTCCTCATATTTTTCTTTTTTTTTTTTTTTTGATGGAGAACTGGTAAACCTACACCCAAAACATTTATATGTTTTCTGAAATGTATTTTGATTTCTTAAAGGTGTGTATTCATGTGGGTTTTTTTTTCTAAACAGTTTATTTTCATTGAATTAATAAATACAAGAAATGTTGAAAAGTACATAAATATTATTTTCATATCTGAATAGATAAGGAAAAACTGGATAAATACTTTTTTTAGATCATATCTTTGTATTGAAAATCTCTAACCATAAATATCAGAGAGAGCTAATATTGCGGAGGCTTTTCTATTTTTCCCTTTAACTTAGTGTTCATCCTTTTTATTTGTCTTTTGCTAACTTATTTTCTTTAAATTACTTTCATCATTCAAGTCCACTCCTCGGAACCTCTCACCGAAAACTTCAATCCACCTTGAAGGAAGTTGCAATTTCCTACTAGGTAATCTGATCTCAACACTTACTAAAAAACCCCCCTAGAGCTGCTGGACTAATTGTGTAAGACTTTCTACAGACAGTCTATGAGAGCTTCCCAGAAACACTGTTCTGTGACTTGATTAATTTCCTCCTGCCTGATGAAGTATTTAAACGTGATTGTAAATCTGAAGAAAGAAATATGACAGTGCAAAAATGGCCTGCAGCCATCTATGATCTCATGACATGAATGAATTTAAGTATGATCAGGGACTTCTAAGGAAAGCCTCATTGAATAATCCCTGTTCTATTTTGGAAAAATAATCTATTTATCTGCTTTAATGACATGACTTCCAAGAAAGTTTTGGCCTAAAATGGAGTGTGACAGAAGCAGCTAAATGCCTGTCTCCATCCCATTTCATGTATTAGCTTATGTGCTCCAGCTGTCATATCTACTACTTAAGAATGGCTTCAAAACTTGTTCCAAAAAGAAGAAAAAACGGAAATCGCAAAGTAATTTTTCCTGTACTCAACTTTTTAATGTGCTTGTTCAACTGTCAGCCACTGTTTCTTCATCTTACATCATGTTTTAATTCCTCTTGTTTCCTCAAAAGTCTTCTAGATAAAATAGAAAAGAGTGTGTTTTAAGCACATCTGATATCATCTGGTTTGGATTTGCTATCTGCTAGTCTGCTTCTTGATTAAGGACATGATGCTGTAAATGCTTTTTCATGACCATTGAGAGCAACCGGTCTTTTGCAAAGTGATTATGACCTGCCCCTGAAAGTATGCAAGGCCAGGATGGGGCTCTGAGCAACCTGCTCTAGTGGAAGGTGTCCCTGTCCATGGCAGGAGTGTTGGAACTAAATGATCCTTAAGATCCCTTCCAACCCAAACTGTTCTATGGCTCTATGATTACCTTGTTGCTATAGCACAAGTTATGTTTTACGAGTGGCTGGGCCAATAAATTAAAGACAAGCATGGAAGGAAGACTTAGGCAAGAGTTTTCTCACCAAAAAGCTCATCATGATTTCTTTATCAATTAGTAAAGTCCAAAAGAGGAAACAGTTGCCTGTTGGAAAGGTCTAAATCAAGGAGTAGGAAACTTGATGCATTGACAAGCCTGGAAGCAGGACTCAAAACTCATTTATTGGTATTCATTAGCAACAGAAAGGCAGTCTTTAGGAGAAAATTGCATGAGCAGAATAAGAAAGTGCAAAATGCTATGTTGCACCCATGCATAACCTGATTTTTCATAATTTCTCAATAATCAGCTACCATTAGTCAGTGTCAGAGCCGGTTTACTCTAGGCTGACCCATTCGAGTATTTTGTATATATATACACAAAAAACTGTTGTTTCTCATTTTTTCTTAAAGAAAATTTCTAAACAACAGCAACAAATAGACCCAGGTTTGTCTTCTGCATTAGGTAATATAGGGTTCAGGGGCACTAATGGAACATCAATACATGTGCAAAATAATTTACATGTTGCAAAGGATCAGGATTTTACTATAAAAATGTTTTTTGGAGGGAAATCTGTGATCGAATACTCCATTCAAAAGATGATTATAGACAATTTTATTTTGACTTTCATAGACAGTGCACTTGTAGACAGCAAAGGGAAAGGCTAAGGCATATAATTAGGCAGGTTGTTGGTGTGGCAGAGAGTCACGCAGCAGAAGCTCTTCTAGAGGGCAGCTGTGCAGTCATTTACAAGAAGATTTCCTTTCTGAAGTCAATAGGAGGTCTGAGTCCATCAGGGATTCAGAACAAGCTCATATAAGAAAGAGAATAGACAGGAAGTCAAGTGTCTGCTGTTTGCTCACCAAGAAAGACCTAAGGGCAGGGAAGATCAATACAACTGAAGAACTAGAGTTAAGAGGAAGATTTATGAATTATTTCTCAGACTCTTCATCTTTGAAAGAAGAGAAGGAAAGAAAGTGTCCAATTTTCTTGTGTGAAGGCTTTTTTTCTTTCTTCTAGCAAATATCAAACATGTAGGTAGCATTTTATTGATGCTAAAGTTAAGATTGGAGGAATTTTCAGAAGTATAGTCTTTGCTAAGCTCTTTAATCTCTCATCTTTTTTTTTCAATTTTTTACCCCTAAACTCTCTCAAGGTCAAAAACTTTATAATGTCTTCTTTTACCCAGTCGAACTTAAACCTAGGGATTCTTCCAAGGATCATTAAACATAAAAATCCCCCAACCACCATTTTAAATATGTATAGAATTATACAGACTTACACAGTATATTAAAAATATACTTGGTGAACTTCTCTAATCACACCTTCAATATGCAAAGTGTAATATGCCTGTGTCTTGCATGCATATATATATATTTATCTGTCTTGTGTGTGTGTGTGTACACTTATGTGTACTTAAAGAGATAAACACTTCTGATATCCATTGGTTATTTGAGCTCCTCAGGAGGTGTAAGATATTTGTAAATTCAGCATATTTTAAAAAACATGTCAAAAACTTTAATTGAAAAGAAGTCAGTTTTCAGTGAGTTTTAGACTTTCAAACTAAAATTATTTTACTCTGCTTTGGCATCTTAATAATCAGTGGAAATAGGAAGATACATACTCTGTAAATGCCTGGTTTTGTTTATAGGAGGAGCTTAGATGAACAGCCGAGACAAAACATTAAAGTTTTATAGGTGATATTAGTACTATTGCAATTGCATTCATCTTGAAAATGGGACTACACATTTTTAAAATATGACTTATTTATTTATAACATTAGTAGTGAAATAGGCAATAAAGCATGCTCTATTATGAGTTACAAAATAATAGGTTTTCTTTGTACATTGTTTTTGTTTATGCATTGTCTCTGCAATTGTAAACTCACATTTTATATTATGTACCGGTTCTAACTTGAGAACACTTGCCACTTGTCCTTTAAGGAAAAGAGAAGAGAATGGAATAGAAATCTTAGACAAAAGGAAAAATGCCACGGAAAGGAGCGACAAAAAAGTCTTTTAAAAATCTCTTCATTTATTAAATATATGATCCTGAAAATGAGTAAAAGAAATGATTATTTAACCACAATTATTTTAATACTCCTCTATACTTCAGCAGTAAAAGAAAGAACAGTAGAAATTAACATTGAACATATCTTTGTTAATTTCTAAACATAAGTGGGAATGAAGTAAAATAATTATGATAGAAAAAAGTTTAGTTACTTTTCTAGGAGCAAGTAACCTCCCTCCACTCCATTAATAGAGGGGTTCCTTACAGGTATTTTTATGCAGTTCAATGAAACTCCTCTCCTAAGCCTGTTTTAAAGGGCATGAATTACTTTGTTTTTAAGGAAAATAATTAATTGTAGTAACTAATTCTTGAATTACACTGGTTTTAAGTAAAACAATATTTCCTATCATTCAAATGTGCATCCTATTCTACTTTTTTTTTCTTCAAGTATTATTCTCATCTTATTTGTGTGTTGTAAACTTGCATTCGTAAGTTCGTATTTCTATTTTCTTTATGTAGGTTCAGAGTATAAGAAAATACTCTGATAGCTATATCCAAAACCAAACGCGAATCCAAGTTCTGCTCCCCTTGAAAGCCAAGTTTTCCTCCATTTTCTTTTCATGGCTAGATCTGCACTTTTGTCTACGTTCTAAAGGATTATGGTCTCTTGGGAAGCACCTGTTGAAGCTGGTGTGTCTCAGATGACCTGAAGGTGTAATTCCTGTCTTTTGTATCTAGCTTCTTCAGTTAATGGTGCTGAGTTGATGTTGCCTTATAAATGTGTTTCATCCATGCTCCCGAGGTCATTATGCCTCAGCTCACAAATGTGATGCAGCAGGAAGAGTAAGATTACAAAACAATTCAGTTGATATGAAGTATATTACAAACAGGATCTAGGACATATGTAAGCTGCATTTGGTTGTTGCCTCTGTCTGATTTATTTGTTTGTTGGTATAGAGTGGGATTACTGTGGGACTGTTGTGGGACCAGCTAGCGAAAGAGAAAAGGAATAAAAAATTTAAATGTTTGCAGAAGAACCTGTGAAATGGCAAGAAAGCCAGGTGCACCAGCAGTTTTGTCCAGTTGAAGTAGTAGAAGTAAAAGTAGAAGTCTAAAAACGTAGGAATTGAATCATAGCCTCCTAATCCCCTGTCTTGTGTATATTTACTTTCTTTATTAATAATTGTTTGTGAGTAGGGAGAATTAGTTCTATGTGTACACTAAAGTCCAGATTAAGTTCACCATGACGTGGCAGGTCTAATCTATGTTTTATTAGTGACTCCTTTAATTTGACTATGACCTATATTTCTGCAAAACAGCTCTTGCTAGAAGCTTATATATATATATAAATGTATATGATGATATAGACTTTTTCCAGATTTTCTTGCAGAAAAATATGGTAGCTGGTCATAAAGTATAACAAAAGGAAAATAACTTTCCAATTTTGTGTTATATTGAACACAGCAAAGCTATTCTTGCATCTCCAAATTATCTATTACATTCTGGATGCAAATGCCTGCATGTAACTCTTTTCAATTTCACTAGCGCCTGACTCATTTAAGAAATGAGTATTATCCTGTGTACCAAATTTAGAGGCATTGGTGCAATGAACTGAATACTAAACATGAATTGAATCCTGGCAATTTCTATGTGCAAAGTTCCTGTAAAAATACTTTTCCTATGTCTGAATAATATAGGTAAATTTTTAAAAGAAGAAAATTATCTTCTGTCTAAAAGTCTTATTCTAATAAAGGGATTTGTAGAATATCTCAAATAATAGAGTAAATCAGATATTAATCTTGGTATTTATACCCAGAAAACCATTCCTGTGTTATTTAACCCGGATAGTTTGACTACTTCCATTTTCCTGTTTTCCTGCACTGCCACTAATTCACTCTCTCATAGTCGAGACTTCTGGCCCACATCTGTTATCCTATTCATATTCCCCTTTATAATGCACTACTTTCAGAGGCATCTACATGCCAGTGTTGCTCACATTCAGTCTGAACAACACTTTGGCTCACCGTCAGCTGCAGAACAGATCCTGTGTGGCTACTCATTGTTCTAGCAAAACATAGTTGCTTACCATTCAGTTGCTGATAGCAAAAGTCTGACTTTACTGAAGATTTGTACATTTTCTGTGTAGCTTTTGTGGTTTTGGTTCATTGTTTTTAAGGGGGGATATTTTTCTCAGAGGCTTTGCTCAAAGACTACTGGAGTTTTGGGATATTTTTATGAGCTCACAAAAAGCCAGTTTTGTTATTCTGAGTTAACACTTGGATTTCCCTACAACCTGAAATGTTTGCTGTAGCTCTAAATTATCCACTTTTAGGAATTATAGCAACCTAGTTAGGTAATTCTTCCTGGTGATGCAAATTATAACAATTTTTTATGTAAAGACAGGAAATTATAGCTTTATAAGTTTAGTGGAATTATTTAACAACCAAATTTTATTAATTAGTCTCTTTTTTTAATATTGTTTCATCTACTTCTATTAATCACCTATGTGTAAACATCCATGCTTACCCATGCCCACATTCACAGTTTTTTCTCTCTAGTGCATTGTATAAACCTGCATTCTGATCAATAGTTTTTAATTTGTATTAGGATGTTTTTGGTGTTTCTTATTTATGTACTTTGGATTAATTCTGTTTTTGAGAGGTCACATCTGCAGTTTTGAAGAAATAAATGCTGAAGCATGAAAACATAGGACAATTGAACTTACAACGCATGCCATTAAGAGAATGTGGTTTTGTGAGTCATTCTTTGGAAATTCATGTGGTTTAAACATGGAGAAAGTTCTGCATTTCCCTCTGTAACTTTGCTACAGTTCTCAGCTCTGAACACAGAAAGGTTTCTAGTGATATTTTTGTAGAAATAAGAATTATTTTCATCAACATTTTAGAGAATATCATTACCTACCAGACAGTGAAGTTTCTTTGTGAAAAGCAGTTCCCTGTTGATTTGTTCAGCAATGGCTAATCCCAAAGTATCTGATATTAGAACTGACTGGCCAACTCAAAGCAAGGGAAAAACAGAGGATTTGAAAAAAAAGAGAAGGAAATTTATTCCATTAATTGCTCTCTTCTAAAAAGCCTTAGGTGCTACCACAAAAATATAGCCAGTGAGGAATCCAGATGTGTCCAGATATAGTCCTCCAAACCTGTCTCTTATGTATTATTATAAAAAAGGTCCCAGCACTAAGGCTTGTTCAACTGTCAGTGCCATATAAATATGTCTCACATTATATGAATAATATGATTATCAAAATAATTTTGATACTTAATTCCAATCTATTGCAGTGTGAAATATAAACAATAGGTGAAACACTGCATTTTTAGCACACATATGTCTATATTTACTTAGTTTTTTAATCACAGTTGAAGTTTTGATGCTTGTCTTCCACCCAGATTCTATGGAAGATGGAACAATTGCAAGGTGTAAGAGGACTAAAAAATAATAGACAAGTGCAATCCTCTACATCTATGATACCCAATTTAATACCAAATTGATTGAATAACAGGCCAATTGGTGCACATTTCAAATGCCTAGTCTCTGCTGTTCCTAGATTTAGGATTAAGTAGATGACTTGTTGCATTCTTTTGTCCAATCCGGTGGTAGCATTACAATGAAATAAATAAGCAGTATTAACAAGAGCTGATCCTACAATTTGAGCTCTGCAATACCAAGTTTTTGTCTAGCAGCTTAGTAATCATACATTTTCCATCCTATTTATAGCTACAGCAGTTGAATCTCAGCTAGAAAGAATTAATCCATGGTTTTAGGAAGAAAACCTGTTAGGGAAAAAAAACACAGTAGGGACATGGAAGAATAGGGTCTGCATAACAAAACAATACAATTTAATAGGTTTTAATCATTATAGTGGTTGCATTCTGCAGTGTAAATAGAAAAGAGAATCTACATTATTGTCTTGAAACAGACAGTGAAAACTGATTCCTTTAAGTTCTATCTGCAAAGACCAGAATATCAGAGGTCATGGCTCTTTCTGAAATATCTTGACTAGCATGATGAACTTTAACTTTGGACCCCGCTACGTGAGAACAAGAAGTGCGATCTAATAGTACGTAATTTTTTTCCAAGCTGAATTGTTCATTGATTATTCATTTCCTTGTTCCTTTTATTTCTAAAATAACAATGACAGTGCACCTGAAAATCTTCCTGTAGATTTTTACCACAGATTGCCAAATTCCAGAATACATGACAATACAATTTCAATACACAACAATATAGATTCCATTACAAAATAATATGGATACCAAGACTCTTTGCAAATTTCTAGCCCTATTCCCACTGCCTCAATAAAAAAAGCATTTCTGAATTAGGAAATGTTTTCTTGTTTGATCTATTGTTGTATTTATGAACATGGAAAATTACATTTCTATCAATCATGCTTGTTTGAAAATCATGAAGCATCCCTAAAACAGAGCCTTACCTCACATTCTTCTCCAGTTCAATATAAAAAAAAAATAAAACCAAACCCCACATTAATTAATGTCCTAAAAGTCACTGAAGTAATCCTGGCGCTACAGCCAGCTTCTCTGGTCTTGGTAAAATAGATGTATTCTCACCAGTTTAAACTGCAGCTGAATCTGCCTGTTTGTTCATTGCCCATAAAACTTTCACTTTTGTGAAGATAAGACTATCCTGTGCATAAATGCGTAAAACAGTACTGAAATGCATTTTCAAATTGGGCTGAACTTAAAATATACATCCATTTTATATCAAGATCTGATTGGTTTAAAAGAGTACACAATAATAGGGACTGAAAGAATGGCTGTGCTTCATTAAAGAAAAGCTTTTTTGGTAACTGCTGCAGTCTTTCTAGCAATACTTGATAACATTAATATCCCCTAATGAAAATTGATTTTGTTTATATACAGTCATAATGGATATAGCCACATAATTAGGGTGTTGACTGCTACTTATTAATTAATTATTATATTTTCTTCTATAATTTATTTACCAGGAAAAAAATCAAGTATGAAGCAGCATCTGTTTTTCAGTGAAGTTCTGCTTTGACTTAATTTTACAGCTGAGCAGGAAGGCAAACATGGAGCTTGAGTAACTTGCCCAAGGTCACCAAGACTGCAATCTGCCTTCATTAGAGCCAAGTGAAATTATTTTTCATTCTTGTGTTCCAGACACTCAAGATGATGTGGTTTCAGTTTTCAACAGCTGTTCCTGAAGTTACCAAGAGAGGCCACAATCTTAGATTATTACATCAACCACTTTCTGTGTATGGCAGCAAGGCAGGCAGAAGTCCTTCCCTGAAAACCTTAGTGTAAATGAAGAGCAGTTTGAATGTGAAGAGATAAAGAGCACCACATTTTCACTGGCTGTCTTCTCTTCTCTTCCCTTCCCCTTTCCCTTTCCCTTTCCCTTTCCCTTTCCCTTTCCCTTTCCCTTTCCCTTTTCCTTTCCCTTTCCCTTTTCCCTTTTCCCTTCCCTTTTCCCTCTCCTTTCCCTTCCTTTCCTTTCCTTTTCAGAAAGAGGCTTGGGATAACAGTAATACCTGTAGCAGAGATGAAGTGGTAAATTAAAATCCATCAGGTGGCTGCAGCCTTACAATTGGTACCATCCATTCTGCTTCTGTGAGGCATGTCCTTGCTATTAAGGCAGGCATAGCTCCTGTACTACTGCATCATTTCCTGCAGTTGCATAGTTTTCGGCCAGGTATATTAAAATAGAGAAAAAATCATTGCCTTGATGTGTCAGTCTGCAGATCACAGAGGTTTAGCAGCCTATCTGTGAGATGATCAAATGTCCTAGGTATGCACCTTAATCTGGAAGATTGCTTGTGTAGTTTAGGTGGATCCTGCAAGAAAATGCCTCCTGGCTCATCTTTTGATTCAGACATTTGCCAGACTCCTCCTGGACAAAAATAGCCTCCAAGTGCCATTTATACTTGCCTGTAGAAATTGGAGTACACAGGTCTCCCTGCTCTTCTACCCTGTATCTGTACAGGGGCTGTATGCCAGCTGCACTGGCTCCAATGGGACAGATTGGATTGACATCCTTAGAGTGTATCATTTAAATCCAGCCATTAAGCTTTAAATGAGGATGCTGTTCTACATGACTTCCAGATTCAATTCCAGACCAACTTTTTTCTTTCATCCTCTCATCCCTCCTCCTGAAGACTGCCAATATGCAAATAAAAGAAAAGGGGATTCTTGGGATCAGAGAATAATCATGAAATAAACTGACTGTCTAGCCCTGTGAGACAGAAATATCATTACAAAGGGAAGATGCTGGCTTCTGTAAACGCTATGCAACCTAAAATGTGTGTGCAATCCTCAACTAACTTATGAGACTACAGAGCTGCATGACTGAGTGAATGGCTGAACCTCTTCTCAATGTCTTAAGTTTTAGATGTCTGCCTAAGCAGGGATTTCTATTGTGGCTTAACTTATGTGATAAAATATACCATGACATGATATCTGTATTATCTCTTCCCACCTGCCTGCAGAATAGAAATATCTTGTTTTCTCTTACTGCTAAAGGAAAACATATTGCAGAACATGCTTTCTGGCTGCAGAAACAAGAGTCTATCCTTTTCCTTTCTTTGGAGGACTGGAAAACTATGGCTGGTGTCACTTCTGTTGTTTGTTTTTCTAGTCCTTTCATAGCACCAGCCAGTCACATATATAAGGATTTGGACTCAGGCATGAAGGGTCTTATTTGCAGGGTACTTTATTAATGGCAACTAAAAAAAGAAAAATGTGGCAAAGCAAGTGGGTTCTTAAATATTTTCAAGACACCATAGTGACCCACTGAAAAAAAACCACAATCAAAAATTGTTTTTAGAACCATTCAGAGTTACAGAAATTTATTGGAGATATAAGGATAATATGCATACCTTGAAAAGATAACTGAAAAGACTTCTGTTTTGGAAAACTAAGTCTAATAAAGTATATGTTTACTGTGGCACCCAGGTCATAGATTTTAGGAGTGTGCTTTAAAATGTAGTGAAAGAGGCAAATAAAATTGGGCAGTACAGTAAACAGGTATTTTATGTGGGTTCATGAAGCTCAAAATTCTCTAGAAACCAAGAAGGAATAATTTTAAAACCTATTTTCCTCTATAAGAGGAAGACAACCACAGAAGCAATGGCTACCATGCCAGTGCCTGGGAGTACAACCACATAAACAAAAAAATGCATTCTACTTTTGAGGAGGATGACTCCAGATTTCAGCTAAAGCTGCCACAGGGTAATAGTTGAAGTGTTATTTGAAAAGTTCAGGTACTGCAGTGCCTAAGACTGCTGTCATGTGGAAGGACAACTAAAAGATATTTCTAAGCAAGAAAAAGCATTGCGCTTTTGCATGATCAGGGCTAAGTTCAGTTTTACTTAATGTATTTCTTAAGTGGTTTGATGACGAAATATATGGCACAAAAGTAAGTCTCATAATACTACAACAGGGGAGTCTCACAAAATGGCTGTGGTGAAAAAATAATACAAAGACAGAAAATAGAAATTATGGCTGAAATGACAGGGCTTGGAACTATAACCTGAGGAATAGAAAGATGTTCTTACGAACAACCTCAGCTGAAATTTGGCTGACCATTATATTACATGGAGAGGTAAAGACATTTATCTTTCACTTTTTAAACTATCTCTAATTTTGTAACTATCATATATTCTATAGAAGTTATTAAATATCCATTGTCTTGATTCTATCACCATTGTATATGCACTTCAATTTCTTTGTCTATAGTTGATCTTTCCGAAAACAATTGTGTATGAAAGAGCACCTAGGCTTTGTACAAGCTGGGACAGCTAAATGAGAAATAATGCAACAGACACCGTGTTTGCCTAAATCTGTTGGAAGGTTCAAGCCAGGAAAAACAAAAAATGAAAATACTATTAAAGAGTTGGGTGACTAACTTGTGAGGGAGCATTTTGCAAGAGATTGTATGCAAGATTGCATGTGTATGTAATGGCTGAAAAAAACCATGACATAATGTCTTAACAAAGTGTTAATTCCAAGGAGTAAGAAACAGTATTTAATGTAAAACTTGAAGAAAGAGGTAGGCATGGTGAAGTAAAATCAGGTAGAGATCGTTATGAGAAAAATTGTCGCAGCAGTAGGATTTTGGGAGTAGTCTCAAAAGGCATGGATTGTGGGTTTCAAAAAAAATATCTTAAAAACACTGAAAAAACCCATACTTTCTGGAGCCGTACCTACTTTTGCAGCAATTAATAATCTAAAATATTTTCCAGTTGTAACACATCATACAGGTGCATACAGGCATGCAGATGCACTGGCACAAGTCAGGAGCAACAGGAAAAGCACACTAATAAATCCTTTCTGACAACTGTAATATTCCATCATCCACATCTACTGCTTAAATAAGTCCATGGGGGTCAGACTATCATCTCTTGTTGGTGAAGAGTGAGGAAAAGATGCTTTGAAAAAGTAAATGGAGCTTTTTCGGACAGATTTTATATCTCTTCTACTCTGCAATCTGGTCCTTCAGTTACTGGTTTCCATTCTTAGACTGTAGGAGGATTAATTTAAAGGCCTCACTAAAATAACTAAATTAAGCTCCCAGGGTTAAGGATATTTTAAGGTCCATCATCTTTCAAACTCCATGGAATTTATCCAGATGTTGAATTGTGGATTCCAAGCAATATTTTTTTTTCCCAAATTTTATGTTTAAAGTTATTCTCCTAGATATGTATTTGAGGATCAAGAGTAAGTTGCCCTTCTTTCTCACCAAAACTTAAGGGAAAAAAATCAGGTGTTTTGATCTAAAGGCAGATGCTATATACTTTTGATATTCTTGCTGTTACTTATTTAGTAGCCTGATGTCACGAATGTGCAGCCCGAAGCACATCTAACACCTGTGGTACAATGTTGCTGTAGTCACAAGAGCTAAGACAGCTTATTCCAGCTGGGGAGTATGTCCCCTACTACTAAGACTATTTAGCTCTGCATTAGTATAAAACTTGGGAATTATTTTTCCTTCCTTTTTTGGGGAGGGTAGCAAAATTGTCACTGAATGCTGAAGAAAGCAAGACTCAGAGATAAAGCAATTTGTTTTTCTTTTGTCTAACCTGTTTGGTTACAGAGTTCAGTATGCAAGGGTCAGATCAGATCACCTAACCTGTTGGGCAGATGGGCACAAGAGACAGTGCAGTCCAATATCTGCATTGATTTTAAGCTGCTGCTGCTGCCAAACAGATTGCCATTCGAATTCAGGCAGTCGGCTGCTGCTACTGACTACTGTTATTAATACTGTGGCTTTGAGAACTGTTTCACTGTTGCAAATGTTTCTTAAATTAGTTTTTCTCCCTTCTGCTGTGCTCCTTTGAAAACAGCACCAGCGGGTCTTATTGGGAGTTTTGAGAGTAACCAGCCTCCATGGCATTTATTAGTGGCAGGAAGCAGCAGAGTTTTGTGGGCTCCGACAGAGAAGTTAAATAGCTTCAAACATTTTCTATCAGCTTAAAGCAGTGTGCTCAATGGTGCAAGCACACACTTTGCTTCCTTTGCCTTAGAATCACCCTGAGACATCCACTCTGAAAGCAGATTTGAATGAACTCGAAAATTCAAGATAGGCTTCATTGCCAGTCTTAGGGTCAACAGACCCTAAAAATAATAAAAAAAAAAAAATAAAGTGACAACTCAGAAAAGGGAACTGCTTGGCACACTCCATGCCCTGCTTTGTCTCTTCTGACTGTCAACTATCAATATTTATATTCAGTGGGGTAAACCCGGCCAAATTAGAGACATAAGAGGGCACTGCTGAAATCAAAATTCTGTCACAACTCACAGTTGGTCTTGACTTTTGTTTCATTAAAAATTTAATTGGAACCAAACTGTGCAGTCACAAAGCTCATCAGTGCTTCCTGTTCACAACACTAAAGAATCAGATGCTCAAACATAGCAAATTAGTGAAGAGCATGTTTACACTCTGCTCCCTTATTACTGGAAATGATTATTTGATAAACAAAGGGGCACAGACAGGAAAAGCCAGCATGTGTTGACAGAATTAGTGGGCCTTGGTGACTGCACCTACTACCTCTGTGTGGATCGAGCATGGTGTTTCAATGAGTAGTCTTGAAGAGCTGATAAATAAAAGAGAGCATCCAGCTGCCTCTGAGCTCCATATTAACCTCAGGGCAGAAATAGTAGGGGACTCTGACTGCGTGTGGTACTGGCAGTGCTGCTCTAAACCAGCGAGCTTACTTACAAGCATGAAAGGGAGGCTTATTTGCAGCACACAGAAATAGCTCAGAGGACAACACACCACTGTAGACAGGACCTTCACCGTGTTCACGGTGTGTTTCTCACTCTGAGAGAATCACTCACAGGTAGAGCAGATGTTCCTGTGTAGCAAGCTATATATACCATATACACCATAACCTTCCCATTTCAAAGCTTACCCAGTCCAGCCATTCTGTGTGGCTGTCTAGTGAAAATTAAACTAAGAAACAATGGGTTTTTCTCTTTCTGAGGCTGTAAAAGATCAGGCTTTCCCTTGGGAATACAGGTATTGCTGAGAGTCAGATGAGCTTCTAAATGGTTTAACTTCAAACAGCTTGCAGCTGGAAGACAGAATAATAAAAATCTCTTAGGAAGGTAACAAATACCAAGAGTTCAAGAGCAATGGAACAAATCTACATTTCTGTAAATGGTTTCTCAGCTGAGATCAGGATGTATATGAGAAATTGAAACTCAGGCAAATCTTGAACATATATGGCTAAATAATATAAGGAAGAATAACGGTAATATTATAGTCATCTGTAGAAATACTAATTGGGAATTCATCAGATTATGTATTTTTAATAAGAAAATGTTAATTTATAGGGATTAAAATTAATTACGATCCTGCTAGTTTTATTGCCAGTGGGATTGTCATGAAATTGTTGTACACTAAAAAATATACTTAAAGGTACTTGGAAAGTCTTTTGTATTTAATTGAGAAGTCCTTAAATCTGCTTAATTGGGTCTGCTGAATCACACGGGGAATAGATTTAAACCCAGAGATAGTGGGAAACAATTGCAATTTATGTGGTTTCTATTTCCTCTTAAATAGGATTAAAATTATTTTAGTAATCCCTGCCTGCAGTTTGCACTTCAACTACCCCTGCATCAGAGCACCCACTGACTGCCTGCTGGGAAGCCCAGTCAGGGCCACAAGTGTCTCCTCCTGGCTGCTTGGCATAGATGTCTCCATAGTGATGTGTTCCCAGTCTCCAGCTCTGTCCCCTGACCTTATTCCTTGGTCTGAGCAAATGCTGGGTTTGTCACTCTTCACCTCTCCTTTATCACTCTGTGAGTCTTTGGGACAACCCGTGATTTTTTTAAATAATTAATTCACATTAATTCTATCAAAACTGTTTCATTAAATCACCTCACACCTGCCAACCCAGCTTTTAACAATTTTATAGCTTTTATATTTTCCTGGTTTAGGAATCAGTGGTTTTATTGTCATTTAATTATTGATGACTTCAATAACACCTGCATTGGCAAGAGTGTTCTGTTAGTCAATGCACTGGCTACAACACTTTCTTTTACTTTTCATTAGAGATTCCACAACTATTATGAGAGAAGTGATCTGAGACTGGCTGTACAGGATAGTTCTCTATTAAAATAAATCCATGGGACTGGAAATGCTTTTGTCCTGATGAAAACAAGAGGTAACTATACTGGAGAAGTATCATGTCTGTTTTCCCACCATGAAGCAGCTTCATCTTTAGCTTCCTAATGCATTTCACAGCCCTTCATATGTGTGTGTGTGTGTGTGAAATACATTCTACAAGATGGTTTATAACATTTTACTGCACAATGTACAATAATTTAGATTTAGCCTTTGAATCCACAAAAAATTCTTGCACTTGCATAACAAAACAGAAGGTCTGTGTTCCAATTGTACTGTACAACTAAAGCCGTATGCAGCCAGGTTGTTTCCCAAAGTGCTAATTACATGTTTCACACTCAGCTCATCTGCACGTATCTGTGATGTTATGCTGCTGGGGGTAAAATGAACAAAACTAAATTACTGTGTACAGAGTTGAAAAGCAAATATGATCGTGTAACACCTTTATATTCTCCTACTTCATAAATAGATGGAAGCTGTGTGCATTGGGGAGCAGGTGCCCCGGTGGTGGCGGCAGCGCCGGGGCTGTGCCGGGGCTGCCCGGGCTGGCCCCGGGCGGTGGCAGCGGCTGCAGCGGCCCCAGCGCAGGGCACGGCTGAGCCCCTCAGCCACGGGCGGGCGGGCGAGAGCCCCGGGGAAAGCCTNGGCAAAACCCCGCCCGGCAGGCAGGGCTGAGGCAGGGGAACCGTGCGGGAAACAGCCCTGCCAGCCTGAGGGGACAGCGGGAGCAGGGACGGAGACGGGAGAGACCCGGCAGGGATGGCCCTGCGGCCAGGGAGAGACCCCGGCGAGCAGCTTTCGGTACCACCTCTCACAGGATCCTTCTGGACACAATGTCCAGCACACAGCTGGATAAACGCCACATCATGTGATAGGCGTGCAGCTAGCTCGCGGGTCAGGCACAAAGGGTTATAAGGAATGGGGTGATATCAGCTGAACTAGTGCAGTTCCACTTGTGGGGCTCCGTCCTCGGCCCTGTGTTCTTCAACATCTTCATACACAATTTGGATGCAGAACTCAAGGGATACTGAGCAAGTTTGCAGATGATACAAAATTGGGACGAGCTGTTGACTCCCTCGAGGGCTGTTGACCCCCTGCAGTGATGCCTTGATAAATCAGAGGGTTGGACAATCACCAGCCATATGTAGCTTAACAAAGGCAAGTGTCAGATTCTGCACCTGAGATGAGGCAACCCTGGATGTACAGACAGACTGAGAAATGAGAGGCTGGAAAGCAGCACCACGGAAAGGGACCTGGGGCTCGTGGTCGATGGCAAGTTGAACATGAGTCAGCAGTGCCCTGGCAGCCAGGAGGGCCAACCCTGTCCTGGGGTGCATCAGGCACAGCATCGCCAGCCGGGCAAGGGAGGGGATTGTCCTGCTCTGCTCTGCACTGGGGCGGCCTCACCTCGAGTGCTGGGGGCAGTTTTGTGCCCTGCCATGTAAGAAAGGCATTAAGATCTTAGAGACCATCCAAAGGAGAGCCGTGAGGATGTTAAACAGCCTTGAGGGGAAGGTGTATGAGGAGTGGCTGAGGTTACTTGGTCTGTTCAGCCTGGAGGAGTCTGCGACTTCCTCATGAGGGGCATAGGAGGAGCAGACACTGATCTCTTCTCTGTGGTGACCAATGGTAGGACCCAAAGGAATGGCCTGAGTTTGTGTCAGGGGAGATTTAGGTTGGATATCAGGAAAACGTTCTTCACCCAGAGGGTGGTTGGGCACTGGAAGAGGCTCCCCAGGGAAGTGGTCACAGCACCAAACCTCACAGAGTTCAAGAAGAATTTGGGCAATGCTCTCAAGCACATGGTGTGACTCTTGGGGATAGTTCTGTGCAGCGCCAGGAGCTGGAATCAGTGATCTTTGTGGGGCCCTTCCAACTCAGCATATTCTGTGATTCTGTGATTTTGTGGTCACAACCCATGAGTTTTTCCATGTTATTTTTTTCCCATGTCCCGCGAGGATGGCAAGTAAGAGAGCGGATGGACGGGTGTGTGGCAGCCAGTCAAGGAACACCCATGACTTTAACTTAAGAAAATTAAGTCTAAACTTTTCTTTTACGCTCTTCACGTAAAAAAAACCAAAAACCAAAAAACAAAAACAAACAAACAAACAAAACCAAACAAAAAAACCCCAAAAAAACCCAAACCAAAACAAAATTTAACATTATTGAGAGCTATGCAGCATTCCAAATCTTGTGGTGGTGTCAGTTTGTGTTGTAACAAAGGAAAAAGTGGTACAACTGTCTGCAGACACTAAAAAAACTAACTTAAGTTAGTTTTCATCAAATGATGCTTTCATCAAATCTTTATTTGTGGCAGAGAGAAATATATAAAATGTATACCAGTGAATAGTAGAGAAGTTGAATCTTGACTTTTTATGTTTCTACTGGTATGGTCAGTGTCTGTGGAACTGATCAGTCTGTAGCCGAACCAAGGTACAAATGCATGGTGTGGGTGTATGCGGAGTAACTTCCCTGATCCATCACCTCCTAAGGATGTCTCCTACCAGCAGCTCAAAGTGCCATTCCACTATGGAATTTCCCAGCAGAAGCTGATTCCTCTGTGAACATGTCGGGTCTCTCTTATGAAGAACGCCGATGAAACTAAAGAGAAATAGCCATCATTATTGTCCTTCTTCACTTCTTCCAAGGTGTTTTGCTTGGAGACAAAAGGAAGAAGGAAGTCAAATTCAGATTTTGCAAAAATGATAAGTTTTTCTTTTTTTCTTAGTAAGTGGTGTATTATTTTGTTTGAAATCATTCTCCTTTGAAGAACTGATTCCTTCCCTGTTTTTTCAAGTCTCTTAAAGAGAAGTAGGATGGAATTAATCTGCCTTAGTCCACCATGGGAATAATCCAAGCGCTATACATTAAAGGATTCCAAAGCTTAGCATATCTAGAATTTGGATGCCTTAAAGGACAGCTTAATCACTATAAATATATGAATAAAAACTCTGAATTATCTCCTCACAGACTTTATCCAGTTAGGTGAGCTATCATCAGATGAGGATATTTCTGAGAAATAATATGGTGCTAAAATCATAAAGTTATAATTTTACCGTTTCTTTTTAACTTTCCAACTTTTAACTGCATTAAATCCAAGTTTACAGGGTTCACTTATTTCCACACAGTTTTATAATGATCATACTCCTTGAATAACGAATGTTTTATTGCCATTTCAAATGAAAGGGGAATTGTTCCCTGTTTTAGTTAATTACATTGCTGTAGCAGAAACGTAGTTTACTATTCTTTTATGCCCATCAGCTTAATAGAATATTAAATAGTTATTGACTTTGGAAGAGGTGAACCATCATGATTTATTGAGCTGAGAGGTAAATATTCATCAAGCGACTACAATTAAGCTTCTGCTCATGCTCTTCATTTACAGAAAACGTAGGTGGTAAAAAGAGGCTTGTGAAATGTGAAAATAACTGCATCATTAAAGCCCAATTACCAGCTGATGTAAAGAGGATCTGAAGAATTGTAATTTATAAGTCAACACAACAAAACTGACTTTTAACAAAAATATTAACAAAAAGCACAAAATATTTTCTTTCCATCTTTGCTAACTCTGATCATGTACTTGTAATTCCTGACAGGCCTAAGGAGTATAAGGAAAATGGTGAAAAGAAGAATAGACTCTCCTCTTAAAACATCAAGATACTGCTTAATGTTGTTAAACTGAAGCAATGAATTATTGCAAAGTTGACATCTTAAACTTAGCAGTTTTGTTGGTTGGCAGGTTTCTATCAACCCTAATTCATTAAATGAGAAAGTGCCACATTTGTTTCTGGTTTACGACTCCACGAAAGTACAGAAATAATAAATCACACTGTATTTTGCTCCTCCCTTTGCATGTATTCAGAAACAAACAATGCTGTTGGAGAGTTTGGATGCAGGAGAGGTAATTGTCTACTAATTTAGATTTAAACTGGAACTGGAACATTATTGCAACCATCACCATTCCTGATTACATAGAACGATCTGTCAACACGTCTATTAGAGCTAATGTTAAGTGTGATTTGAACTGAAAGAGACTGATTCAAGTCTTACGGTAAGTCCTTAACATAATTATCAGCTTAATGAAAGGATGAGTGTAAAGGAAACAATATTAGTAATTTACAAGAAATTTGTGACTCATTTGACTGCTTATCATGTTGGTACAGAAATGTAGAAAGTCATTTAACCATTACTAAAAAAAACCCCAAAACAAAAAAGCAAAAGCTGAGAAACGAGGCTGGTAGGAGAATTGCACTGGCTCTACCGGAGGGCAGTTACGCCCCAATCTATGTCCTGATCCTGCAAATGTGTCACATGCAGTGGACAACTTTTATGCCCCGGTCCCCTGTTATGGGAAGGTTGTTTGATTCAGTCTGGGTGATGTGTGGGAGAAACAACAAAATTCTCAGAAATTCTCAATAGCAAAGTTTTACTTTTAAACTTTAGAACATTAAGGTAAAATAAGGTACTTGGCAAATTTTAAAACAACATGCAGACAAAGTAAGTGACTTCACAAACTTTAACTTAGCAAGCTTAAACCTAACCAACTTTAACTTATCCAGACACAACAAAGCACTTACCAAGGCATTGGCTGCAATTTTTTAATCTGGCCTACAATATACTTTGAGAAGTTAGGAGAAGAAAGAGAGAAAGAAAGAGAAAGAAAGGATAAGTAGAAAGACAGCACCACCCATGGATCCAAGCACAAGAATTGATTGCTGCAATTTAGATATTCATTGGTGTAAGTGATGGTTGCAGGCTTGGTCCGTCATGGGTGGGGGACAAGCCCACCAAACACAAAATTGAGTGGGTTCAAATACGTTTAGGTTAACATGGGAACATCCAGGGGACATTGCAACACTGTGGATCATGTGCAGCTCTCCGGTGGAAGGCCTCAGAAAGGAGCCTGGGGGGCTGATGACCACTTCTAAGACATGGCACTCCCTCTCATGTCAGCTCAGTGGAGCTGAGCCAGTTATGCCCCATCAGAAGGGATGAACACCTTCAGGCCTGTGTGCGAATGTCCCAATATCTCCCCTGGGGTAGGGGAGTTTAACAACTGAGCCAGCTGGGTAAGGGAGGACATTGGCATGATGAAAAGCACTATCCCACCTCACAGGATCTGCTTCTCATCATCCTCCCTCCTTGTCTGACTCAAACCCCAGCTTGTTGCTAGATAAAGGTTGGTTCATCATGGTCATCCTCCGGTGATCACACCTTCTGCACCTGGGCTGTTGCCTTGCTCATTGTCAGCAAAGTACCTGGTGTATTTGGAAATGGCCAATTGAGTTATTAACCATTAACATTTCAGTTTCACAGCTGCACAATAGCTTCCTCCCTGCCTGTGCACAATTTTTCCTCCAAAGGTTGGGAGCTGCAGCAGCTTAGCACAGTCCCAAAATAAAGCTGAAACCAATCCAGGTGTTAGGAGATACTCTTGAGTCCTTTTGTGAAGCCAGCAGTGTTTTCTCAGGTTAGAATATTTTTTTAGGTCATAAAGGATTGTCAGCTACTGTTTCTACTATAGGAAGAATTCTTGCTTCCCTGGACAGACTTTGCCACTGAGTCAGGTGGCACAGGTTGTGAGCTTCTGCTCAGGTAAATCACCTATTGGTTTTCTTGCTGCTGAGATTTTGTTGAATCACAGCGTTGATGATTTTAAGCAGAAGAAAATGCAAGCATGAATTCATTATAATAGTTCCTCTGAACTTCATTTTAATTATCTGATTCTGCATGTTTCATTGAATGTGTAGAAATGTTGTTGATATTCCTATGGCAGTAATGACTTTATGGGACATTAATGCTGGAGTGCAATGCAATTCCTGGTACGGAAAATGTATACGTCAAGCTCTTATATAATAAAATTGTTTCATTTTTGACATAATAATCACACATTTTAAATGCACTTAGAACTGACAGATTCATAATATAATAATTTTATAGTGTTTGTGCAAATGCTCTTTACCATGATTAGAGGTTCATGTGTACTATGTGAAAAATCTAACTGTAATGAGAAAAAAAACATTTGTGGAAGATTTTTGAGCTAGATAATTACAGAGGTGTACACCCTGTCCAAAGACCAGGTTATCTGCTTTCCACAAAAGAACCAGACAGGGAGTCAAATTTTCAGAGTATTTTATTTGAAGATGTAATTAAGTGACTAACCCTTTCTGAAACACATCCTTTTGTACTTCAGGGAAAGTTTTCCACTCCTGGTTGCCTACAAAGTTCTAGGCCAGTGCATAATTTTTTGTCTCTGACCTAGACAGGAAAAAAACCCCAACAACAACTACAACAACAACAACAAAGAAGGGAAAAATGCCAAGAATAACAAAGAAAAACCAATCAAACCTCCCTCAATGGTGAATCCTGATATTTTGTTCTACCCTAGCCCCTGTACCCACATGAGTTTTTTTGTTAGTTCCCATGGGGGTTACCCACACAGGGAATACAGTAAAAAGCTTTCTGAGAAAGAAACTGCTCAGACATTTTTAGCTGCACCTGCTTGATTACTCCACAGGAGTAAATTGTCTTTAGTACCAGCCAGTTCTACTTTCCCTGAACCTGCCATTCTCAGCAACTGCAGAAGAAATTAATTTATTTACATAAATAAGGGGGATGATTGTTAGCTAAATACAAGAATGAATAACTCCTCTTGTATTCCTTTGCTGCAGTGTTAACGCTGCTGCAAAATATTAAGATGAGTTATCAGTCCCCTGGTGACATCCATATTCTCAGGCTTTACTGAAAGAAATCTCTGTGTGATTCTTCTGCTGATCCATTGCTACAGTTTTATGATATGACAGACAGCTCTCCACTGCTAGTTGGTACTGTGGGCTGTGAAGGGACATCCAGGCGTTTAATACTTGTGATTTCCACATGATTAAATAAATAGCACCTCTAGGTCAAGTACAAAGCTCCATTAAATAGTGGAACTGAGCAGAAGCCTTTCAATGGAATTCTGCTGAATTTAATACAGTGTAAAAGAAATTGTCCTTAGTCCCCCTCAAGTCACAGACAACAGACCATTTGCATATAAATTTCAATGCTGCAACTTTTGCGTAATGAAAAAATGCACTCATTCAAGGCTTGTTCAAAATATACAGTGTGGATGCCTAAAGACGCTGGCTTTATATGTAATTATATTTGTTGGATATGGCATTTTATCTTGGGTAGTATGAAACAGAAAATTGTGTATCTCTAAATTTACTATGATTTTTTGTGACCTATGACTCACAGATTTTTTTTTTTCTGAAATTCCCATTTGTTTATTTTTTTAGAATCAAACTAGTTCCAGTTGTAGCACTCTTAGCATGGTGGCCTCTTTTGCATGTCCTCAATGATAATTGCTCTACTTTCCCTCATGCATTTAATAATCAAAGTTCTTTTTTGATGTATCTTAATTTAGAATGATTCAAAATATGATACTAATAAATTATAAGACATAAAAAATTTAAAATACAAAGCAATGTTAGCTGCTGCAAGAAATGCATTGTCAGCTTTGTGAGAAATTTGCAAGAATAGAGACTAAACGGGACAAATGTTGAAGGAGATTACATGATAAATGAAAAAAACCCACCTTTATTTAATCTATTTACCTTGGAACAAATTGTTTTCAAAGCTTTTTTTTTTTCCTGAAAATAATTATGAATTGGAAATTGTTGTATTTATATTTTACTAGATATTTTTCCTTTTGTTGTTGTTACAAATAACATACAGGAGACCTACCATGGATTTTTATCAATGTTTTGGTGACTAAGACAAAATCAAGCACCTTAATAGGCGTAAGGATACGTAATTATTAAGTACATACATCCTAAATAGTAAAATTTAATAATAAATTTAATTAGAGTTGTAGTTTCATCCCCCACTTCAAAATTGAGTGGGCACATTTTTCTGAAGAGATCATCACTATGCTTTCATAGACAGACCAGATACTTTAAGAAGTCCTTAACAAGTTTATTACAATTGGTAAGTCTTAAGGTTTCCACAGAAAGCTATTGAGACTCATGTTGCGCTTTTCATTGTATCTGTACATATTTCTACTTGCAGAACAATGATTGCTTTTTTTTGCTTATCCTTTTCTTTTGCTGGCCAAAGCTGGGAATAAGTTGGAAGGAAAAAAAAAACAAACCAAAAAACAAAGAGGAAAAGAGGTAGTGTTTACTAAAATATGTGATGGTGCTACATGTTCTCCTTAATTAGGCTCTGGCTTGATTGGCGTACTTCTCTGCCTTGTACTTCTCAGTCTTGTAGTATCTGAAATTTTTTATTATAACTGCTGTGTCAGGATACTTACTGTCTGCTCTATAAGTACAGGTATAAAAAGTCAGAAATTCTGATCTCATTGTCCTGCAAATGTTTTATTTTTTAAGATATTGCATTGGTTCTTTAATTCTACATTTGTCAGATTCTTCCTTTTTCTTTTTTTTTTTTTTT